>CM060939.1:0-447989 GCA_030765085.1 Allium cepa | reverse complement strand
TCTCTCCGGATTTCTGTTTGACATTGGATAGAGAATAAGCATCCTTGGGTTGTTCCACATGGATGCGGAACTGGCTAATAAACCTTTCTTTCAACATCTCCCATGAGCTGATGGATCCCTGGGGTAGATGGCAGAACCAGGAGGTAGCTAGATCTGCTAGGAATAGCGGAAAGCATTTGCATAATACTCCTTCTGTTGCTCCACTCATGAGCATATGCTGGGTGTATCTTTGCAAGTGTACGATGGGGTCGGAAGTTCCTTTGTAAGGTTCCATGGTTGGCATTTTCCATTCCCGAGGAGTGATGGCAGTTTCGATATTTCGGGTAAAGGGACTGGTGACCCTAGCGCCTATTCCCCGGTCCCTTTGCTCCCGTTGGACACATTCTCTGAATAATCGTGCCATTCGTTCGTCAGAATTTGGAGCGGACAAAAATGAGCTTGGCTCTTCCCTGCGGGATCTATCGCGTCCAGATGACCTGTAGGGATGGTACAGTCTATCATTTCTAGTATTATCCAGTGGTTGTCTTTGGCTGCCTGGACGCATGCTAGGACCAGCTACAGTTGCTCCCTGCCTTGATCTTCCCCTGTGGGGTTCTGTCTCGAGCACATCCATGGGGTCAACTTCGGGCTGGGTTCTAGCTCGGCTCCGTTCAGCGGGGTTTCTATGATTAGGTGGCATGACTGGCTCAGCTACATCCGACCCTCGCCTGGTGCCTCCCCCGCTGGGTTCGGTTCCAAGGGCTTCCTCGAGTCGGAATTCGGGCTGAGTCCGGGCGCGGCCCCTATCATTGTTGTTCCTGTTGATAGCTTCTTCGAAGAGTGAAGACCTTTGTTGCCTCCGGGATCCTCCGGATTGGGACTCACCCCATGATTCAGTGTTGCGGTTGGACTCTTCAGCATCCCTTAAGCGTGACATGAGTTGGTCCACCAAAGTTTCTTGTTGGGATGTGAAGCGGTTAGTTACTTCAGCCACAACTCTGTCCAGATCTTCCCTAGTGATTGGTTGTTCCGTTGCGGGACCAGTTGGATTTTCCTGATTTTCATCTGGTACTGCTGTTGAAGTGGGCTGATCTGTGATTGCTGGATCTGGAAGGCTGCTAGTTGCGATGTTCTTTCCTTTGTTAATATCCCTTCTCTGTTTGGAAGGCATGATTTCTAAGCAACGAGTGATGTTGTTAGGAAGAAGGTTGAGTGGGAGAAGATGAAGCTTGAGTTCTACTCTCAATGAAAGCACCAAAAATGTTTGCACAAAAAATGGACAAACACCTCCAAGTCGTATTATTTAGTTGATTATATGTGATTTTATATGATTTTAGATGAGTATGTAAATATAAAAGAAGTAGGGGCTGAAATGTAAAGACACACAGATTTATAGTGGTTCGGCCAGAATGTGCCTACGTCCACTTTATATGTTATTATCTTCTTTCTTTCAGGTTACAAGTACAATGCTTTGTATACAAGCGTATGAAAGTAGTTTGAAAGTTCCTTCCTTGCTTGAGCTCTCAAACTTGTCTGCCATTGTTATACCCCTGCCCCTCTATTTATAGAATGAGGTAGGTGGCAGGGGTCTTGGAAGTATATAACTGCTGTTGGGCCCGGGCTGAAGCGATCTGGACTGGCAACTGTGTGGTTCGGCGGGGCTCATTCGGCACGGAGCTTGGTCCGGTAGTAGGCGTGGTCCGTCGATGAATGTGGACCGGTGGTCGTTTGGTCCGGTTATGTAGGTGGTTCGGTGGCAAGGTTGGTCCGGCAGTGGAGGCGAGGCTTGGTTCGGTGGCAAGGTTGGTCCGGCAGTGGAGTTGGAGTGGTGGTATAAAGGAGCCGAATGAAGTGGAGGCCGAATGGGTCAAGGCCGAGTGAGGGGCTTGGGCCGAACGAGCTTCTTCATGGAGAATATTGGAAGGCCCTCTAGGTTAGTATTGAGCTTCTTGGCTGTCGAACGAAGTAGAGGTTGCTTGCGAGCCCGAGTGAAACTGCGGCTTCTTGGTCTTGAGATCTTCTGGGTGAAAATTCGCCCAACAGTTTCAAATCCATGCACGCATTTCTAAAATTCGTACGGCAGTGTTTCGCCATTTCGGACGGATGTTGCACCTTGCACCGTGGATGTTGCACCCTGTAGATATCGATTATTAGGAGGGCCATAACTTCTGGCTCGTTTAGAGTTACGGGAGCCATAACCTGTCAAAACGAAGGCCTCGATGAGTTCTACGGCTTTGACAGCTTTCTGCTGTCAACGGATAGATTAATGCCCAAAAAGGACAACCCGAATCTCAGTCGGGTCTCGTAAGTTTTTTATCCTTCGTTTTTTCGACACGTGGATTTTTATGGTAAAACAGGATTACGGTGGCTGGTCTTCGATTTACCATCGCTGGAGAGTGGTGCACCATGGTACTGTTCCGTTTCAAATCCATGCACGCATTTCTAAAAGTCGTACGGCACTGTTTCGCCATTTCGGACGGATGTTGCACCTTGCACCGCGGATGTTGCACCCTGTAGATATCGATTATTCGGACGGCCATAACTTCTGGCTCGTTTAGAGTTACGTGAGCCATAACCTGTCAAAACGAAGGCCTCGATGAGTTCTACGGCTTTGACAACTTTCAGCCGTCAATGGATAGATTAATACCCAAAAAAGACAACCTGAATCTCAATCGGGTCTCGTAAGTTTTTTACCCTTCGTTTTTTCGACACGTGGATTTTTACGGTAAAACAGGATTACCGTGGCTGGCCTTCGATTTACCATCGCTGGAGAGTGGTGCACCATGGTACTATTCCGTTTCAAATCCATGCACGCATTTCTAAAAGTCGTACGACACTGTTTCGCCATTTCAGACGGATGTTGCACCTTGCACCGTGGATGTTGCACCCTGTAGATATCGATTATTCGGACGGCCATAACTTCTGGCTCGTTTAGAGTAACGTGAGCCATAACTTGTCAAAATGAAGGCCTCGATGAGTTCTACGGCTTTGACAGCTTTCAGCCGTCAACGGATAGATTAATACCCAAAATGGACAACCCGAATCTCAATCGGGTCTCGTAAGTTTTTTACCCTTCGTTTTTTCGACACGTGGATTTTTACGGTAAAACAGGATTACCGTGGCTGGCCTTCGATTTACCATCGCTGGAGAGTGGTGCACCATGGTACCGTTCCGTTTCAAATCTATGCACGGATTTCAAAAAGTCGTACGACACTGTTTCGCCATTTCGGACGGATGTTGCACCTTGCACCGTGGATGTTGCACCCTGTAGATATCGATTATTCGGAAGGCCATAACTTCTGGCTCGTTTAGAGTTACGGGAGCCATAACTTGGCAAAACGAAGGCCTCGATGAGTTCTACGGCTTTGATAGCTTTCAGCCGTCAACGGATAGATTAATACCCAAAAAGGACAACCCGAATCTCAATCGGGTCTCGTAAGTTTTTTACCCTTCGTTTTTTCGACACGTGGATTTTTACGGTAAAACAGGATTACCGTGGCTGGCCTTCGATTTATCATCGCTGGAGAGTGGTGCACCATGGTACTATTCCGTTTCAAATCCATGCACGCATTTCTAAAAGTCGTACGGCACTGTTTCGCCATTTCGGACGGATGTTGCACCTTGCACCGTGGATGTTGCACCCTGTAGATTACGATTATTCGGACGGCCATAACTTCTGGCTCGTTTAGAGTTTCGGGAGCCATAACTTGCCAAAACGAAGGCCTCGATGAGTTCTACGGCTTTGACAGCTTTCAGCCGTCAGCGGATAGATTAATACCCAAAAAGGACAACCAGAATCTCAATCGGGTCTCGTAAGTTTTTTACCCTTCGTTTTTTCGACACGTGGATTTTTACGGTAAAACAGGATTACCGTGGCTGGCCTTCGATTTACCATCGCTGGAGAGTGGTGCACCATGGTACTGTTCCGTTTCAAATCCATGCACGCATTTCTAAAAGTCGTACGACACTGTTTCGCCATTTCAGACGGATGTTGCACCTTGCACCGTGGATGTTGCACCCTGTAGATATCGATTATTCGGATGGCCATAACTTCTGGCTCGTTTAGAGTTACGGGAGCCATAACTTGTCAAAACGAAGGCCTCGATGAGTTCTACGGCTTTGACAGCTTTCAGCCGTCAACGGATAGATTAATACCCAAAATGGTCAACCCGAATCTCAATCGGGTCTCCTAAGTTTTTTACCCTTCGTTTTTTCGACACGTGGATTTTTACGGTAAAACAGGATTACCGTGGCTGGCCATCGATTTACCATCACTGGAGAGTGGTGCACCATGGTACCGTTCCGTTTCAAATCCATGCACGCATTTATAAAATTCGTACGGCACTATTTCGCCATTTCAGACGGATGTTGCACCTTGCACGGTGGTGTTGCACCCTGTAGATATCGATTATTCGGACGGCCATAACTTCTGGCTCGTTTAGAGTTTCGGGAGCCATAACTTGCCAAAACGAAGGCCTCGATGAGTTCTACAGCTTTGACAGCTTTCAGCCGTCAACGGATAGATTAATACCCAAAAAGGACAACCCGAATCTCAATCGGGTCTCGTAAGTTTTTTACCCTTCGTTTTTTCGACACGTGGATTTTTACGGTAAAACAGGATTACCGTGGCTGGCCTTCGATTTACCATCGCTGGAGAGTGGTGCATCATGGTACTATTCCGTTTCAAATCCATGCACGCATTTCTAAAATTCGTACGGCACTGTTTCGCCATTTCGGACGGATGTTGCACCTTGCACCATGGATGTTGCACCCTGTAGATATCGATTATTAGGACGGCCATAACTTCTGGCTCATTTGGAGATACGGGAGCCATAACCTGTCAAAACGAAGGCCTCGATGAGTTCTACGGCTTTGACAGCTTTCTGCCGTCAACGGATAGATTAATGCCCAAAAAGGACAACCCGAATCTTAGTCGGGTCTCGTAAGTTTTTTACCCTTCGTTTTTTCGACACGTGGATTTTTACGGTAAAACAGGATTACGGTGGCTGGTCTTCGATTTACCATCGTTGGAGAGTGGTCCACCTTGGTACTGTTCCGTTTCAAATCCATGCACGCATTTCTAAAAGTCGTACGCCACTGTTTCGCCATTTCGGACGGATGTTGCACCTTGCACCGCGGATGTTGCACCCTGTAGATATCGATTATTCGGACGGCCATAACTTCTGGCTCGTTTAGAGTTACGGGAGCCATAACCTGTCAAAACGAAGGCCTCGATGAGTTCTACGGCTTTAACAGCTTTCAGCCGTCAATGGATAGATTAATACCCAAAAAAGACAACCCGAATCTCAATCGGGTCTCGTAAGTTTTTTACCCTTCGTTTTTTTGACACGTCGATTTTTATGGTAAAACAGGATTACCGTGGCTGGCCTTCGATTTACCATCGCTGGAGAGTGGTGCACCATGGTACTGTTCTGTTTCAAATCCATGCACGTATTTCTAAAAGTCGTACGACACTGTTTCGCCATTTCAGACGGATGTTGCACCTTGCACCGTGGATGTTGCACCCTGTTGATATCGATTATTCGGACGGCCATAACTTCTGGCTCGTTTAGAGTTACGGGAGCCATAACTTGTCAAAACGAAGGCCTCGATGAGTTCTACGGCTTTGATAGCTTTCAGCCGTCAACGGATAGATTAATACCCAAAAAGGACAATCCGAATCTCAATCGGGTCTCGTAAGTTTTTTACCCTTCGTTTTTTCGACACGTGGATTTTTACGGTAAAACAGGATTACCGTGGCTGGCCTTCGATTTACCATCGCTGTAGAGTGGTGCACCATGGTACCGTTTCCGTTTCAAATCTATGCACGCATTTCAAAAAGTCGTACGACACTGTTTCGCCATTTCGGACGGATGTTGCACCTTGCACCGTGCATGTTGCACCCTGTAGATATCGATTATTCGGACGGCCATAACTTCTGGCTTGTTTAGAGTTACGGGAGCCATAACTTGTCAAAACGAAGGCCTCGATGAGTTCTACGGCTTTGATAGCTTTCAGCAGTCAATGGATAGATTAATATCCAAAAAGGACAACCCGAATCTCAATCGAGTCTCGTAAGTTTTTTACCCTTCGTTTTTTCGACACGTGGATTTTTACGGTAAAACAGGATTACCGTGGCTGGCCTTCGATTTACCATCGCTGGAGAGTGGTGCACCATGGTACTGTTCCGTTTCAAATCCATGCACGCATTTCTAAAAGTCGTACGACACTGTTTCGCCATTTCGGACGGATGTTGCACCTTGCACCGTGGATGTTGCACCCTGTAGATATCGATTATTCGGACGGCCATAACTTCTGGCTCGTTTAGAGTTTCGGGAGCCATAACTTGCCAAAATGAAGGCCTCGATGAGTTCTATGGCTTTGACAGCTTTCAGCCGTCAACGGATAGATTAATACCCAAAAAGGACAACCCGAATCTCAATCGGGTCTCGTAAGTTTTTTACCCTTCGTTTTTTCGACACGTGGATTTTTACGGTAAAACAGGATTACCGTGGCTGGCCTTCGATTTACCATCGCTGGAGAGTGGTGCACCATGGTACTATTCCGTTTCAAATCCATGCACGCATTTATAAAATTCGTACAGCACTGTATCGCCATTTCGGACGGATGTTGCACCTTGCACCGTGGATGTTGCACCCTGTAGATATCGATTATTCGGACTGCCATAACTTCTGGCTCGTTTAGAGTTTCGGGAGCCATAACTTGCCAAAACGAAGGCCTCGATGAGTTCTACGGCTTTGACAGCTTTCAGCCGTCAACGGATAGATTAATACCCAAAATGGACAACCCGAATCTCAATCGGGTCTCGTAAGTTTTTTACCCTTCGTTTTTTCGACACGTGGATTTTTACGGTAAAACAGGATTACCGTGGCTGGCCTTCGATTTACCATCACTGGAGAGTGGTGCACCATGGTACCGTTCCGTTTCAAATCCATGCACGCATTTATAAAATTCGTACGGCACTATTTCGCCATTTTAGACGGATGTTGCACCTTGCACGGTGGTGTTGCACCCTGTAGATATCGATTATTCGGACGGCCATAACTTCTGGCTCGTTTAGAGTTTCGGGAGCCATAACTTGCCAAAACGAAGGCCTCGATGAGTTCTACAGCTTTGACAGCTTTCAGCCGTCAACGGATAGATTAATACCCAAAAAGGACAACCCGAATCTCAATCGGGTCTCGTAAGTTTTTTACCCTTCGTTTTTTCGACACGTGGATTTTTACGGTAAAACAGGATTACCGTGGCTGGCCTTCAATTTACCATCGCTGGAGAGTGGTGCATCATGGTACTATTCCGTTTCAAATCCATGCACGCATTTCTAAAATTCGTACGGCACTGTTTCGCCATTTCGGACGGATGTTGCACCTTGCACCATGGATGTTGCACCCTGTAGATATCGATTATTAGGACGGCCATAACTTCTGGCTCATTTGGAGATACGGGAGCCATAACCTGTCAAAACGAAGGCCTCGATGAGTTCTACGGCTTTGACAGCTTTCTGCCGTCAACGGATAGATTAATGCCCAAAAAGGACAACCCGAATCTCAGTCGGGTCTCGTAAGTTTTTTACCCTTCGTTTTTTCGACACGTGGATTTTTACGGTAAAACAGGATTACCGTGGCTGGCCTTCGATTTACCATCGCTGGAGAGTGGTGCACCATGGTACCGTTCCGTTTCAAATCTATGCACGGATTTCAAAAAGTCGTACGACACTGTTTCGCCATTTCGGACGGATGTTGCACCTTGCACCGTGGATGTTGCACCCTGTAGATATCGATTATTCGGAAGGCCATAACTTCTGGCTCGTTTAGAGTTACGGGAGCCATAACTTGGCAAAACGAAGGCCTCGATGAGTTCTACGGCTTTGATAGCTTTCAGCCGTCAACGGATAGATTAATACCCAAAAAGGACAACCCGAATCTCAATCGGGTCTCGTAAGTTTTTTACCCTTCGTTTTTTCGACACGTGGATTTTTACGGTAAAACAGGATTACCGTGGCTGGCCTTCGATTTATCATCGCTGGAGAGTGGTGCACCATGGTACTATTCCGTTTCAAATCCATGCACGCATTTCTAAAAGTCGTACGGCACTGTTTCGCCATTTCGGACGGATGTTGCACCTTGCACCGTGGATGTTGCACCCTGTAGATTACGATTATTCGGACGGCCATAACTTCTGGCTCGTTTAGAGTTTCGGGAGCCATAACTTGCCAAAACGAAGGCCTCGATGAGTTCTACGGCTTTGACAGCTTTCAGCCGTCAGCGGATAGATTAATACCCAAAAAGGACAACCAGAATCTCAATCGGGTCTCGTAAGTTTTTTACCCTTCGTTTTTTCGACACGTGGATTTTTACGGTAAAACAGGATTACCGTGGCTGGCCTTCGATTTACCATCGCTGGAGAGTGGTGCACCATGGTACTGTTCCGTTTCAAATCCATGCACGCATTTCTAAAAGTCGTACGACACTGTTTCGCCATTTCAGACGGATGTTGCACCTTGCACCGTGGATGTTGCACCCTGTAGATATCGATTATTCGGACGGCCATAACTTCTGGCTCGTTTAGAGTTACGGGAGCCATAACTTGTCAAAACGAAGGCCTCGATGAGTTCTACGGCTTTGACAGCTTTCAGCCGTCAACGGATAGATTAATACCCAAAATGGACAACCCGAATCTCAATCGGGTCTCCTAAGTTTTTTACCCTTCGTTTTTTCGACACGTGGATTTTTACGGTAAAACAGGATTACCGTGGCTGGCCATCGATTTACCATCACTGGAGAGTGGTGCACCATGGTACCGTTCCGTTTCAAATCCATGCACGCATTTATAAAATTCGTACGGCACTATTTCGCCATTTCAGACGGATGTTGCACCTTGCACGGTGGTGTTGCACCCTGTAGATATCGATTATTCGGACGGCCATAACTTCTGGCTCGTTTAGAGTTTCGGGAGCCATAACTTGCCAAAACGAAGGCCTCGATGAGTTCTACAGCTTTGACAGCTTTCAGCCGTCAACGGATAGATTAATACCCAAAAAGGACAACCCGAATCTCAATCGGGTCTCGTAAGTTTTTTACCCTTCGTTTTTTCGACACGTGGATTTTTACGGTAAAACAGGATTACCGTGGCTGGCCTTCGATTTACCATCGCTGGAGAGTGGTGAATCATGGTACTATTCCGTTTCAAATCCATGCACGCATTTCTAAAATTCGTACGGCACTGTTTCGCCATTTCGGACGGATGTTGCACCTTGCACCATGGATGTTGCACCCTGTAGATATCGATTATTAGGACGGCCATAACTTCTGGCTCATTTGGAGATACGGGAGCCATAACCTGTCAAAACGAAGGCCTCGATGAGTTCTACGGCTTTGACAGCTTTCTGCCGTCAACGGATAGATTAATGCCCAAAAAGGACAACCCGAATCTTAGTCGGGTCTCGTAAGTTTTTTACCCTTCGTTTTTTCGACACGTGGATTTTTACGGTAAAACAGGATTACGGTGGCTGGTCTTCGATTTACCATCGTTGGAGAGTGGTCCACCTTGGTACTGTTCCGTTTCAAATCCATGCACGCATTTCTAAAAGTCGTACGCCACTGTTTCGCCATTTCGGACGGATGTTGCACCTTGCACCGCGGATGTTGCACCCTGTAGATATCGATTATTCGGACGGCCATAACTTCTGGCTCGTTTAGAGTTACGGGAGCCATAACCTGTCAAAACGAAGGCCTCGATGAGTTCTACGGCTTTAACAGCTTTCAGCCGTCAATGGATAGATTAATACCCAAAAAAGACAACCCGAATCTCAATCGGGTCTCGTAAGTTTTTTACCCTTCGTTTTTTTGACACGTGGATTTTTATGGTAAAACAGGATTACCGTGGCTGGCCTTCGATTTACCATCGCTGGAGAGTGGTGCACAATGGTACTGTTCTGTTTCAAATCCATGCACGTATTTCTAAAAGTCGTACGACACTGTTTCGCCATTTCAGACGGATGTTGCACCTTGCACCGTGGATGTTGCACCCTGTTGATATCGATTATTCGGACGGCCATAACTTCTGGCTCGTTTAGAGTTACGGGAGCCATAACTTGTCAAAACGAAGGCCTCGATGAGTTCTACGGCTTTGATAGCTTTCAGCCGTCAACGGATAGATTAATACCCAAAAAGGACAATCCGAATCTCAATCGGGTCTCGTAAGTTTTTTACCCTTCGTTTTTTCGACACGTGGATTTTTACGGTAAAACAGGATTACCGTGGCTGGCCTTCGATTTACCATCGCTGTAGAGTGGTGCACCATGGTACCGTTTCCGTTTCAAATCTATGCACGCATTTCAAAAAGTCGTACGACACTGTTTCGCCATTTCGGACGGATGTTGCACCTTGCACCGTGCATGTTGCACCCTGTAGATATCGATTATTCGGACGGCCATAACTTCTGGCTTGTTTAGAGTTACGGGAGCCATAACTTGTCAAAACGAAGGCCTCGATGAGTTCTACGGCTTTGATAGCTTTCAGCAGTCAATGGATAGATTAATATCCAAAAAGGACAACCCGAATCTCAATCGAGTCTCGTAAGTTTTTTACCCTTCGTTTTTTCGACACGTGGATTTTTACGGTAAAACAGGATTACCGTGGCTGGCCTTCGATTTACCATCGCTGGAGAGTGGTGCACCATGGTACTGTTCCGTTTCAAATCCATGCACGCATTTCTAAAAGTCGTACGACACTGTTTCGCCATTTCGGACGGATGTTGCACCTTGCACCGTGGATGTTGCACCCTGTAGATATCGATTATTCGGACGGCCATAACTTCTGGCTCGTTTAGAGTTTCGGGAGCCATAACTTGCCAAAATGAAGGCCTCGATGAGTTCTATGGCTTTGACAGCTTTCAGCCGTCAACGGATAGATTAATACCCAAAAAGGACAACCCGAATCTCAATCGGGTCTCGTAAGTTTTTTACCCTTCGTTTTTTCGACACGTGGATTTTTACGGTAAAACAGGATTACCGTGGCTGGCCTTCGATTTACCATCGCTGGAGAGTGGTGCACCATGGTACTATTCCGTTTCAAATCCATGCACGCATTTATAAAATTCGTACAGCACTGTATCGCCATTTCGGACGGATGTTGCACCTTGCACCGTGGATGTTGCACCCTGTAGATATCGATTATTCGGACTGCCATAACTTCTGGCTCGTTTAGAGTTTCGGGAGCCATAACTTGCCAAAACGAAGGCCTCGATGAGTTCTACGGCTTTGACAGCTTTCAGCCGTCAACGGATAGATTAATACCCAAAATGGACAACCCGAATCTCAATCGGGTCTCGTAAGTTTTTTACCCTTCGTTTTTTCGACACGTGGATTTTTACGGTAAAACAGGATTACCGTGGCTGGCCTTCGATTTACCATCACTGGAGAGTGGTGCACCATGGTACCGTTCCGTTTCAAATCCATGCACGCATTTATAAAATTCGTACGGCACTATTTCGCCATTTTAGACGGATGTTGCACCTTGCACGGTGGTGTTGCACCCTGTAGATATCGATTATTCGGACGGCCATAACTTCTGGCTCGTTTAGAGTTTCGGGAGCCATAACTTGCCAAAACGAAGGCCTCGATGAGTTCTACAGCTTTGACAGCTTTCAGCCGTCAACGGATAGATTAATACCCAAAAAGGACAACCCGAATCTCAATCGGGTCTCGTAAGTTTTTTACCCTTCGTTTTTTCGACACGTGGATTTTTACGGTAAAACAGGATTACCGTGGCTGGCCTTCGATTTACCATCGCTGGAGAGTGGTGCATCATGGTACTATTCCGTTTCAAATCCATGCACGCATTTCTAAAATTCGTACGGCACTGTTTCGCCATTTCGGACGGATGTTGCACCTTGCACCATGGATGTTGCACCCTGTAGATATCGATTATTAGGACGGCCATAACTTCTGGCTCATTTGGAGATACGGGAGCCATAACCTGTCAAAACGAAGGCCTCGATGAGTTCTACGGCTTTGACAGCTTTCTGCCGTCAACGGATAGATTAATGCCCAAAAAGGACAACCCGAATCTCAGTCGGGTCTCGTAAGTTTTTTACCCTTCGTTTTTTCGACACGTGGATTTTTACGGTAAAACAGGATTACGGTGGCTGGTCTTCGATTTACCATCGTTGGAGAGTGGTCCACCTTGGTACTGTTCCGTTTCAAATCCATGCACGCATTTCTAAAAGTCGTACGCCACTGTTTCGCCATTTCGGACGGATGTTGCACCTTGCACCGCGGATGTTGCACCCTGTAGATATCGATTATTCGGACGGCCATAACTTCTGGCTCGTTTAGAGTTACGGGAGCCATAATCTGTCAAAACGAAGGCCTCGATGAGTTCTACGGCTTTAACAGCTTTCAGCCGTCAATGGATAGATTAATACCCAAAAAAGACAACCCGAATCTCAATCGGGTCTCGTAAGTTTTTTACCCTTCGTTTTTTCGACACGTGGATTTTTACGGTAAAACAGGATTACCGTGGCTGGCCTTCGATTTACCATCGCTGGAGAGTGGTGCATCATGGTACTATTCCGTTTCAAATCCATGCACGTATTTCTAAAAGTCGTACGACACTGTATCGCCATTTCGGACGGATGTTGCACCTTGCACCGTGGATGTTGCACCCTGTAGATATCGATTATTCGCACTGCCATAACTTCTGGCTCGTTTAGAGTTTCGGGAGCCATAACTTGCCAAAACGAAGGCCTCGATGAGTTCTACGGCTTTAACAGCTTTCAGCCGTCAACGGATAGATTAATACCCAAAAAGGACAACCCGAATCTCAATCGGGTCTCGTAAGTTTTTTACCCTTCGTTTTTTTGACACGTGGATTTTTACGGTAAAACAGGATTACCGTGGCTGTCCTTCGATTTACCATCGCTGGAGAGTGGTGCACCATGGTACTATTCCGTTTCAAATCCATGCACGCATTTCTAAAATTCGTACGGCACTGTTTCGCCATTTCGGACGGATGTTGCACCTTGCACCGTGGATGTTGCACCCTGTAGATATCGATTATTTGGACAGCCATAACTTCTGGCTCGTTTAGAGTTACGGAGCCATAACCTGTCAAAACGAAGGCCTCGATGAGTTCTACGGCTTTGACAGCTTTCAGCCATCAACGGATAGATTAATGCCCAAAAAGGACAACCCGAATCTCAGTCGGGTCTCGTATGTTTTTTACCCTTCGTTTTTTCGACACGTGGATTTTTACGGTAAAATAGGATTACGGTGGCTGGTCTTCGATTTACCATCGCTGGAGAGTGGTGCACCATGGTACTGTTCCGTTTCAAATCTATGCACGCATTTCTAAAAGTCGTACGGCATGGTTTCTTCATTTCGGACGGATGTTGCACCTTGCACCGCGGATGTTGCACCCTGTAGATATCGATTATTCGGACGGCCATAACTTCTTGCTCGTTTAGAGTTACGGGAGCCATAACCTGTCAAAACGAAGGCCTTGATGAGTTCTACGCCTTTGACAGCTTTCAGCCGTCAACGGATAGATTAATACCCAAAAAGGACAACCCGAATCTCAATCGGTTCTCGTAAGTTTTTTACCCTTCGTTTTTTCGACATGTGGATTTTTACGGTAAAACAGGATTACCGTGGCTGGCTTTCGATTTACCATCGCTGGAAAGTGGTGCACCATGGTACTGTTACGTTTCAAATTCATGCACGCATTTCTAAAAGTCGTACGGCACTGTTTCGCCATTTCGGACGGATGTTGCACCTTGCACCGTGGATGTTGCACCCTGTAGATATCGATTATTCGGACGGCCATAACTTCTGTCTCGTTTAGAGTTACCGGAGCCATAACCTGTCAAAACGAAGGCCTCAATAAGTTCTACGGCTTTGACAGCTTTCAGCCGTCAACGGATAGATTAATGCCCAAAAAGGACAACCCGAATCTCAATCGGGTCTCGTAAGTTTTTTACCCTTCGTTTTTTCGACACGTGGATTTTTACGGTAAAACAGGATTACCGTGGTTGGCCTTCGATTTACCATCGCTGGAGAGTGGTGCACCATGGTACTGTTCCGTTTCAAATCCATGCACGCATTTCTAAAATTCGTACGGCACTGTTTCGCCATTTCGGACGGATGTTGCACCTTGCACCGTGGGTGTTGCACCCTGTAGATATCGATTATTCGGACGGCCATAACTTCTGGCTCGTTTAGAGTTACGGGAGCCATAACCTGTCAAAGCGAAGGCCTCGATGAGTTCTACGGCTTTGACAGCTTTCAGCCGTCAACGGATAGATTAATGCCCAAAAAGGACAACCCGAATCTCAGTCGGGTCTCGTAAGTTTTTTACCTTTCGTTTTTTCGACACGTGGATTTTTACGGTAAAATAGGATTACGGTGGCTGTTCTTCGATTTACCATCACTGGACAGTGGTGCACCATGGTACTGTTCCATTTCAAATCCATGCACGCATTTTTAAAAGTCGTACGGCACTGTTTCGCTATTTCGGACGGATGTTGCACCTTGCACCGCGGATGTTGCACCTTGTAGATATCGATTATTCGGACGGCCATAACTTCTGGCTCGTTTAGAGTTACGGGAGCCACAACCTGTCAAAACGAAGGCCTCAATGAGTTCTACGGCTTTGACAGCTTTCAGCCGTCAATGGATAGATTAATACCCAAAAAGGCAACCCGAATCTCAATCGGTTCTCGTAAGTTTTTAACCCTTCGTTTTTTCGACACGTGGATTTTTACGGTAAAACAGGATTACCGTGGCTGGCCTTCGATTTACCATCGCTGGAGAGTGGTGCACCAAGGTACTGTTCCGTTTCAAATCCATGGACGCATTTCTAAAAGTCGTACGGCACTGTTTCGCCATTTCAGACGGATGTTGCACCTTGCACCGTGGATGTTGCGCCCTGTAGATATCGATTATTCGGACGGCCATAACTTCTGGCTCGTTTAGAGTTTCGGGAGCCATAACTTGTCAAAACTAAGGCCTCGATGAGTTCTACGGCTTTGACAGCTTTCAGCCGTCAACGGATAGA
Source organism: Allium cepa (assembly GCA_030765085.1). Lineage (NCBI taxonomy): Eukaryota > Viridiplantae > Streptophyta > Magnoliopsida > Asparagales > Amaryllidaceae > Allium > Allium cepa. The sequence continues at coordinate 432,933 of CM060939.1, read as the reverse complement.
TTAATACCCAAAAAGGACAACCCGAATCTCAATCGGGTCTCGTAAGTTTTTACCCTTCGTTTTTTCGACACGTGGATTTTTACGGTAAAACAGGATTACTGTGGCTGGCCTTCGATTTACCATCGCTGGAGAGTAGTGCACCATGGTAGTGTTCCGTTTCAAATCCTTGCACGCATTTCTAAAATTCGTACGGCACTGTTTCGCCATTCCGGACGGATGTTGCACCTTGCACCGTGGATGTTGCACCCTGTAGATCTCGATTATTCGGACGGCCATAACTTCTAGCTCGTTTAGAGTTACGGGAGCCACAACCTGTCAAAACGAAGGCCTCGATGAGTTCTACGGCTTTGATAGCTTTCAGCCGTCAACGGATAGATTAATGCCCAAAAAGGACAACCCGAATCTCAGTCGGGTCTTGTAAGTTTTCTACCCTTCGTTTTTTCGACACGTGGATTTTTACGGTAAAATAGGATTACCGTGGCTGGCCATCGATTTACCATCGCCGGAGAGTGGTGCACCATGGTACTGTTCCGTTTCAAATCCATGCACGCATTTCTAAAAGTCGTACAGCACCATTTTGCCATTTCGGATGGGTGTTACACCTTGCACCGCGGATGTTGCACCCTGTAGATATGGATTATTCGGACGGCCATAACTTCTGTCTCGTTTAGAGTTACGGGAGAAATAACCTGTCAAAACGAAGGCCTCGATGAGTTCTACGGCTTTGACAGCTTTCAGCCGTCAACGGATAGAATAATACCCAAAAAGGACAACCCGAATCTCAATCGGGTATCGTAAGTTTTTTACCCTTCGTTTTTTCGACACGTGGATTTTTACGGTAAAACAGGATTACCGTGGCTGGCCTTCGATTTACCATCGCTGGAGAGTGGTGCACCATGGTACTGTTCTATTTCAAATCCATGCACGCATTTCTAAAAGTCGTATGACACTGTTTCGCCGTTTCGGACGGATGTTGCACCTTGCGCCGTGGATGTTGCACCCTGTAGATATCGATTATTCGGACGGCCATTACTTCTGGCTAGTATAGAGTTACGGCAGCCATAACCTGTCAAAACGAAGGCCTCGATGAGTTCAACGGCTTTGATAGCTTTCAGCCGTCAACAGTTAGATTAATGCCCAAAAAAGACAAACCGAATCTCAATCGGGTCTCGTAAGTTTGTTACCCTTCGTTTTTTCGACACGTGGATTTTTACGGTAAAACAGGATTACCGTGGTTGGCCTTCGATTTGCCATCGCTGGAGAGTGGTGCACCATGGTACTGCTCTGTTTCAAATCCATGCACGCATTTCTAAAATTCGTACGGCGCTGTTTCGCCATTTCGGACGGATGTTGCACCTTGCACCGTGGATGTTGCACCCTGTAGATATCGATTATTCGGACGGCCATAACTTTTGGCTCGTTTAGAGTCACGGGAGCCATAACCTGTCAAAACGAAGGCCTCGATGAGTTCTACGGCTTTGACAGCTTTCAGCCGTCAACGGATAGATTAATACCCAAAAAGGACAACCCGAATCTCAGTCGGGTCTCGTAAGTTTTTTACCCTTCGTTTTTTCGGCACGTGGATTTTTACGGTAAAACAGGATTACGGTGGCTGGTCTTCGATTTACCATCGCTGGAGAGTGGTGCACCATGGTACTATTCCATTTCAAATCCATGCACGCATTTCTAAAAGTCGTACGGCACTGTTTCGCCATTTCGGACGGATGTTGCACCTTGCACCGCGGATGTTGCACCCTGTAGATATCGATTATTCGGACGGCCATAAGTTCTGTCTCGTTTAGAGTTACCGGAGCCATAACCTGTCAAAACGAAGGCCTCAATGTGTTCTACGGCTTTGACAGCTTTCAGCCGTCAACGGATAGATTAATACCCAAAAAGGACAACCTGAATCTCAATCGGGTCTCGTAAGTTTTTTACCCGTCGTTTTTTCGACACGTGGATTTTTACGGTAAAATAGGATTACCGTGGCTGGGCTTCGATTTACCATCGCTAGAGAGTGGTGCACCATGGTACTGTTCCATTTCAAATCCATGCATGCATTTCTAAAAGTCGTACGGCACTGTTTCGCCATTTCGGACGGATGTTGCACCTTGCACCATGGATGTTGCACCCTGTAGATATCGATTATTCGGACGGCCATAACTTCTGGCTCGTTTAGAGTTACGGAGCCATAACCTATCAAAACGAAGGCCTCGATGAGTTCAACGGCTTTGACAGCTTTCAGCCGTCAGCGGTTAGATTAATGCCCAAAAAGGACAACCCGAATCTCAATCGGGTCTCGTAAGTTTTTTACCCTTCGTTTTTTCGACACGTCGATTTTTATGGTAAAACAGGATTACCGTGGTTGGCCTTCGATTTACCATCGCTGGAGAGTGGTGCACCATGGTACTGTTCCGTTTCAAATCCATGCACGCATTTCTAAAATTCATACGGCACTGTTTCGCCATTTCGGACAGATGTTGCACCTTGCACCGTGGATGTTGCACCCTGTAGATATCGATTATTAGGACGGCCATAACTTCTGGCTCGTTTAGAGTTACGGGAGCCTCAACCTGTCAAAACGAAGGCCTCGATGAGTTCTACGGCTTTGACAACTTTCTGCCATCAACGGATAGATTAATGCCCAAAAAGGACAACCCGAATCTCAGTCGGGTCTCGTAAGTTTTTTATCCTTCGTTTTTTCGACACGTGGATTTTTACGGTAAAACAGGATTACGGTGGCTGGTCTTCGATTTACCATCGCTAGAGAGTGGTGCACCATGGTACTGTTCCGTTTCAAATCCATGCACGCATTTCTAAAAGTCGTACGGCACTGTTTCGCCATTTCGGACGGATGTTGCACCTTGCACCGCGGATGTTGCACCCTGTAGATATCGATTATTCGGACGGCCATAACTTCTGGCTCGTTTAGAGTTACGTGAGCCATAACCTGTCAAAACGAAGGCCTCGATGAGTTCTACGGCTTTGACAGCTTTCAGCCGTCAATGGATAGATTAATACCCAAAAAAGACAACCGGAATCTCAATCGGGTCTCGTAAGTTTTTTACCCTTCGTTTTTTCGACACGTGGATTTTTACGGTAAAACAGGATTACCGTGGCTGGCCTTCGATTTACCATCGCCGGAGAGTGGTGCACCATGGTACTGTTCCGTTTCAAATCCATGCACGCATTTCTAAAAGTCGTACGACACTGTTTCGCCATTTCAGACGGATGTTGTACCTTGCACCGTGGATGTTGCACCCTGTAGATATCGATTATTCGGACGGCCATAACTTCTGGCTCGTTTAGAGTTACGGGAGCCATAACTTGTCAAAACGAAGGCCTCGATGAGTTCTACGGCTTTGACAGCTTTCGGCCGTCAACGGATAGATTAATACCCAAAATGGACAACCCGAATCTCAATCGGGCCTCGTAAGTTTTTTACCCTTCGTTTTTTCGACACGTGGATTTTTACGGTAAAACAGGATTACCGTGGCTGGCCTTCGATTTACCATCGCTGGAGATTGATTCACCATGGTACCGTTCCGTTTCATATCTATGCACGCATTTCAAAAAGTCGTACGACACTGTTTCGCCATTTCGGACGGATGTTGCACCTTGCACCGTGGATGTTGCACCCTGTAGATATCGATTATTCGGGCGGCCATAACTTCTGGCTCGTTTAGAGTTACGGGAGCCATAACTTGTCAAAACGAATGCCTCGATGAGTTCTACGGCTTTGATAGCTTTCAGCCGTCAACGGATAGATTAATACCCAAAAAGGACAACCCGAATCTCAATCGGGTCTCGTAAGTTTTTTACCTTTCGTTTTTTCGACACGTGGATTTTTACGGTAAAACAGGATTACCGTGGCTGGCCTTCGATTTACCATCGCTGGAGAGTGGTGCACCATGGTACTATTCCGTTTCAAATCCATGCACGCATTTCTAAAAGTCGTACGGCACTGTTTCGCCATTTCGGACGGATGTTGCACCTTGCACCGTGGATGTTGCACCCTGTAGATAACGATTATTCGGACGACCATAACTTCTGGCTCGTTTAGAGTTTCGGGAGCCATAACTTGCCAAAACGAAGGCCTCGATGAGTTCTACGGCTTTGACAGCTTTCAGCCGTCAACGGATAGATTAATACCCAAAAAGGACAACCAGAATCTCAATCGGGTCTCGTAAGTTTTTTACCCTTCGTTTTTTCGACACGTGGATTTTTACGGTAAAACAGGATTACCGTGGCTGGCCTTCGATTTACCATCGCTGGAGAGTGGTGCACCAAGGTACTATTCCGTTTCAAATCCATGCACGCATTTATAAAATTCGTACGGCGCTGTTTCGCCATTTCGGACGGATGTTGCACCTTGCACCGTGGATGTTGCACCCTGTAGATATCGATTATTCCGACGGCCATAACTTCTGGCTCGTTTAGAGTTTCGGGAGCCATAACTTGCCAAAACGAAGGCCTCGATGAGTTCTACGGCTTTGACAGCTTTCATCCGTCAACGGATAGATTAATACCCAAAAAGGACAACCCGAATCTCAATCGGGTCTCGTAAGTTTTTTACCCTTCGTTTTTTCGACACGTGGATTTTTACGGTAAAACAGGATTACCGTGGCTGGCCTTCGATTTACCATCGCTGGAGAGTGGTGCATCATGGTACTATTCCGTTTCAAATCCATGCACGCATTTCTAAAATTCGTACGGCACTGTTTTGCCATTTCGGACGGATGTTGCACCTTGCACCGTGGATGTTGCACCCTGTAGATATCGATTATTAGGACGGCCATAACTTCTGGCTCGTTTATAGTTACGGGAGCCATAACCTGTCAAAACGAAGGCCTCAATGAGTTCTACGGCTTTGACAGCTTTCTGCCGTCAACGGATAGATTAATGCCCAAAAAGGTCAACCCGAATCTCAGTCGGGTCTCGTAAGTTTTTTATCCTTCGTTTTTTCGACACGTGGATTTTTACGGTAAAACAGGATTACGGTGGCTGGTCTTCGATTTGCCATCGCTGGAGAGTGGTGCACCATGGTACTGTTCCGTTTCAAATCCATGCACGCATTTCTAAAAGTCGTACGGTACTGTTTCGCCATTTCGGACGGATGTTGCACCTTGCACCGCGGATGTTGCACCCTGCACCGCGGATGTTGCACCCTGTAGATATCGATTATTCGGACGGCCATAACTTCTGGCTCGTTTAGAGTTACGGGAGCCATAACCTGTCAAAACGAAGGCCTTGATGAGTTCTACGGCTTTGACAGCTTTCAGCCGTCAATGGATAGATTAATACCCAAAAAAGAAAACCCGAATCTCAATCGGGTCTCGTAAGTTTTTTACCCTTCGTTTTTTCGACACGTGGATTTTTACGGTAAAACAGGATTACCGTGGCTGGCCTTCAATTTACCATCGCTGGAGAGTGGTGCACCATGGTACTGTTCTGTTTCAAATCCATGCACGCATTTCTAAAAGTCGTACGACACTGTTTCGCCATTTCAGACGAATGTTGCACCTTGCACCGTGGATGTTGCACCCTATAGATATCGATTATTCGGACGGCCATAACTTCTGGCTCGTTTAGAGTTACGGGAGCCATAACTTGTCAAAACGAAGGCCTCGATGAGTTCTATGGCTTTGACCGCTTTCAGCCGTCAACGGATAGATTAATACCCAAAAAGGACAACCCGAATCTCAATCGGGTCTCGTAAGTTTTTTACCCTTCATTTTTTCGACACGTGGATTTTTACGGTAAAATAGGATTACCGTGGCTGGCCTTCGATTTACCATCGCTGTAGAGTGGTGCACCATGGTACCGTTCCATTACAAATCTATGCACGCATTTCAAAAAGTCGTACGACACTGTTTCGCCATTTCGGACGGATGTTGCACCTTGCACCGTGGATGTTGCACCCTGTAGATATCGATTATTAGGACGGCCATAACTTCTGGCTCGTTTATAGTTACGGGAGCCATAACCTGTCAAAACGAAGGCCTCAATGAGTTCTACGGCTTTTACAGCTTTCTGCCGTCAACGGATAGATTAATGCCCAAAAAGGTCAACCCGAATCTCAGTCGGGTCTCGTAAGTTTTTTATCCTTCGTTTTTTCGACACGTGGATTTTTACGGTAAAACAGGATTACGGTGGCTGGTCTTCGATTTACCATCGCTGGAGAGTGGTGCACCATGGTACTGTTCCGTTTCAAATCCATGCACGCATTTCTAAAAGTCGTACGGTACTGTTTCGCCATTTCGGACGGATGTTGCACCTTGCACCGCAGATGTTGCACCCTGTAGATATCGATTATTCGGACGGCCATAACTTCTGGCTCGTTTAGAGTTACGGGAGCCATAACCTGTCAAAACGAAGGCCTCGATGAGTTCTACGGCTTTGAAAGCTTTCAGCCGTCAATGGATAGATTAATACCCAAAAAAGAAAACCCGAATCTCAGTCGGGTCTCGTAATTTTTTTACCCTTCGTTTTTTCGACACGTGGATTTTTACGGTAAAACAGGATTACCGTGACTGGCCTTCGATTTACCATCGCTGGAGAGTGGTGCACCATGGTACTGTTCTGTTTCAAATCCATGCACGCATTTCTAAAAGTCGTACGACACTGTTTCGCCATTTCAGACGGATGTTGCACCTTGCACCGTGGATGTTGCACCCTGTAGATATCGATTATTCGGACGGCCATAACTTCTGGCTCGTTTAGAGTTACGGGAGCCATAACTTGTCAAAACGAAGGCCTCGATGAGTTCTATGGCTTTGACAGCTTTCAGCCGTCAACGGATAGATTAATACCCAAAAAGGACAACCCGAATCTCAATCGGGTCTCGTAAGTTTTTTACCCTTCATTTTTTCGACACGTGGATTTTTACGGTAAAACAGGATTACCGTGGCTGGCCTTCGATTTACCATCGCTGTAGAGTGGTGCACCATGGTACCGTTCCATTACAAATCTATGCACGCATTTCAAAAAGTCGTACGACACTGTTTCGCCATTTCGGACGGATGTTGCACCTTGCACCGTGGATGTTGCACCCTGTAGATATCGATTATTCGGACGGCCATAACTTCTGGCTCGTTTAGAGTTACGGGAGCCATAACTTGTCAAAACGAAGGCCTCGATGAGTTCTACGGCTTTGATAGCTTTCAGCCGTCAACGGATAGATTAATACCCAAAAAGGACAACCCGAATCTCAATCGAGTCTCGTAAGTTTTTTACCCTTCGTTTTTTCGACATGTGGATTTTTACGGTAAAACAGGATTACCGTGGCTGGCCTTCGATTTACCATCGCTGGAGAGTGGTGCACCATGGTACTATTCCATTTCAAATCCATGCACGCATTTCTAAAATTCGTACGGCACTGTTTCGCCATTTAGGACGGATGTTGCACCTTGCACCGTGGATGTTGCACCCTGTAGATATCGATTATTCGGACGGCCATAACTTCTGGCTCGTTTAGAGTTTCGGGAGCCATAACTTGCCAAAACGAAGGCCTCGATGAGTTCTATGGCTTTGATAGCTTTCAGCCGTCAACGGATAGATTAATACCCAAAAAGGACAACCCGAATCTCAATCGGGTCTCGTAAGTTTTTTACCCTTCGTTTTTTCGACACGTGGATTTTTACGGTAAAACAGGATTACCGTGGCTGGCCTTCGATTTACCATCGCTGGAGAGTGGTGCACCATGGTACTATTCCGTTTCAAATCCATGCACGCATTTATAAAATTCGTACGGCACTGTATCGCCATTTCGGACGGATGTTGCACCTTGCACCGTGGATGTTGCACCCTGTAGATATCGATTATTCGGACGGCCATAACTTCTGGCTCGTTTAGAGTTTCGGGAGCCATAACTTGCCAAAACGAAGGCCTCGATGAGTTCTACGGCTTTGACAGCTTTCAGCCGTCAACGGATAGATTAATACCCAAAAAGGACAACCCGAATCTCAATCGGGTCTCGTAAGTTTTTTACCCTTCGTTTTTTCGACACGTGGATTTTTACGGTAAAACAGGATTACCGTGGCTGTCCTTCGATTTACCATCGCTGGAGAGTGGTGCACCATAGTACTATTCCGTTTCAAATCCATGCACGCATTTCTAAAATTCGTACGGCACTGTTTCGCCATTTCGGACGGATGTTGCACCTTGCACCGTGGATGTTGCACCCTGTAGATATCGATTATTAGGACAGCCATAACTTCTGGCTCGTTTAGAGTTACGGAGCCATAACCTGTCAAAACGAAGGCCTCGATGAGTTCTACGGCTTTGACAGCTTTCAGCCGTCAACGGATAGATTAATGCCCAAAAAGGACAACCCGAATCTCAGTCGGGTCTCGTATGTTTTTTACCCTTCGTTTTTTCGACACGTGGATTTTTACGGTAAAACAGGATTACGGCGGCTGGTCTTCGATTTACCATCGCTGGAGAGTGGTGCACCATGGTACTGTTCCGTTTCAAATCCATGCACGCATTTCTAAAAGTCGTACGGCATGGTTTCTTCATTTCGGACGGATGTTGCACCTTGCACCGCGGATGTTGCACCCTGTAGATATCGATTATTCGGACGGCCATAACTTCTTGCTCGTTTAGAGTTACGGGAGCCATAACCTGTCAAAACGAAGGCCTCGATGAGTTCTACGGCTTTGACCGCTTTCAGCCGTCAACGGTTAGATTAATGCCCAAAAAGGACAACCCGAATCTCAATCGGTTCTCGTAAGTTTTTTACCCTTCGTTTTTTCGACACGTGGATTTTTACGGTAAAACAGGATTACCGTGGCTGGCCTTCGATTTACCATCGCTGGAGAGTGGTGCACCATGGTACTGTTCCGTTTCAAATCCATGCATGCATTTCTAAAAGTCGTACGACACTGTTTCGCCATTTCGGACGGATGTTGCACCTTGCACCATGGATGTTGCACCCTATAGATATCGATTATTCGGACGGCCATAACTTCTTGCTCGTTTAGAGTTTCGAGAGCCATAACTTGTCAAAACGAAGGCCTCGATGAGTTCTACGGCTTTGACAGCTTTCAGCCGTCAACGGATAGATTAATACCCAAAAAGGACAACCCGAATCTCAATCGGGTCTCGTAATTTTTTTACCCTTCGTTTTTTCGACACGTGGATTTTTACTGTAAAACAGGATTACCGTGGCTGACCTTCGTTTACCATCGCTGGAGAGTGGTGCACCATGGTACTGTTCCGTTTTAAATCCATGCACGCATTTCTTAAAGTCGTACGGCACTGTTTCGCCATTTCGGACGGATGTTGCACCTTGCACCGTGGATGTTGCACCCTGTAGATATCGATTATTCGGACGGCCATAACTTCTGGCTCGTTTAGAGTTTCGGGAGCCATAACCTGTCAAAACGAAGGCCTCGATGAGTTCTACGGCTTTGACAGCTTTCAGCCGCCAACGGATAGATTAATGCCCAAAAAGGACAACCCGAATCTCAATCGGGTCTCGTAAGTTTTTTGCCCTTCGTTTTTTCGACACGTGGATTTGTACGGTAAAACAGGATTACCGTGGCTGGCCTTCGATTTACCATCGCTGGAGAGTGGTGCACCATGGTACTGCTCCGTTTCAAATCCATGCATGCATTTCTAAAAGTCGTACGACACTGTTTCGCCATTTCGGACGGATGTTGCACCTTGCACCGTGGATATTGCACCCTGTAGATATCGATTATTCGGACGGCCACAACTTCTGGCTCGTTTAGAGTTACGGGAGCCATAACCTGTCAAAACGAAGGCCTCGATGATTTCAACGGCTTTGACGGCTTTTTGCCGTCAACGGTTAGATTAATGCCCAAAAAGGACAACCCGAATCTCAATCGGGTCTCGTAAGTTTTTTACCCTTCGTTTTTTCGACACGTGGATTTTTACGGTAAAACAGGATTACCGTGGTTGGCCTTCGATTTAACATCGCTGGAGAGTGGTGCACCATGGTACTGTTCCGTTTCAAATCCATGCACGCATTTCTAAAATTCATACGGCACTGTTTCGCCATTTCGGACGGATGTTGCACCATGCACCGTGGATGTTGCACCCTGTAGATATCGATTATTCGGACGGCCATAACTTCTGGCTCGTTTAGAGTTACGGGAGCCATAACCTGTCAAAGCGAAGGCCTCGATGAGTTCTACGGCTTTGACAGCTTTCAGCCGTCAACGGATAGATTAATGCCCAAAAAGGACAACCCGAATCTCAGTCGGGTCTCGTAAGTTTTTTACCCTTCGTTTTTTCGACACGTGGATTTTTACGGTAAAATAGGATTACGGTGGCTGTTCTTCGATTTACCATCACTGGAGAGTGGTGCACCATGGTAATGTTCCGTTTCAAATCCATGCACGCATTTTTAAAAGTCGTACGGCACTGTTTCGCTATTTCGGACGGATGTTGCACCTTGCACCACGGATGTTGCACCCTGTAGATATCGATTATTCGGACGGCCATAACTTCTGGTTCGTTTAGAGTTACCGGAGCCACAACCTGTCAAAACGAAGGCCTCGATGAGTTCTACGGCTTTGACAGCTTTCAGCCGTCAATGGATAGATTAATACCCAAAAAGGACAACCCGAATCTCAATCGGTTCTCGTAAGTTTTTTACCCTTCGTTTTTTCAACACGTGGATTTTTACGGTAAAACAGGATTACCGTGGCTGGCCTTCGATTTACCATCGCTGGAGAGTGGTGCACCATGGTGTTGTTCCGTTTCAAATCCATGGACGCATTTCTAAAAGTCGTACGGCACTGTTTCGCCATTTCAGACGGATGTTGCACCTTGCACCGTGGATGTTGCACCCTGTAGATATCGATTATTCGGACGGCCATAACTTCTGGCTCGTTTAGAGTTTCGGGAGCCATAACTTGTCAAAACGAAGGCCTCGATGAGTTCTACGGCTTTAACAGCTTTCAGCCGTCAACGGATAGATTAATACCCAAAAAGGACAACCCGAATCTCAATCGGGTCTCGTAAGTTTTTACCCTTCGTTTTTTCGACACGTGGATTTTTACGGTAAAACAGGATTACCGTGGCTGGCCTTCGATTTACCATCACTGGAGAGTAGTGCACCATGGTAGTGTTCCGTTTCAAATCCTTGCACGCATTTCTAAAATTCGTACGGCACTGTTTCGCCATTCCGGACGGATGTTGCACCTTGCACCGTGGATGTTGCACCCTGTAGATCTCGATTATTCGGACGGCCATAACTTCTGGCTCGTTTAGAGTTACGGGAGCCACAACCTGTCCAAACGAAGGCATCGATGAGTTCTACGGCTTTGACAGCTTTCAGCCGTCAACGGATAGATTAATGCCCAAAAAGGACAACCCGAATCTCAGTCGGGTCTCGTAAGTTTTTTACCCTTCGTTTTTTCGACACGTGGACTTTTACGGTAAAACAGGATTACGGTGGCTGGTCTTCGATTTACCATCGCCGGAGAGTGGTGCACCATGGTACTGTTCCGTTACAAATCCATGCACGCATTTCTAAAAGTCGTACGGCACTGTTTCGCCATTTCGGATGGATGTTGCACCTTTCACCGCTGATGTTGCACCCTGTAGATATCGATTATTCGGACGGCCATAACTTCTGGCTCGTTTAGAGTTACGGGAGCCATAACTTGTCAAAACGAAGGCCTCGATGAGTTCTACGGCTTTGACAGCTTTCAGCCGTCAACGGATAGATTAATACTCAAAAAGGACAACCCGAATCTCAATCGGGTCTCGTAAGTTTTTTACCCTTCGTTTTTTCGACACGTGGATTTTTACGGTAAAACAGGATTATCGTGGCTGGCCTTCGATTTACCATCGCTGGGGAGTGGTGCACCATGGTACTGTTTCGTTTCAAATCCATGCACGCATTTCTAAAAGTCGTACGGCACTGTTTCGCCATTTCGGACGGATGTTGCACCTTGCACCGTGGATGTTGCACCCTGTAGATATCGATTATTCGGACGGCCATAACTTCTGGCTCATTTAGATTTTCGGGAGCCATAACTTGTCAAAACGAAGGCCTCGATGAGTTCTACGGCGTTGACAGCTTTCAGCCGTCAACCGATAGATTAATACCCAAAAAGGACAACACGAATCTCAATCGGGTCTCGTAATTTTTTACCCTTCGTTTTTTCGACACGAGGATTTTTACGGTAAAACAGGATTACCGTGGCTGACCTTCGTTTACCATCGCTGGAGAGTGGTGCACCATGGTACTGTTCCGTTTTAAATCCATGCACGCATTTCTTAAAGTCGTATGGCACTGTTTCGCCATTTCGGACGGATGTTGCACCTTGCACCGTGGATGTTGCACCATGTAGATATCGATTATTCGGACGGCCATAACTTCTGGCTCGTTTAGAGTTTCGGGAGCCATAACCTGTCAAAACGAAGGCCTCGATGAGTTCTACGGCTTTGACAGCTTTCAGCGGCCAACGGATAGATTAATGCCCAAAAAGGACAACCCGAATCTCAATCGGGTCTCGTAAGTTTTTTACCCTTCGTTTTTTCGACACGTGGATTTTTACGGTAAAACAGGATTACGATGGCCGGTCTTCGATTTACCATCGCTGGAGAGTGGTGCACCCTGGTACTGTTCCGTTTCAAACCCATGCACGCATTTCTAAAAGTCGTACGACACTGTTTCGCCATTTCGGACGGATGTTGCACCATGCACCGTGGATGTTGCACCCTGTAGATATCGATTATTCGGACGGCCATAACTTCTGGCTCGTTTAGAGTTTCGGGAGCCATAACCTGCCAAAACGAAGGCCTCGATGAGTTCTACGGCTTTGACAACTTTCAACCGTCAACGGATAGATTAATACCCAAAAAGGACAACCCGAATCTCAATCGGGTCTCGTAAGTTTTTTAGCCTTCGTTTTTTCGACACGTGGATTTTTACGGTAAAACAGGATTACCGTGGCTGGCCTTCGATTTACCATCGCTGGAGAGTGGTGCACCATGGTACTGTTCCGTTTCAAATCCATGCATGCATTTCTAAAAGTCGTACGACACTGTTTCGCCATTTCGGACGGATGTTGCACCTCGCACCGTGGATATTGCACCCTGTAAATATCGATTATTCGGACGGCCATAACTTCTGGCTCGTTTAGAGTTACGGGAGCCATAACCTGTTAAAACGAAGGCCTCGATGATTTCAACGGCTTTGACAGCTTTCAGCCGTCAACGGTTAGATTAATGCCCAAAAAGGACAACCCGAATCTCAATCGGGTCTCGTAAGTTTTTTACCCTTCGTTTTTTCGACACGCGGATTTTTACGGTAAAACAGGATTACCGTGGTTGGCCTTCGATTTACCATCGCTGGAGAGTGGTGCACCATGGTACTGTTCCGTTTCAAATCCATGCACGCATTTCTAAAATTCGTACGGCACTGGTTCGCCATTTCGGACGGATGTTGCACCATGCACCGTGGATGTTGCACCCTGTAGATATCGATTATTCGGACGGCCATAACTTCTGGCTCGTTTACAGTTATGGGAGCCATAACCTGTCAAAGCGAAGGCCTCGATGAGTTCTACGGCTTTGACAGCTTTCAGCCGTCAACGGATAGATTAATACCCAAAAAGGACAACCTGAATCTCAATCGGGTCTCGTAAGTTTTTTACCCTTCGTTTTTTCGACACGTGGATTTTTACGGTAAAATAGGATTACGTTGGCTGTTCTTCGATTTACCATCACTGGAGAGTGGTGCACCATGGTACTATTCCGTTTCAAATCCATGCACGCATTTTTAAAAGTCGTACGGCACTGTTTCGCTATTTCGGACGGATGTTGCACCTTGCACCGCGGATGTTGCACCCTGTAGATATCGATTATTCGGACGGCCATAACTTCTGGTTCGTTTAGAGTTACGGGAGCCACAACCTGTCAAACGAAGGCCTCGATGAGTTCTACGGCTTTGACAGCTTTCAGCCGTCAATGGATAGATTAATACCCAAAAAGGACAACCCGAATCTCAATCGGTTCTCGTAAGTTTTTTACCCTTCGTTTTTTCAACACGTGGATTTTTACGGTAAAACAGGATTACCGTGGCTGTCCTTCGATTTACCATCGCTGGAGAGTGGTGCACCATGGTGTTGTTCCGTTTCAAATCCATGGACGCATTTCTAAAAGTCGTACGGCACTGTTTCCCCATTTCAGACGGATGTTGCACCTTGCACCGTGGATGTTGCGCCCTGTAGATATCGATTATTCGGACGGCCATAACTTCTGGCTCGTTTAGAGTTTCGGGAGCCATAACTTGTCAAAACGAAGGCCTCGATGAGTTCTATGGCTTTGACAGCTTTGAGCCGTCAAAGGATAGATTAATACCCAAAAAGGACAATCCGAATCTCAATCGGGTCTCGTAAGTTTTGACCCTTCGTTTTTTCGACACGTGGATTTTTACGGTAAAACAGGATTACCATGGCTGGCCTTCGATTTACCATCGCTGGAGAGTAGTTAACCATGGTAGTGTTCCGTTTCAAATCCTTGCACGCATTTCAAAAATTCGTACGGCACTGTTTCGCCATTCCGGACGGATGTTGCACCTTGCACCGTGGATGTTGCACCCTGTACATCTCGATTATTCGGACGGCCATAACTTCTGGCTCGTTTAGAGTTACGGGAGCCACAACCTGTCAAAATGAAGGCCTCGATGAGTTCTACGTCTTTGACAGCTTTCAGCCGTCAACGGATAGATTAATGCCCAAAAAGGACAACCCGAATCTCAGTCGGGTCTCGTAAGTTTTTTACCCTTCGTTTTTTCGACACGTGGACTTTTACGGTAAAACAGGTTTACGGTGGCTGGTCTTCGATTTACCATCGCCGGAGAGTGGTGCACCATGATACTGTTCCGTTACAAATCCATGCACGCATTTCTAAAAGTCGTACGGCACTGTTTCACCATTTCGGACGGATGTTGCACCTTTCACCGCGGATGTTGCACCCTTTAGATATCGATTATTCGGACGGCCATAACTTCTGGCTCGTTTAGAGTTACGGGAGCCATAACCTGTCAAAACGAAGGCCACGATGAGTTCTACGGCTTTGACAGCTTTCAGCCATCAACGGATAGATTAATACCCAAAAAGGACAACCCGAATCTCAATCGGGTCTCGTAAGTTTTTACCCTTCGTTTTTTCGACACGTGGATTTTTACGGTAAAACAGGATTACCGTGGCTGGCCTTCGATTTACCATCGCTGGAGAGTGGTGCACCATGGTACTGTTCCGTTTCAAATCCATGCACGCATTTCTAAAAGTCGTACGGCACTGTTTCGCCATTTCGGACGGATGTTGCACCTTGCACCGTGGATGTTGCACCCTGTAGATATCGATTATTCGGACGGCCATAACTTCTGGCTCATTTAGAGTTTCGGGAGCCATAACTTGTCAAAACGAAGGCCTCGATGAGTTCTACGGCGTTGACAGCTTTCAGCCGTCAACGGATAGATTAATACCCAAAAAGGACAACACGAACCTCAATCGGGTCTCGTAAGTTTTTTACCCTTCGTTTTTTCGACACGTGGATTTTTACGGTAAAACAGGATTACTGTGGCTGGTCTTCGATTTACCATCGCTGGAGAGTGGCGCACCATGGTACTGTTCTGTTTCAAATCCATGCATGCATTTCTAAAAGTCGTACGGCACTGTTTCGCCATTTCGGACGGATGTTGCACCTTGCACCGTGGATGTTGCACCCTATAGATATCGATTATTCGGACGGCCATAACTTCTGGCTCGTTTAGAGTTTCGGGAGCCATTACCTGTCAAAACGAAGGCCTCGATGAGTTCTACGGCTTTGACAGCTTTCAGCCGTCAACGGATAGATGAATGCCCAAAAAGGACAACCCGAATCTCAATCGGGTCTCGTAAGTTTTTTACCCTTCGTTTTTTCGACACGTGGATTTTTACGGTAAAACAGGATTACGATGGCCGGTCTTCGATTTACCATCGCTGGAGAGTGGTGCACCCTGGTACTGTTCCGTTTCAAACCCATGCACGCATTTCTAAAAGTCGTACGACACTGTTTCGCCATTTCGGACGGATGTTGCACCATGCACCGTGGATGTTGCACCCTGTAGATATCGATTATTCGGACGGCCATAACTTCTGGCTCGTTTAGAGTTTCGGGAGCCATAACCTGCCAAAACGAAGGCCTCGATGAGTTCTACGGCTTTGACAACTTTCAACCGTCAACGGATAGATTAATACCCAGAAAGGACAACCCGAATCTCAATCGGGTCTCGTAAGTTTTTTAGCCTTCGTTTTTTCGACACGTGGATTTTTACGGTAAAGCAGGTTTACCGTGGCTGGCCTTCGATTTACCATCGCTGGAGAGTGGTGCACCATGTTACTATTCCGTTTCAAGTCCATGCACGCATTTATAAAAGTCGTATGGCACTGTTTCGCCATTTCGGACGAATGTTGCACCTTGCAACGTGGATGTTGCACCCTGTAGATATCGATTATTCGGACGTCCATAACTTCTGGCTCGTTTAGAGTTACGGAGCCATAACCTATCAAAACGAAGGCCTCGATGTGTTCTACGGCTTTGACAGCTTTCAGCCGTAAACGGATAGATTAATGCCCAAAAAGGACAACCCGAATCTCAGTCGGGTCTCGTAAGTTTTTTACCCTTCGTTTTTTCGACACGTGGATTTTTACGGTAAAACAGGATTACGGTGGCTGGTCTTCGATTTACCATCGCTGGAGAGTGGTGCACCATGGTATTGTTCCGTTTCAAATCCGTGCACGCATTTCTAAAAGTCGTACGGCACTGTTTCTTCATTTCGGACAGATGTTGCACCTTGCACCGCGGATGTTGCACCCTGTAGATATCGATTATTCGGACGGCCATAACTTCTGGCTCGTTTAGAGTTACGGGAGCCACAACCTGTCAAAACGAAGGCCTCGATGAGTTCTACGGCTTTGACAGCTTTCAGCCGTCAACGGATAGATTAATACCCAAAAAGGACAACCCGAATCTCAATCGGGTCTCGTAAGTTTTTTACCCTTCGTTTTTTCGACACGTGGATTTTTATGGTAAAACAGGATTACCGTGGCTGGCCTTCGATTTACCATCGCTGGAGAGTGGTGCACCATGGTACAGTTCCGTTTCAAATCCATGCACGCATTTCTAAAAGTCGTACGGCACTGTTTCGCCATTTCGGACGGATGTTGCACCTTGCACCGTGGATGTTGCACCCTGTAGATATCGATTATTCGGACGGCCATAACTTCTGGCTCGTTTAGAGTTTCAGGAGCCATAACCTGTCAAAACGAAGGCCAAGATGAGTTCTATGGCTTTGACAGCTTTCAGCCGTCAACGGATTGATTAATGCCCAAAAAGGACAACCCGAATCTCAATCGGGTCTCGTAAGTTTTTTACCCTTCGTTTTTTCGACACGTGGATTTTTACGGTAAAACAGGATTACGATGGCTGGTCTTCGATTTACCATCGCTGAAGAGTGGTGCACCATGGTACTGTTCCGTTTCGAACCCATGCACGCATTTCTAAAAGTCGTACGGCACTGTTTCGCCATTTCGGACGGATGTTGCACCTTGCACCGTGGATGTTGCACCTTGTAGATATCGGTTATTCGGACGGCCATAACTTCTGGCTCGTTTAGAGTTTCGGGAGCCATAACCTGCCAAAACGAAGGCGTCGATGATTTCTACGGCTTTGACAACTTTCAGCCGTCAACGGATAGATTAATACCCAAAAAGGACAACCCGAATCTCAATCGGGTCTCGTAAGTTTTTTACCCTTCGTTTTTTCGACACGTGGATTTTTACGGTAAAACAGGTTTACCGTGGCTGGCCTTCAATTTACCATCGCTGGAGAGTTGTGCACCATGGTACTGTTCCGTTTCAAACCCATGCACGTATTTCTAAAAGTCGTACGGCACTGTTTTGCCATTTCAGACGGATGTTGCACCATGCACCGTGGATGTTGCACCCTGTAGATATCGATTATTCGGAAGGCCATAACTTCTAGCTCGTTTAGAGTTTCAGGAGCCATAACCTGTCAAAACGAAGGCCTCGATGAGTTCTACGGCTTTGACAGCTTTCAGCCGTCAACGGATAGATTAATACCCAAAAAGGACAACACGAATCTCAATCGGGTCTCGTAAGTTTTTTACCCTTCGTTTTTTCGACACGTGGATTTTTACGGTAAAACAGGATTACCGTGGCTGGTCTTCGATTTAACATCGCTGGAGAGTGGTGCACCATGGTACTGTTCCGTTTCAAATCCATGCACGCATTTCTAAAAGTCCTACGGCACTGTTTCGCCATTTCGGACGGATGTTGCACCTTGCACCGTGGATGTTGCACCCTGTAGATATCGATTATTCGGATGGCCATAACTTCTGGCTTGTTTAGAGTTTTGGGAGCCACAACCTGTCAAAACGAAGGCCTCGATGAGTTCTACGGCTTTCACAGCTTTCAGCCGTCAACGGATAGATTAATGCCCAAAAAGGACAACCCGAATCTTAATCGGGTCTCGTAAGTTTTTTACCCTTCGTTTTTTCGACACGTGGATTTTTACGGTAAAACAGGATTACGGTGGCTGGTCTTCGATTTACCATCGCTGGAGAGTGCTGCACCATGGTACTGTTCCGTTTCAAACCCATGCACGCATTTCTAAAAGTCGTACGACACTGTTTCGCCATTTCGGACGGATGTTGCACCTTGCACCGTGGATGTTGCACCCTGTAGATATCGATTATTCGGATGGCCATAACTTCTGGCTCGTTTAGAGTTTTGGGAGCCATAACCTGTCAAAATGAAGGCCTCGATGAGTTCTACGGCTTTGACAGCATTCAGCCGTCAACAGATAGATTAATGCCCAAAAAGGACAACCCGAATCTCAGTCGGGTCTCGTAAGTTTTTTACCCTTCGTTTTTTCGACACGTTGATTTTTACGGTAAAACAGGATTACGGTGGCTGATCTTCGATTTACCATCGCTGGAGAGTGGTGCACCATGGTACTGTTCTGTTTCAAACCCATGCACGCATTTCTAAAAGTCGTACGGCTCTGTTTCGCCATTTCGGACGGATGTTGCACCTTGCACCGTGGATGTTGCACCCTGTAGATATCGATTATTCGGACGGCCATAACATCTGGCTCGTTTAGAGTTACGGGAGCCATAACCTATCAAAACGAAGGCCTCGATGAGTTCTACAGCTTTGAAAGCTTTCAGCCGTCAACAGATAGATTAATGCCCAAAAAGGACAACCCGAATCTCAATCGGGTCTCGTAAGTTTTTTACCCTTCGTTTTTTCGACACGTTGATTTTTATGGTAAAACAGGTTTACCGTGGTACTGTTCCGTTTCAAATCCATGCACGCATTTCTAAAAGTCGTACGGCACTGTTTCGCCATTTCGGACGGATGTTGCACCTTGCACCGTGGATGTTGCACCCTGTAGATATCGATTATTCGGACGTCCATAACTTCTGGCTCGTTTAGAGTTACGGAGCCATAACCTGTCAAAACGAAGGCCTCGATGAGTTCTACGGCTTTGACAGCTTTCAGCCGTCAACGAATAGATTAATGCCCAAAAAGGACAACCCGAATCTCAGTCGAGTCTCATAAGTTTTTTACCCTTCGTTTTTTCGACACGTGGATTTTTACGGTAAAACAGGAATACGGTGGCCGGTCTTCGATTTACCATCGCTGGAGAGTTGTGCACCATGGTACTGTTCCGTTTCAAATCCTTGCACGCTTTTCTAAAAGTCGTACGGCACTGTTTCTTCATTTCGGACGGATGTTGCACCTTGCACCGCGGATGTTGCATCCTGTAGATATCGATTATTCGGAAGGCCATAACTTCTGGCTCGTTTAGAGTTACGGGAACCATAACCTATCAAAACGAAGGCCTCGATGAGTTCTACGGCTTTGACAGCTTTCAGCCGCCAACGGATAGATTAATACCCAAAAAGGACAACCCGAATCTCAATTGGGTCTCGTAAGTTTTTTACCCTTCGTTTTTTCGACACATGGATTTTTACGGTAAAACAAGATTACCGTGGCTGGCCTTCGATTTACTATTGCTGGAGAGTGGTGCACCATGGTACTGTTCCATTTCAAATCCATGCACGCATTTCTAAAAGTCGTACGGCACTGTTTCGCCATTTCGGACGGATGTTGCACCTTGCACCGTGGATGTTGCACCCTGTAGATATCGATTATTCGGACGGCCATAACTTCTGGCTAGTTTAGAGTTTCAAGGGCCATAACTTGTCAAAACGAAGGCCTCGAAGAGTTCTACGGCTTTGACAGCTTTCAGCCGTCAACGGATAGATTAATACCCAAAAAGGACAACCCGAATCTCAATCGGGTCTCGTAAGTTTTTTACCCTTCGTTTTTTTCGACACGTGGATTTTTACGGTAAAACAGGATTACCGTGGCTGACCTTCGATTTACCATCGCTGGAGAGTGGCGCACCATGGTACTATTCCGTTTCAAATCCATGCATGCATTTCTAAAGTCGTACGGCACTGTTTCGCCATTTCGGACGGATGTTGCACCTTGCACCGTTGATGTTGCACCCTGTAGATATCGATTATTCGGACGGCCATAACTTCGGGCTCGTTTAGAGTTTCGAGAGCCGTAACGTGTCAAAACGAAGGCCTCGATGAGTTCTATGGCTTTGACAGCTTTCAGCCGTCAACGGATAGATTAATGCCCAAAAAGGACAACCCAAATCTCTATCGGGTCTCGTAAGTTTTTTACCCTTCGTTTTTTCGACACGTCGATTTTTACGGTAAAACAGGATTACGGTGGCTGGTCTTAAATTTACCATCGCTGGAGAGTGGTGCACCATGGTACTGTTCCGTTTCAAACCCATGCACGCATTTCTAAAAGTCGTACGGTACTGTTTCGCCATTTCGGACGGATGTTGCACCTTGCACCGTGGATGTTGCACCCTGTAGATATCGATTATTCGGACGGCCATAACTTCTGGCTCGTTTAGAGTTATAGGAGCCATAACATGTCAAAACGAAGGCCTCGATGAGTTCTACGGCTTTGACAGCTTTCAGCCGTCAACGGATAGATTAATTCCCAAAAAGGACAACCCGAATCTCAATCGGGTCTCGTAAGTTTTTTACCCTTCGTTTTTTTCGACACGTGGATTTTTAGGGTAAAACGAGATTACCGTGGCTGGTCTTCGATTTACCATCGCTGGAGAGTGGTGCGCCATGTTACCGTTCCATTTAAAATCCATGCACACATTTCAAAAAGTCGTACGATACTGTTTCGCCATTTCGGACGGATGTTGCACCTTGCACCGTGGATGTTGCACCCTGTAGATATCGATTATTTGGACGGCCATAACTTCTGGCTCGTTTAGACTTACGGGAGCCATAACCTGTCAAAACGAAGGCCTCGATGAGTTCTATGGCTTTGACAGCTTTCAGCCGTCAACCGATAGATTAATGCCCAAAAAGAACAACCCGAATCTCAATCGGGTCTCGTAAGTTTTTTACCCTTCGTTTTTTCGACACGTGGATTTTTACGGTAAAACAGGATTACGGTGGCTGGTCTTCGATTTACCATCACTGGAGAGTGGTGCACCATGGTACTGTTCCGTTTTAAATCCATGCACGCATTTCTAAAAGTCGTACGGCACTGTTTCGCCATTTCGGATGGATGTTGCACCTTGCACCGTGGATGTTGCACCCTGTAGATATCGATTATACGGACGGCCATAACTTCTGGCTCGTTTAGAGTTACGGGAGCCATAACCTGTCAAAACGATGGCCTCGATGAGTTCAACGGCTTTGACAGCTTTCAGCCGTCAACGGTTATATTAATGCTAAAAAAGGACAACCCGATTCTCAATCGGGTCTCGTAAGTTTTTTAACCTTCTTTTTTTCGACACGTGGATTTTTACGGTAAATCAGGATTACGGTGGCTGGTCTTCGATTTACCATCGCTGGAGAGTGGTGCACCATGGTACTGTTCGGTTTCAAATCCATGCACGCATTTCTAAAAGTCGTACGGCACTGTTTCGCCGTTTCGACGGATGTTGCACCTTGCACCGTGGATGTTGCACCCTGTAGATATCGATTATTCGGACGACCATAACTTCTGGCTCGTTTAGAGTTACGGGAGCCCTAACCTGTCAAAACGAAGGCCTTGATGAGTTCTACGGCCTTGACAGCATTCAGCCGTCAAGAGATAGATTAATGCCCAAAAAGGACAACCCGAATCTCAGTCAGGTCTCGTAAGTTTTTTACCCTTCGTTTTTTAGACACGTGGATTTTTATGGTAAAACAGGATTACGGTGGATGGTCTTCGATTTACCATCGCTGGAGAGTGGTGCACCATGGTACTGTTCCGTTTCAAACCCATGCACACATTTCTAAAAGTCGTACGGCACTGTTTCGCCATTTCGGACGGATGTTGCACCTTGCACCGTGGATGTTGCACCCTTTAGATATCGATTATTCGGACGGCCATAACTTCTGGCTCGTTTAGAGTTACGGGAGCCATAACCTATCAAAACGAAGGCCTCGATGAGTTCTATAGCTTTGACAGCTTTCAACCATCAACGGATAGATTAATGCCCAAAAAGGACAACCCGAATCTCAGTCGGGTCTCGTAAGTTTTTTACCCTTCGTTTTTTCGACACGTGGATTTTTACGGTAAAACAGGATTACAGTGGCTGGTCTTCGATTTACCATCGCTGGAGAGTGGTGCACCATGGTACTGTTCCGTTTCAAACCCATGCACACATTTCTAAAAGTCGTACGGCACTGTTTCGCCATTTCGGACGGATGTTGCACCTTGCACCGTGGATGTTGCACCCTGTAGATATCGATTATTCGGACGGCCATAACTTCTGGCTCGTTTAGAGTTACGGGTGCCATAACCTATCAAAACGAAGGCCTAGATGAGTTCTACGGCTTTGACAGCTTTCAGCCGTCAACGGATAGATCAATGCCCAAAAAGGACAACCCGAATCTCAATCGGGTCTCGTAAGTTTTTTACCCTTCGTTTTTTCGGCACGTGGATTTTTACGGTAAAACAGGATTACGGTGGCTGGTCTTCGATTTACCATCGCTGGAGAGTGGTGCACCATGGTACTGTTCCATTTCAAATCCATGCACGCATTTCTAAAAGTCGTACGGCACTGTTTCGCCATTTCGGACGGATGTTGCACCTTGCACCGTGGATGTTGCACCCTGTAGATATCGATTATTAGGACGACCATAACTTCTGGCTCGTTTAGAGTTACGGGAACCATAACCTTTCAAAATGAAGGCCTCGATGAGTTCTACGGCTTTGACAGCTTTCAGCCGTCAACGGATAGATTAATGCCCAAAAAGACAACCCTAATCTCAATCGGATCTCGTAAGTTTTTAACCCTTCGTTTTTTCGACACGTGGATTTTTAAGGTAAAACGGGATTATGGTGGCTGGTCTTCGATTTACCATCGCTGGAGAGTGGTGCACCATGGTACTGTTCCGTTTCAAATCCATGCACGCATTTCTAAAAGTCGTACGGAACTGTTTCGCCATTTCAGACGGATGTTGCACCTTGCACCGTGGATGTTGCACCCTGTAGATATCGATTATTCGGACGGCCATAACTTATGGCTCGTTTAGAGTTACGGGAGCCATAACCTGTCAAAACGAAGCCCTCGATGAGTTCTACGGCTTTGACCGCTTTCAGCCGTCAACGGATAGATTAATGCCCAAAAAGGACAACCCGAATCTCAATCGGGTCTCGTAAGTTTTTTACCCTTCGTTTTTTCGACACGTGGATTTTTACGGTAAAACAGGATTACCGTGGCTGGCCTTCGATTTACCATCACTGGAGAGTGGTGCACCATGGAACTATTCCGTTTCAAATCCATGCACGCATTCCTAAAAGTCGTACGGCACTGTTTCGCCATTTCGGACGGTTGTTGCACCTTGCACCGTGGATGTTGCACCCTGTAGATATCGATTATGGCATATCTTCTGGCTCGTTTGGAGTTACGGGAGCCATAACCCGTCAAAACGAAGGCCTCGATGAGTTCTACGGTGTTGACAGTTTTCAGCCGTCAACGGATAGATTAATGCCCAAAAAGGACAACCCGAATCTCAATCCGGTCTCTTAAGTTTTTTATCCTTCGTTTTTTCGACACGTAGATTTTTACGGTAAAACAGGATTACGGTGGCTGGTCTGCGTTTTACCTTCGCTGCAGAGTGGTGCACCATGGTACTGTTCCGTTTCAAATCCATGCACGCATTTCTAAAAGTCGTACGGCACTGTTTCGTCATTTCGGACGGATGTTGCACCTTGCACCGTGGATCTTGTACCCTGTACATATCGATTATTCGGACGGCCATAACTTTTGGCTCGTTTAGAGTTACGGGAGCCATAACCTATCAAAACGAAGGCATCGACGAGTTCTACGACTTTGATCGCTTTCAGCCGTCAACGGATAGATTAATGCCCAAAAAGGACAACCCGAATCTCAATCAGGTCTCGTAAGTTTTTTACCCTTCGTTTTTTCGACACGTGGATTTTTACGGTAAAACTGGATTACCGTGGCTGGCCTTCGATTTACCATCGCTGGAGTGTGGTGCACCATGGTACTATTCCGTTTCAAATCCAGGCACGCATTTCTAAAAGTCGTACGGCACTGTTTCGCCATTTCGGACGGATGTTGCACCTTGCACCGTGGATGTTGCACCCCGTAGATATCGATTATTCGGACGGCCATAACTTCTGGATCGTATAGAATTACGGGATCCATAACCTATCAAAACGAAGGCCTCGATCAGTTCTACGGCTTTGACCACTTTCAGCCGTCAACGGATAGATTAATGCCCAAAAATGACAACCCGAATCTCAATCGGTTCTCATAAGTTTTTTACCCTTCGTTTTTTCGACACGTGGATTTTTACGGTAAAACAGGATTACCGTGGCTGGCCTTCGATTTACCATAGCTGGAGAGTGGTGCACCATGGTACTGTTCCGTTTCAAATCCATGCACGCATTTCTAAAAGTCGTACGGCACTGTTTCGCCATTTCGGACGGATGTTGCACCTTGCACCGTGGATGTTGCCCCCTGTAGATATCGATTATTCGGACGGCCATAACTTCTGGCTCGTTTAGAGTTACGGGAGCCATAACCTATCAAAACGAAGGCCTCGATGAGTTCTTCAGCTTTGACCGCTTTCAGCCATCAACGGATAGATTAATGCCCAAAAAGGACAACCCGAATCTCAATCGGGTCTCGTAAGTTTTTTACCCTTCGTTTTTTCGACACGTGGATTTTTACGATAAAACAGGATTACCGTGGCTGGCCTTCGATTTACCATCGCTGGAGAGTGGTGCACCACGGTACTGTTCCATTTCAAATCCATGCACGCATTTCTAAAAGTCGTAAGGCACTGTTTCGCAATTTCGGACGGATGTTGCACTTTGCACCGAGGATGTTGCACCCTGTAGATATCGATTATTCGGACGGCCATAACTTCTGGCTCGTTTAGATTTACAGGAGCCATAACCTGTCAAAACGAAGGCCTCGATGAGTTCTACGGCTTTGACAGCTTTCAGCCGTCAACGGATAGATTAATGCCCAAAAAGGACAACCTGAATCTCAATCGGGTCTCTTAAGTTTTTTACCCTTCGTTTTTTCGACACGTGGATTTTTACAATAAAACGGGATTACCGTGGCTGGCCTTCGATTTACCATGGCTGGAGAGTGGTGCACCATGGTACTGTTCCGTTTCAAACCCATGCACACATTTCTAAAAGTCGTACGGCACTGTTTCGCCATTTCGGACGGATGTTGCACCTTGCACCGTGGATGTTGCACCCTGTAGATATCGATTATTCGGATGGCCATAACTTCTGGCTCGTTTAGAGTTACGGGAGACATAACCTGTCAAAACGAAGGCCTCGATGAGTTCTACGGCTTTGACAGCTTTCAGCCGTCAACGGATAGATTAATGTCCAAAAAGGACACCCGAATCTTAATCGGGTCTCGTAAGTTTTTAACCCTTCGTTTTTTCGACACGTGGATTTTTACGATAAAACAGGATTACCGTGGTTGGCCTACGATTTACCATCGCTGGAGAGTGGTGCACCATGGTACTGTTCCGTTTCAAATCCATGCACGCATTTCTAAAAGTCGTACGGCACTGTTTCGCCACTTCGGACGGGTGTTGCACCTTGCACCGTGGATGTTGCACCCTGTAGATATCGATTATTCGGACGGCCATAACTTCTGGCTCGTTTAGAGTTACGGGAGCCATAACCTGTCAAAACGAAGGCCTCGATGAGTTCTACGGCTTTGACAGCTTTCAGCCGTCAACGGATAGATTAATGCCCAACAAGGACAACCCGAATCTCAATCGGTTCTCGTAAGTTTTTTACCCTTCGTTTTTTCGACACGTGGATTTTTACGGTAAAACAGGATTACCGTGGCTGGCCTTCGATTTACCATCGCTGGAGAGTGGTGCACCATGGTACTGTTACGTTTCAAATCCATGCACGCATTTCTAAAAGTCGTACGGCACTGTTTCGCCATTTCAGATGGATGTTGCACCTTGCACCGTGGATGTTGCACCCTGTAGATATCGATTATTCGGACGGCCATAACTTCTGGCTCGTTTAGGGTTACGGGAGCCATAACCTGTCAAAACGAAGGCCTCGATGAGTTCTACGGCTTTGACAGCTTTCAGCCGTCAATGGAAAGATTAATGCCCAAAAAGGACAACCCGAATCTTAATCGGGTCTCGTAAGTTTTTAACCCTTCGTTTTTTCGACGCGTGGATTTTTACGGTAAAACGGGATTACGGTGGCTGGTCTTCGATTTACCATCGCTGGAGAGTGGTGCACCATGGTACTGTTCCATTTCAAATCCATGCACGCATTTCTAAAAGTCGTACGGCACAGTTTCGCCATTTCGGACGGATGTTGCACCTTGCACCGTGGATGTTTCACCCTGTAGATATTGATTATTCGGACGGCCATAACTTCTAGCTCGTTTAGAGTTACGGGAGCCATAACCTGTCAAAACAAAGGCCTCGATGAGTTCTACGGCTTTGACCGCTTTCAGCCGCCAACGGATAGATTAATGCCCAAAAAGGACAACCCGAATCTCAATCGGGTCTCGTAAGTTTTTTACCCTTCGTTTTTTCGACACGTGGATTTTTACGGTAAAACAGGATTACCGTGGCTAGACTTCGATTTACCATCGCTGGAGTGTGGTGCACCATGGTACTATTCCGTTTCAAATCCATGCACGCATTTCTAAAAGTCGTACGGCACTGTTTCGCCATTTCGGACGGATGTTGCACCTTGCACCGTGGATGTTGCACCCTGTAGATATCGATTATTCGGACGGCCATAACTTCTGGCTCGTATATAGTTACGTGAGCCATAACCTATCAAAACGAAGGCCTCGATGAGTTCTATGGCTTTGACCACTTTCAGCCGTCAACGGATAGATTAATGTCCAAAAAGGACACCCGAATCTTAATCGGGTCTTGTAAGTTTTTAACCCTTCGTTTTTTCGACACGTGGATTTTTACGATAAAACAGGATTACCGTGGTTGGCCTACGATTTACCATCGCTGGAGAGTGGTGCACCATGGTACTGTTCCGTTTCAAATCCATGCACGCATTTCTAAAAGTCGTACGGCACTGTTTCGCCACTTCGGACGGATGTTGCACCTTGCACCGTGGATGTTGCACCCTGTAGATATCGATTATTCGGACGGCCATAACTTCTGGCTCGTTTAGAGTTACGGGAGCCATAACCTGTCAAAACGAAGGCCTCGATGAGTTCTACGGCTTTGACAGCTTTCAACCGTCAACGGATAGATTAATGCCCAAAAAGGACAACCCGAATCTCAATCGGTTCTCGTAAGTTTTTTACCCTTCGTTTTTTCGACACGTGGATTTTTACGGTAAAACAGGATTACCGTGGCTGGCCTTCGATTTACCATCGCTGGAGAGTGGTGCACCATGGTACTGTTACGTTTCAAATCCATGCACGCATTTCTAAAAGTCGTACGGCACTGTTTCGCCATTTCAGATGGATGTTGCACCTTGCACCGTGGATGTTGCACCCTGTAGATATCGATTATTCGGACGGCCATAACTTCTGGCTCGTTTAGGGTTACGGGAGCCATAACCTGTCAAAACGAAGGCCTCGATGAGTTCTACGGCTTTGACAGCTTTCAGCCGTCAATGGAAAGATTAATGCCCAAAAAGGACAACCCGAATCTTAATCGGGTCTCGTAAGTTTTTAACCCTTCGTTTTTTCGACGCGTGGATTTTTACGGTAAAACGGGATTACGGTGGCTGGTCTTCGATTTACCATCGCTGGAGAGTGGTGCACCATGGTACTGTTCCATTTCAAATCCATGCACGCATTTCTAAAAGTCGTACGACATTGTTTCGCCATTTCGGACGGATGTTGCACCTTGCACCGTGGATGTTGCAGCCTGTAGATATCGATTATTCGGACGGCCATAGCTTCTGCCTCGTTTAGAGTTACGGGAGCCATAACGTTTTAAAACGAAGATCTCGATGAGTTCTATGGCTTTGACAGCTTTCAGCCGTCAATGGATAGATTAATGCCCAAAAAGGACAACCCGAATCTCAATCGGGTCTCGTAAGTTTTTTACCCTTCGTTTTTTCGACACGTGGATTTTTACGGTAAAACAGGATTACCGTGGCTGGACTTCGATTTACCATCGCTGGAGTGTGGTGCACCATGGTACTATTCCGTTTCAAATCCATGCACGCATTTCTAAAAGTCGTACGGCACTGTTTCGCCATTTCGGACGGATGTTGCACCTTGCACCGTGGATGTTGCACCCTGTAGATATCGATTATTCGGACGGCCATAACTTCTGGCTCGTATATAGTTACGTGAGCCATAACCTATCAAAACGAAGGCCTCGATGAGTTCTATGGCTTTGACCACTTTCAGCCGTCAACGGATAGATTAATGCCCAAAAAGGACAACCCGAATCTCAATCGGGTCTCGTAAGTTTTTTACCCTTCGTTTTTTCGACATGTGGATTTTTACGGTAAAACAGTATTACCGTGGCTGGCCTTCGATTTACCATCGCTGGAAAGTGGTGCACCATGGTACTGTTCCGTTTCAAATCCATGCACGCATTTCTAAAAGTCGTACGGCAGTGTTTCGCCACTTCGGACGGATGTTGCACCTTGCATCGTGGATGTTGCACCCTGTAGATATCGATTATTCGGACGGCCATAACTTCGGGCTCGTTTAGAGTTACGGGAGCCATAACCTGTCAAAACGAAGGCCACGATGAGTTCTACGGCTTTGACAGCTTTCAGCCATCAACGGATAGATTAATGCCCAAAAAGGACAACCCGAATCTCAATCGGTTCTCGTAAGTTTTTTACCCTTCGTTTTTTCAACACGTGGATTTTTACGGTAAAACAGGATTACCGTGGCTGGACTTCGATTTACCATTCCTGGAGAGTGGTGCACCATGGTACTGTTCCGTTTCAAATCCATGCACGCATTTCTAAAAGTCGTACGGCACTGTTTCGCCATTTCAGATGGATGTTGCACCTTGCATCGTGGATGTTGCACCCTGTAGATATCGATTATTCGGACGGCCATAACTTCTGGCTCGTTTAGAGTTACGGGAGCCATAACCTGTCAAAACGAAGGCCTCGATGAGTTATACGGCTTTGACAGCTTTCAGCCGTCAACGGATAGATTAATGCCCAAAAAGGACAACCCGAATCTTAATCGGGTCTCGTAAGTTTTTAACCCTTCGTTTTTTCGACGCGTGGATTTTTACGGTAAAACGGGATTACGGTGGCTGGTCTTCGATTTACCATCGCTGGAGAGTGGTGCACCATGGTACTGTTCCATTTCAAATCCATGCACGCATTTCTAAAAGTCGTACGGCACTGTTTCGCCATTTCGGACGGATGTTGCACCTTGCACCGTGGATGTTGCACCCTGTAGATATTGATTATTCGGACGGCCATAACTTCTAGCTCGTTTAGAGTTACGGGAGCCATAACCTGTCAAAACAAAGGCCTCGATGAGTTCTACGGCTTTGACCGCTTTCAGCCGTCAACGGATAGATTAATGCCCAAAAAGGACAACCCAAATCTCAATCGGGTCTCGTAAGTTTTTTACCCTTCGTTTTTTCGACACGTGGATTTTTACGGTAAAACAGGATTACCGTGGCTGGACTTCGATTTACCATCGCTGGAGTGTGGTGCACCATGGTACTATTCCGTTTCAAATCCATGCACGCATTTCTAAAAGTCGTACGACACTGTTTCGCCATTTCGGACGGATGTTGCACCTTGCACCGTGGATGTTGCACCTTGTAGATATCGATTATTCGGACGGCCATAACTTCTGGCTCGTATATAGTTATGTGGGCCATAACCTACCAAAACGAAGGCCTCGATGAGTTCTATGGCTTTGACCACTTTCAGCCGTCAACGGATAGATTAATGCCCAAAAAGGACAACCCGAATCTCAATCGGGTCTCGTAAGTTTTTTACCCTTCGTTTTTTCGACATGTGGATTTTTACGGTAAAACAGTATTACCGTGGCTGGCCTTCGATTTACCATCACTGGAAAGTGGTGCACCATGGTACTGTTCCGTTTCAAATCCATGCACGCATTTCTAAAAGTCGTACGGCAGTGTTTCGCCACTTCGGACGGATGTTGCACCTTGCATCGTGGATGTTGCACCCTGTAGATATCGATTATTCGGACGGCCATAACTTCTGGCTCGTTTAGAGTTACGGGAACCATAACCTGTCAAAACGAAGGCCACGATGAGTTCTACGGCTTTGACAGCTTTCAGCCGTCAACGGATAGATTAATGCCCAAAAAGGACAACCCGAATCTCAATCGGTTCTCGTAAGTTTTTTACCCTTCGTTTTTTCAACACGTGGATTTTTACGGTAAAACAGGATTACCGTGGCTGGACTTCGATTTACCATTCTTGGAGAGTGGTGCACCATGGTACTGTTCCGTTTCAAATCCATGCACGCATTTCTAAAAGTCGTACGGCACTATTTCGCCATTTCAGATGGATGTTGCACCTTGCACCGTGGATGTTGCACCCTGTAGATATCGATTATTCGGACGGCCATAACTTCTGGCTCGTTTAGAGTTACGGGAGCCATAACCTGTCAAAACGAAGGCCTCGATGAGTTCTACGGCTTTGACAGCTTTCAGCCGTCAACGGATAGATTAATGCCCAAAAAGGACAACCCGAATCTTAATCGGGTCTCGTAAGTTTTTAACCCTTCGTTTTTTCGACGCGTGGATTTTTACGGCAAAACGGGATTACGGTGGCTGGTCTTCGATTTACCATCGCTGGAGAGTGGTGCACCATGGTACTGTTCCGTTTCAAATCATTGCACGCATTTCTAAAAGTCGTACGGCACTGTTTCGCCATTTCGAACGGATGTTGCACCTTGCACCGTGGATGTTGCACCCTGTAGATATTGATTATTCGGACGGCCATAACTTCTAGCTTGTTTAGAGTTACGGGAGCCATAACCTGTCAAAACAAAGGCCTCGATGAGTTCTACGGCTTTAACCGCTTTCAGCCGTCAACGGATAGATTAATGCCCAAACAGGACAACCAGAATCTCAATCGGGTCTCGTAAGTTTTTTACCCTTCGTTTTTTCGACACGTGGATTTTTACGGTAAAACAGGATTACCGTGGCTGGCCTTCGGTTTACCATCACTGGAGTGTGGTGCACCATGGTACTATTCCGTTTCAAATCCATGCACGCATTTCTAAAAGTCGTACGGCACTGTTTTGCCATTTCGGACGGATGTTGCACCTTGCACCGTGGATGTTGCACCCTGTAGATATCGATTATTCGGACGGCCATAACTTCTGGCTCGTATAGAGTTACGGGAGCCATAACCTATCAAAACGAAGACCTCCATGAGTTCTATGGCTTTGACCACTTTCAGCCGTCAACGGATAGATTAATGCCCAAAAAGGACAACCCGAATCTCAATCGGGTCTCGTAAGTTTTTTACCCTTCGTTTTTTCGACACGTGGATTTTTACGGTAAAACAGGATTACCGTGGCTGGCCTTCGATTTACCATCGCTGGAGTGTGGTGCACCATGGTACTATTCCGTTTCAAATCCATGCACGCATTTCTAAAAGTCGTACGGCAATGTTTCGCCATTTCGGACGGACGTTGCACCTTGCACCGTGGATGTTGCACCCTGTAGATATCGATTATTCGGACGGCCATAACTTCTGGCTCGTATAGAGTTACGGGAGCCATAACCTATCAAAATGAAGACCTCGATCAGTTCTATGGCTTTGACCACTTTCAGCCGTTAACGGATAGATTAATGCCCAAAAAGGACAACTCGAATCTCAATCGGGTCTCGTAAGTTTTTTACCCTTCGTTTTTTCGACACGTGGATTTTTACGGTAAAACAGTATTACCGTGGCTGGCCTTCGATTTACCATCGCTGGAGAGTGGTGCACTATGGTACTGTTCCGTTTCAAATCCATGCACGCATTTCTAAAAGTCGTACGGCAGTGTTTCGCCACTTCGGACGGATGTTGCACCTTGCACCGTGGATGTTGCACCCTGTAGATATCGATTATTCGGACGGCCTTAACTTCTAGCTCGTTTAGAGTTACGGGAGCCATAACCTGTCAAAACCAAGGCCTCGATGAGTTCTACGGCTTTGATCGCTTTCAGCCGTCAACAGATAGATTAATGCCCAAAAAGGACAACCCGAATCTCAATCGGGTCTCGTAAGTTTTTTACCCTTCGTTTTTTCGACACGTGGATTTTTACGGTAAAACAGGATTACCGTGGCTGGCCTTCGATTTACCATCGCTGGAGTGTGGTGCACCATGGTACTATTCCGTTTCAAATCCATGCACGCATTTCTAAAAGTCGTACGGCACTGTTTCGCCATTTCGGACGGATGTTGCACCTTGCACCGTGGATGTTGCACCCTGTAGATATCGATTATTCGGACGGCCATAACTTCTGGCTCGTATAGTGTTACGGGAGCCATAACCTATCAAAACGAAGACCTCCATGAGTTCTATGGCTTTGACCACTTTCAGCCGTCAACGGATAGATTAATGCCCAAAAAGGACAACCCGAATCTCAATCGGGTCTCGTAAGTTTTTTACCCTTCGTTTTTTCGACACGTGGATTTTTACGGTAAAACAGGATTACCGTGGCTGGCCTTCGATTTACCATCGCTGGAGTGTGGTGCACCATGGTACTATTCCGTTTCAAATCCATGCACGCATTTCTAAAAGTCGTACGGCAATGTTTCGCCATTTCGGACGGACGTTGCACCTTGCACCGTGGATGTTGCACCCTGTAGATATCGATTATTCGGACGGCCATAACTTCTGGCTCGTATAGAGTTACGGGAGCCATAACCTATCAAAACGAAGACCTCGATCAGTTCTATGGCTTTGACCACTTTCAGCCGTTAACGGATAGATTAATGCCCAAAAAGGACAACTCGAATCTCAATCGGGTCTCGTAAGTTTTTTACCCTTCGTTTTTTCGACACGTGGATTTTTACGGTAAAACAGTATTACCGTGGCTGGCCTTCGATTTACCATCGCTGGAGAGTGGTGCACTATGGTACTGTTCCGTTTCAAATCCATGCACGCATTTCTAAAAGTCGTACGGCAGTGTTTCGCCACTTCGGACGGATGTTGCACCTTGCACCGTGGATGTTGCACCCTGTAGATATCGATTATTCGGACGGCCTTAACTTCTAGCTCGTTTAGAGTTACGGGAGCCATAACCTGTCAAAACCAAGGCCTCGATGAGTTCTACGGCTTTGATCGCTTTCAGCCGTCAACAGATAGATTAATGCCCAAAAAGGACAACCCGAATCTCAATCGGGTCTCGTAAGTTTTTTACCCTTCGTTTTTTCGACACGTGGATTTTTACGGTAAAACAGGATTACCGTGGCTGGCCTTCGATTTACCATCGCTGGAGTGTGGTGCACCATGGTACTATTCCGTTTCAAATCCATGCACGCATTTCTAAAAGCCGTACGGCACTGTTTCGCCATTTCGGACGGATGTTGCACCTTGCACCGTGGATGTTGCACCCTGTAGATATCGATTATTCGGACGGCCATAACTTCTGGCTCGTATATAGTTACGGGAGCCATAACCTATCAAAACGAAGGCCTCGATGAGTTCTATGGCTTTGACCACTTTCAGCCGTCAACGGATAGATTAATGCCCAAAAAGGACAACCCGAATCTCAATCGGGTCTCGTAAGTTTTTTACCCTTCGTTTTTTCGACACGTGGATTTTTACGGTAAAACTGTATTACCGTGGCTGGCCTTCGATTTACCATCGCTGGAGAGTGGTGCACCATGGTACTGTTCCGTTTCAAATCCATGCACGCATTTCTAAAAGTCGTACGGCAGTGTTTCGCCACTTCGGACGGATGTTGCACCTTGCACCGTGGATGTTGCACCCTGTAGATATCGATTATTCGGACGGCCATAACTTCTGGCTCGTTTAGAGTTACGGGAGCCATAACCTGTCAAAACGAAGGCCTCGATGAGTTCTACGGCTTTGACAGCTTTCAGCCGTCAACGGATATTATAATGCCCAAAAAGGACAACCCGAATCTCAATTGGTTCTCGTAAGTTTTTTACCCTTCGTTTTTTCAACACGTGGATTTTTACGGTAAAACAGGATTACCGTGGCTGGTCTTCGATTTACCATCGCTGGAGAGTGGTGCACCATGGTACTGTTCCGTTTCAAATCATTGCACGCATTTCTAAAAGTCGTACGGCACTGTTTCGCCATTTCGGACGGATGTTGCACCTTGCACCGTGGATGTTGCACCCTGTAGATATTGATTATTCGGACGGCCATAACTTCTAGCTCGTTTAGAGTTACGGGAGCCATAACCTGTCAAAACAAAGGCCTCGATAAGTTCTACGGCTTTGATCGCTTTCAGCCGTCAACGGATAGATTAATGCCCAAAAAGGACAACCCGAATCTCAATCGGGTCTCATAAGTTTTTTACCCTTCGTTTTTTCGACACGTGGATTTTTACGGTAAAACAGGATTACCGTGGCTGGCCTTCGATTTACCATCGCTGGAGTGTGGTGCACCATGGTACTATTCCGTTTCAAATCCATGCACGCATTTCTAAAAGTCGTACGGCACTGTTTCGCCATTTCGGACGGACGTTGCACCTTGCACCGTGGATGTTGCACCCTGTAGATATCGATTATTCAGACGGCCATAACTTCTGGCTCGTATAGAGTTACGGGAGCCATAACCTATCAAAACGAAGACCTCGATCAGTTCTATGGCTTTGACCGCTTTCAGCCGTCAACGGATAGATTAATGCCCAAAAAGGACAACCCGAATCTCAATCGGGTCTCGTAAGTTTTTTACCCTTCGTTTTTTCGACACGTGGATTTTTACGGTAAAACAGTATTACCGTGGCTGGCCTTCGATTTACCATCGCTGGAGAGTGGTGCACTATGGTACTGTTCCGTTTCAAATCCATGCACGCATTTCTAAAAGTCGTACGGCAGTGTTTCGCCACTTCGGACGGATGTTGCACCTTGCACCGTAGATGTTGCACCCTGTAGATATCGATTATTCGGACGGCCAAAACTTCTAGCTCGTTTAGAGTTACGGGAGCCATAACCTGTCAAAACAAAGGCCTCGATGAGTTCTACGGCTTTGATCGCTTTCAGCCATCAACGGATAGATTAATGCCCAAAAAGGACAACCCGAATCTCAATCGGGTCTCGTAAGTTTTTTACCCTTCGTTTTTTCGACACGTGGATTTTTACGGTAAAACAGGATTACCGTGGCTGGCCTTCGATTTACCATCGCTGGAGTGTGGTGCACCATGGTACTATTCCGTTTCAAATCCATGCACGCATTTCTAAAAGTCGTACGGCACTGTTTCGCCATTTCGGACGGATGTTGCACCTTGCACCGTGGATGTTGCACCCTGTAGATATCGATTATTCGGACGGCCATAACTTCTGGCTCGTATATAGTTACGGGAGCCATAACCTATCAAAACGAAGGCCTCGATGAGTTCTATGGCTTTGACCACTTTCAGCCGTCAACGGATAGATTAATGCCCAAAAAGGACAACCCGAATCTCAATCGGCTCTCGTAAGTTTTTTACCCTTCGTTTTTTCGACACGTGGATTTTTACGGTAAAACTGTAATACCGTGGCTGGCCTTCGATTTACCATCGCTGGAGAGCGGTGCACCATGGTACTGTTCCGTTTCAAATCCATGCACGCATTTCTAAAAGTCGTACGACAGTGTTTCGCCACTTCGGACGGATGTTGCACCTTGCACCGTGGATGTTGCACCCTGTAGATATCGATTATTCGGACGGCCATAACTTCTGGCTCATTTAGAGTTACGGGAGCCATAACCTGTCGAAACGAAGGCCTCGATGAGTTCTACGGCTTTGACATCTTTCAGCCGTCAACGGATAGATCAATGCCCAAAA
This sequence comes from Allium cepa, assembly GCA_030765085.1. NCBI lineage: Eukaryota > Viridiplantae > Streptophyta > Magnoliopsida > Asparagales > Amaryllidaceae > Allium > Allium cepa. The sequence continues at coordinate 396,394 of CM060939.1, read as the reverse complement.
AGGACAACCCGAATCTCGATCGGTTCTCGTAAGTTTTTTACCCTTCGTTTTTTCAACACGTGGATTTTTACGGTAAAACAGGATTACCGTGGCTGGCCTTCGATTTACCATCGCTGGAGAGTGGTGCACCATGGTACTGTTCCGTTTCAAATCCATGCACGCATTTCTAAAAGTCGTACGGCACTGTTTCGCCATTTCAGATGGATGTTGCACCTTGCACCGTGGATGTTGCACCCTGTAGATATCGATTATTCGGACGGCCATAACTTCTGGCTCGTTTAGAGTTACGGGAGCTATAACCTGTCAAAACGAAGGCCTCGATGAGTTCTACGGCTTTGACAGCTTTCAGCCGTCAACGGATAGATTAATGCCCAAAAAGGACAACCCGAATCTTAATCGGGTCTCGTAAGTTTTTAACCCTTCGTTTTTTCGACGCGTGGATTTTTACGGTAAAACGGGATTACGGTGGCTGGTCTTCGATTTACCATCGCTGGAGAGTGGTGCACCATGGTACTGTTCCGTTTCAAATCATTGCACGCATTTCTAAAAGTCGTACGACACTGTTTCGCCATTTCGGACGGATGTTGCACCTTGCACCGTGGATGTTGCACCCTGTAGATATTGATTATTCGGACGGCCATAACTTCTAGCTCGTTTAGAGTTACGGGAGCCATAACCTGTCAAAACAAAGGCCTCGATGAGTTCTACGGCTTTGACCGCTTTCAGCCGTCAACGGATAGATTAATGCCCAAAAAGGACAACCCGAATCTCAATCGGGTCTCGTAAGTATTTTACCCTTCGTTTTTTCGACACGTGGATTTTTACGGTAAAACAGGATTACCGTGGCTGGCCTTCGATTTACCATCGCTGGAGTGTGTTGCACCATGGTACTATTCCGTTTCAAATCCATGCACGCATTTCTAAAAGTCGTACGGCACTGTTTCGCCATTTCGGACGGATGTTGCACCTTGCACCGTGGATGTTGCACCCTGTAGATATCGATTATTCGGACGGCCATAACTTCTGGCTCGTATAGAGTTACGGGAGCCATAACCTATCAAAACGAAGACCTCGATGAGTTCTATGGCTTTGACCACTTACAGCCGTCAACGGATAGATTAATGCCCAAAAAGGACAACCCGAATCTCAATCGGGTCTCGTAAGTTTTTTACCCTTCGTTTTTTCGACACGTGGATTTTTACGGTAAAACAGTATTACCGTGGCTGGCCTTCGATTTACCATCGCTGGAGAGTGGTGCACCATGGTACTGTTCCGTTTCAAATCCATGCACGCATTTCTAAAAGTCGTACGGCAGTGTTTCGCCACTTCGGACGGATGTTGCACCTTGCACCGTGGATGTTGCACCCTGTAGATATCGATTATTCGGACGGCCATAACTTCTAGCTCGTTTAGAGTTACGGGTGCCATAACCTGTCAAAACAAAGGCCTCAATGAGTTCTACGGCTTTGACCGCTTTCAGCCGTCAACGGATAGATTAATGCCCAAAAAGGACAACCCGAATCTCAATCGGGTCTCGTAAGTTTTTTACCCTTCGTTTTTTCGACACGTGGATTTTTACGGTAAAACAGGATTACCGTGGCTGGCCTTCGATTTACCATCGCTGGAGTGTGGTGCAACATGGTACTATTCCGTTTCAAATCCATGCACGCATTTCTAAAAGTCGTACGGCACTGTTTCGCCATTTCGGACGGATGTTGCACCTTGCACCGTGGATGTTGCACCCTGTAGATATCGATTATTCGGACGGCCATAACTTCTGGCTCGTATATAGTTACGGGAGCCATAACCTATCAAAACGAAGGCCTCGATGAGTTCTATGGCTTTGACCACTTTCAGCCATCAACGGATAGATTAATGCCCAAAAAGGACAACCCGAATCTCAATCGGGTCTCGTAAGTTTTTTACCCTTCGTTTTTTCGACACGTGGATTTTTATGGTAAAACAGTATTACCGTGGCTGGCCTTCGATTTACCATCGCTGGAGAGTGGTGCACCATGGTACTGTTCCGTTTCAAATCCATGCACGCATTTCTAAAAGTCGTACGGCAGTGTTTCGCCACTTCGGACGGATGTTGCACCTTGCACCGTGGATGTTGCACCCTGTAGATATCGATTATTCGGACGGCCATAACTTCTGGCTCGTTTAGAGTTACGGGAGCCATAACCTGTCAAAACGAAGGCCTCGATGAGTTCTACGGCTTTGACAGCTTTCAGCCGTCAACGGATAGATTAATTCCCAAAAAGGACAACCCGAATCTCAATCGGTTCTCGTAAGTTTTTTACCCTTCGTTTTTTCGACACGTGGATTTTTACGGTAAAACAGGATTACCGTGGCTGGCCTTCGATTTACCATCGCTGGAGTGTGTTGCACCATGGTACTATTCCGTTTCAAATCCATGCACGCATTTCTAAAAGTCGTACGGCACTGTTTCGCCATTTCGGACGGATGTTGCACCTTGCACCGTGGATGTTGCACCCTGTAGATATCGATTATTCGGACGGCCATAACTTCTGGCTCGTATAGAGTTACGGGAGCCATAACCTATCAAAACGAAGACCTCGATGAGTTCTATGGCTTTGACCACTTACAGCCGTCAACAGATAGATTAATGCCCAAAAAGGACAACCCGAATCTCAATCGGGTCTCGTAAGTTTTTAACCCTTCGTTTTTTCGACGCGTGGATTTTTACGGTAAAACGGGATTACGGTGGCTGGTCTTCGATTTACCATCGCTGGAGAGTGGTGCACCATGGTACTGTTCCGTTTCAAATCATTGCACGCATTTCTAAAAGTCGTACGGCACTGTTTCGCCATTTCGGACGGATGTTGCACCTTGCACTGTGGATGTTGCACCATGTAGATATTGATTATTTGGACGGCCATAACTTCTAGCTCGTTTAGAGTTACGGGAGCCATAACCTGTCAAAACAAAGGCCTCGATGAGTTCTACGCCTTTGACCGCTTTCAGCCGTCAACGGATAGATTAATGCCCAAAAAGGACAACCCGAATCTCAATCGGGTCTCGTAAGTTTTTTACCCTTCGTTTTTTCGACACGTGGATTTTTACGGTAAAACAGGATTACCGTGGCTGGCCTTCGATTTACCATCGCTGGAGTGTGGTGCACCATGGTACTATTCCGTTTCAAATCCATGCACGCATTTCTAAAAGTCGTACGACACTGTTTCGCCATTTCGGACGGATGTTGCACCTTGCACCGTGGATGTTGCACCCTGTAGATATCGATTATTCGGACGGCCATAACTTCTGGCTCGTATAGAGTTACGGGAGCCATAACCTATCAAAACGAAGACCTCGATGAGTTCTATGGCTTTGACCACTTTCAGCCGTCAACGGATAGATTAATGTCCAAAAGGACAACCCGAATCTCAATCGGGTCTCGTAAGTTTTTTACCCTTCGTTTTTTCGACACGTGGATTTTTACGGTAAAACAGTATTGCCGTGGCTGGCCTTCGATTTACCATCGCTGGAGAGTGGTGCACCATGGTAATGTTCCGTTTCAAATCCATGCACGCATTTCTAAAAGTCGTACGGCAGTGTTTCGCCACTTCGGACGGATGTTGCACCTTGCACCGTGGATGTTGCACCCTGTAGATATCGATTATTCGGACGGCCATAACTTCTGGCTCGTTTAGAGTTACGGGAGCCATAACCTGTCAAAACGAAGGCCTCGATGAGTTCTACGGCTTTGACAGCTTTCAGCCGTCAACGGATAGATTAATGCCCAAAAAGGACAACCCGAATCTCAATCGGTTCTCGTAAGTTTTTTACCCTTCCTTTTTTCAACACGTGGATTTTTACGGTAAAACAGGATTACCGTGGCTGGCCTTCGATTTACCATCGCTGGAGAGTGGTGCACCACGGTACTGTTCCGTTACAAATCCATGCACGCATTTCTAAAAGTCGTACGGCACTGTTTCGTCATTTCGGACGGTTGTTGCACCTTGCACCGTGGATGTTGCACCCTGTAGATAACGATTATGCCATAACTTATGGCTCGTTTATAGTTTCGGGAGCCATAACCTGTCAAAACGAAGGCCTCGATGAGTTCTACGGCTTTGACGGCTTTCAGCCGTCAACGGATAGATTAATGCCCAAAAAGGACAACCCGAATCTCAATCGGGTCTCGTAAGTTTTTTACCCTTCGTTTTTTCGACACGTGGATTTTTACGGTATAACAGGATTACGGTGGCTGCTCTTCGATTTACCATCGCTGGAGAGTGGTCCACCAAGGTACTGTTCCGTTTCAAACCCATGCACGCATTTCTAAAAGTCGTACGGCACTGTTTCGCCATTTCGGATGGATGTTGCACCTTGCACAAAAGCCATAACCTGTCCAAACGAAGGCCTCGATGAGTTCTACAGCTTTGAAAGCTTTCAGCCGTCAACGGATAGATTGATGCCCAAAAAGGACAACCCGAATCTCAATCGGGTCTCGTAAGTTTTTTGCCCTTCGTTTTTTCAACACGTGGATTTTTACGGTAAAACGGGATTACCGTGGCCCGTCTTTGACTTTCCATCACTGGAGAGTGGTGCACCATGGTACTGTTCCATTTCAAATCCATGCACACATTTCGAAAAGTCGTACGGCACTGTTTCGCCTTTTTGGACGGATGTTGCACCTTGCATCGTGGATGTTGCACCCTGTAGATATCGATTATTCGGACGGCCATAACTTCTGGCTCGTTTAGAGTTACGGGAGCCAATACCTGTCAAAACGAAGGCCTCGATGAGTTCTACGGCTTTGACAGCTTTCAGCCGTCAACGGATAGATTATTGCCCAAAAAGGACAACCCGAATCTCAATCGGGTCTCGTAAGTTTTTTACCCTTCGTTTTTTCGACACGTGGATTTTTACGGTAAAATGGGATTGCGATGGCTGGTCTTCGATTTACAATCGATGGAGAGTGGTGCACCATGGTACTGTTCCGTTTCAAATCCACTCATGCATTTCTAAAAGTCGTACAACACTGTTTCGCCATTTCGGTCGGATGTTGGCCCTTGCATCGTGGATGTTGCACCCTGCAGATATCGATTATTCGGACGGCCATAACTTCTGGCTCGTTTCGAGTTACGGGAGCCAATACCTGTCAAAACGAAGGCCTCGATGTGTTCTACATCTTTGACAGCTTTCAGCCATCAACGGATAGGTTAATGCCCAAAAAGGACAACCCGAATCTCAATCGGGTCTCGTAAATTTTTTACCCATTGTTTTTCGACACGTGGATTTTACGGTAAAACGGGATTACCGTGGCCCGTTTTCGACTTCCCGTCGCTGGAGAGTGGTGCACCATGGTACTGTTCCGTTTCAAATCCACGTACGCATTTCTAAAAGTCGTACGGCACTGTTTCGCCATTTCGGACGGATGTTGCACCTTGCATCGTGGATGTTGCACCCTGTAGATATCCATTATTCGGACGGCCATAACTTCTGGCTCGTTTAGAGTTACGGGAGCCAATACCTGTCAAAACGAAGGCCTCGACGAGTTCTACGGCTTTGACTGCTTTCAGCCGTCAACTGATAGATTAATGCCCAAAAAGGACAACCCGAATCTCAATCGGGTCTCGTAAGTTTTTTACCCTTCGTTTTTTCGACACTTGGATTTTTACGGTAAAACGGGATTACGATGGCTGGTCTTCAATTTACAATCGCTGGAGAGCGGTGCACCATGGTACTGTTCCGTTTCAAATCCATTCACGCATTTCTAAAAGTCGTACGGCACTGTTTCGCATTTCGGTCGGAAGTTGCACCTTGCACCGTGGATGTTGCACCCTGTAGATATCGATTATTATTCGGACGGCCATAACTTCTGGCTCGTTTAGAGTTACGGGAGCCATAACCTGTCAAAACGAAGGCCTCGATGAGTTGTACGGTTTGATAGCTTTCAGCCGTCAACGGATAGATTGATGCCCAAAAAGGACAACCCGAATCTCAATCGGGTCTCGTAAGTTTTATACCCTTCGTTTTTTCGACACGTGGATTTTTACGGTAAAACGGGATTACCATGGCTGGTCTTCGATCTGCCATCGCTGGAGAGTGGTGCACCATGGTACTGTTCTGTTTCAAATCCATGCACGCATTTCTAAAAGTCGTACGGCACTGTTTCGCCATTTCGGACGGATGTGGCACCTTGCATCGTGGATGTTGCACCCTGTAGATATCGATTATTCGGACGGCCATAACTTCTGGCTCGTTTAGAGTTACGGCAGACATAACCTGTCAAAACGAAGGCCTCGATGAGTTCTACGGCTTTGATATCTTTCAGCCATCAACGCATAGATTAATGCCCAAAAAGGACAACCCGAATCTCAATCGGGTCTCGTCAGTTATTTACCCTTCGTTTTTTTCGACCCGTGGATTTTTACGGTAAAACGGGATTACCGTGGCCCATCTTCGATTTACCATCGCTGGAGAGTGGTGCACCATGGTACTGTTCCGTTTCAAATCTATGCACGTATTTCTAAAATTCGTACGGCACTGTTTCGCCATTTCGGACGGATGTTGCACCTTGCACCGTGGATGTTGCACCCTGTATATATCGATTATTCGGACGGCCATAACTTCTGGCTCATTTGGAGTTACGGGAGCCATAACCTATCAAAACGAAGGCCTCGATGAGTTCTACGGCTTTAACAGCTTTCAGACGTCAACGGATAGATTAATGCCCAAAAAGGACAACCCGAATCTCAATCGGGTCTCGTAAGTTTTTTTACCCTTCGTTTTTTCGACACGTGGATTTTTACGGTAAAACGGGATTACCGTGGCTGGTCTTCGATCTACCATCGCTGGAGAGTGGTGCACCAAGGTACTGTTCCATTTCAAATCCATGCCCTCATTTCTAAAAGTCGTTCGGCACTGTTTCGCCATTTCGGACGAATGTTGCACCTTGCACCGTGGATGTTGCACCCTGTAGATATCGATTATTCGGACGGCCATAACTTCTGGCTCGTTTAGAGTTACAAAAGCCATAACCAGTCAAAACGAAGGCCTCGATGAGTTCTACGGCTTTGACAGCTTTCAGCCATCAACGGATAGATTGATGCCTTAAAAGGACAACCCGAATCTCAATCGGGTCTCGTAAGTTATTAACCCTTCGTTTTTTCGACACGTGGATTTTTACGGTAAAACGGGATTACCGTGGCCCGTCTTCGACTTCCCATCGCTGGAGAGTGGTTCACCATGGTACTGTTCCATTTCAAGTCCATGCACGCATTTCTAAAAGTCGTACGGCACTGTTTCTCCATTTCGGACGGATGTTGCACCTCGCACCGTGGATGTTGCACCCTGTAGATATCGATTCTTCGGACGGCCATAACTTCTGTCTCGTTTAGAGTTACGGGAGCCATAACCTATCAAAACGAAGGCCTCGATGAGTTCTACGGCTTTGACAGCTTTTAGCCGTCAACGGATAGATTAATGCCCAAAAAGGACAACGCGAATCTCAATCGGGTCTCGTAAGTTTTTTACCCTTCGTTTTTTCGACACGTGGATTTTTACGGTAAAACGGGATTACGGTGGCTGGTCTTCGTTTTACCATCGCTGGAGAGTGGTAGACCATGGTACTGTTCTGTTTCAAATCCATGAACGCATTTCTAAAAGTCGTACGGCACTGTTTCGCCATTTCGGACGGATGTTGCACCTTGCATCGTGGATGTTGCACCCTATAGATATCGATTATTCGAACGGCCATATCTTCTGGCTCGTTTAGAGTTATGTTGGGCGAATTCTCACCCAGAGGATCTCAAGACCAGGAAGCGTCAGTATCACTCATGTTCACATCTTGCATTTCATTCCAAAAAAACCACAGTCCACTCGGCATTCACAAATAAGAGCCTCATTCGGCAGAGCATGGCAACCTCCATTCGGCAAAATCCATCCTATAGCTCGTTCGGCTATGTCACATTCGGCATCCCCTGTGTAGACCCATTCGGCAATCCAAGTACTCATCCGGCCCAGATGAGCACCGAACCAACTCACCTCCAAGACCGAACCAACTCCATGTAAACCCATTACCGAATGGTACATATCCATCCATCACCGGACCACCATAGCCGGACCAGGCACCACCGGTCCAAACTCACCACCGAATGAAGCTCGCCGAACTAGAATGCTACCAGGCCAGATTGCTCCAGTCCAGGCCCGCCAGCAGCTATATACTTCCAAGACCCCCTGCCCCGTACCTCACTCTATAAATAGAGGGGCAGGGGTACAACAATGGCAGACAAGTTTGAGAGCCAAGTAAGGAAGGAACTTTCAAACAACTTTCATACGCTTGTATACAAAGCATTGTACTTGTAACCTGAAAGAAAGAAGATAATAACATATAAAGTGGACATAGGCACATTCTGGCCGAACCACTATAAATCTGTGTGTCTTTACATTTCAGCCCCTACTTCTTTTATATTTACATACTCATCTAAAATCATATAAAATCACATATAATCAACTAAATAATACGACTTGGAGGTGTTTGTCCATTTTTTGTGCAAACATTTTTGGTGCTTTCACTGAGAGTAGAACTCAAGCTTCATCTTCTCCCACTCAACCTTCTTCCTAACAGCATCACTCGTTGCTTAGAAATCATGCCTTCCAAACAGAGAAGGGATGTTAATAAAGGAAAGAACATCGCAACTAGTAGCCTTCCAGATCCAGCAATCACAGATCAGCCCACTTCAACAGCAGTACCGGATGAAAATCAGGAAAATCCAACTGGTCCCGCAACGGAACAACCAATCACTAGGGCAGATCTGGACAGGGTTGTGGCTGAAGTAACTAACCGCTTCACAACCCAACAAGAAACTTTGGTGGATCAACTCATGTCACGCTTAAGGGATGCTGAAGAGTCCAACCGCAACACTGAATCATGGGGTGAATCCCAATCCGGAGGATCCCGGAGGCAACAAAGGTCTTCACTCTTCGAAGAAGCTATCAACAGGAACAACAATGATAGGGGTCGCGCCCGGACTCAGCCCGAATTCCGACTCGAGGAAGCCCTTGGAACCGAACCCAGCGGGGGAGGCACCAGGCGAGGGTCGGATGTAGCTAAGCCAGTCATGCCACCTAATCATAGAAACCCCGCTGAACGGAGCCGAGCTAGAACCCAGCCCGAAGTTGGCCCCATGGATGTGCTCGAAACAGAACCCCGCAGGGGAAGATCAAGGCAGGGGGAAACTGTAGCTGGTCCTAGCGTGCGTCCAAGCAGCCAAAGACAACCACTGGATAATGCTAGAAGTGATAGACTGTACCATCCCTACAGGTCATCTGGACGAGATAGATCCCGCAGGGAAGAACCAAGCTCATTCTTGTCCGCTCCAAGTTCTGACGAACGAATGGCACAATTATTCAGAGAATGTGTACAACGGGAGCAAAGGCACCGAGGAATAGGCGCTAGGGTCACCAGCCCCTTTACCCGAAATATCGAAACTGCCATTACTCCCCGGGAATGGAAAATGCCAACCATGGAGCCTTACAAAGGAACTTCCGACCCCATCGTACATTTACAGAGATACACCCAGCATATGCTCATGAGTGGAGCAACAGAAGGAGTATTATGCAAGTGCTTTCCGCTGTTCCTAGCAGATCTAGCTACCTCCTGGTTCTGCCATCTACCCCAAGGATCCATCAACTCATGGGAGACGTTGAAAGAAAGGTTTATCAGCCAGTTCCGCATCCATGTGGAACAGCCCAAGGACGCTTATTCTCTATCCAATGTCAAACAAAAATCCGGAGAGACGCTACAACAATATCTAACCCGGTTCAACGCCGCAGCGGCTGCAGTTCAAGATGCCGATGAAAAACTCACTCTAATGGCCCTCTGTAGTGGTGTACATCCAGACACCAAGTTTGCCAGAAGGTTAACTAAGGAAAAACCAGCTACCTTGCCTGATTTCTTCCATGAAGCTGGAAAGTATATGAGACTTGAAGACGCTGCTACAGAAAGGCAATCAGGACAACAAGGTAAGATAGTTCAGGACAAGGTTCCCGCTCCAGCTAAGGACGCTCGAAGAAATGAATCTAGAGACAATGCTGGGGGCAGAAAGGTTGAAAAGCGCCAATATCGACCAGGGCCAAGATTTGACTCCTACACTCCTTCGAATGAAACAATCGAAAACATCTACCTAGCCACTCAGGGCGAACTCGGATACAAGCGCCCCCCGCACAAGAACGAATCAGATAACGCACTCATGTCCGGAAAGTTCTGTCGCTTCCACGAATCCCACGGACATGACACCAATGAATGCCACCATCTTCGGGACTTGATCGAAGAACACATTAGAAGAAGAAGACTGGAACGTTATGTGAAAGGTCAGAACAGGACTCCAACTCCTGCCAATGAGAACTCAAAGCAACCCCTCCCAGAAGTAGGCGGAGGCAATCGCAACAATCACAACACCAGTGGCTCTAGTCAAGAGAAGATAGTGGTCCTTACCATCTCAGGAGGACCACACATCGCCGACAGAAGTTGGGCAGAGATGGAAAGGTACGGCAAGTCGCTTAGAAATGCCGAAGGATATGTTAACTCCATTACGGAGGAACGCCACCCGAAACGAAAAGAAAACGATGACATTGTATTCAGTAGGCGTGATTTGGAAGGAAGACAGTACCCACATATGGATCCCATGGTCATTTCTGCCTGGTTCGATCCAGCTAAAATTTTTCGGATTCTAATAGACACGGGAAGCTCCGTAAATATCCTGTTCAAACATGCTTTCGACAAAATCAAGTTGTCAATGAAGGATGTATCCCCCTGTGACAAACCACTGCACGGTTTCACTGGAGATGCAAAAATGCCCCTCGGGCAACTTGACCACTTCGTCGAAATAGGAAGTCATCCTCGCTTCGTTGTGCGAAAACAAACGTTCGTACTAATAGAAAACCACTCGGCTTACAACGCTTTCTTGGGAAGACCAGCCTTGTCTGACTTCCAGATTGTATTAGCCCCCTGGTGCCTGAAAATGAAATTTCCAACAGACAACAGAGTAGGAGAAGTAGAAGGAGATCAAGATGCTGCCCGAGACTGCTACGTAACTGAACTCCGCAATAACCGCAGAAAGAATAAAGGAAAAGATGCAGAGACCACTCTCTGCATGAAAAGCTTGGAGGCATAGCAACTAAAGAAAGCCCCTCCTCTTCGATACACAAGCGATCCCTTCAATGAACTAGACCCCAGGGATAAAGAGGAGGAGGCTACCGCCGAGCCTGCAGAGGCTATGGAATTCATATCCGTAGATAAGCATGATTCAAGTAGACTATTAAAAATCGGATCTCAGCTGAAAACGGAATTGAAGGATCAACTCATTGACTTTCTCCGCCACAACTTAGATGTATTTGCGTGGACCCATGCCGATATGACAGGAATCTCCCCAGACATAGCATGCCACATGTTGAACATCGATCCCACCAAGGTACCAGTAAAGCAGAAAAAGAGGAGCATGGGGGCAGAGCGATCAGCAGCCCTTGATGAGGAAGTAAAAAATCTACTTGCTAACGGCTTCATACGGGAAGCCATCTACCCAGAATGGATCGCTAACCCAGTGCTAGTAAAAAAGGCCAATGGAAAGTGGCGAACATGTATTGACTTCTCCAATCTGAATGACGCTTGCCCGAAAGACTGCTTCCCACTTCCCCGAATTGACCAACTCGTAGACAGCACAGCTGGGCACGAACTCCTATCTTTTATGGATGCATACTCCGGATATAACCAGATCCCCATGCACGCCCCCGATCAGGACCACACTAGCTTCATCACCGACCGCGGATTATATTGTTACAAAGTCATGCCTTTTGGACTCAAAAATGCTGGAGCTACCTATCAACGCCTCGTCAACAAAATGTTCGCAGAACTGATAGGACGAACTATGGAAGTATATGTGGATGACATGTTGGTAAAGTCCAGGAAAGCCAACGACCATGTAAGCCATCTGGACGATATGTTTCAGGTACTTCGCCGATATGGAATGAAGCTGAATCCTCTAAAGTGCTCCTTCAGAGTATCATCGGGAAAATTCTTAGGATTCATCGTCCACGCCAGAGGAATCGAAGCAAACCCTGAACAAATCCGGGCTTTAAAAGAAATAAGGATACCTTCCACTCGAAAAGAAATGCAGAGCCTAAACGGAAAGGTGGCCGCCCTAAGCAGATTCATTTCCAAGGCAACTGACAAGTGTGTCCCTTTCTTCGAAGCGCTCAAGAAAGACAAAGGGAGGTTCGAGTGGACCGACGAATGCTTAAAAGCCTTCCTCAACCTAATCGAACACCTTCAGAGACCACCAGTACTCTCAACTCCAAATGAAGGTGAAGTGTTATACCTATACCTCGCTGTATCATCTCATGCTCTAAGCGCCGCCTTGGTAAGAGAAGAAGACCACACACAACGCCCGGTTTACTTTGTAAGTAAGAGATTTACAGGGGCAGAAGCCAGATATCCTAAACTTGAGAAATTAGCATATTGTTTATTGATCGCGTCACGAAAACTGCGACACTACTTCCAGTCTCACTCCATCAGGGTTCTAACCGATCAACCACTAAGACAAGTGCTCCATCGTCCTGACACTTCTGGGCGACTCCTCAAATGGTGCATCGAACTAAGTCAGTATGATATCACCTACCATCCCCGCACCGCTATCAAAGGACAAGCCATGGCTGATTTCATTGCCGAATTCACTACCAACGAAGGCAAGGAACAATCCGAAGTAGCAAAAAACATCAAGTGGAACCTCTTTGTAGACGGAGCATCGAACGAACAAGGCTCGGGGGCAGGTATTGTGATCATCACCCCCAGGGGAAGAAAGTTGTACTATGCATTAAGATTGGAGTTCACGGCCACTAACAACGATGCCGAATATGAAGCAGTAATAGCGGGATTGGAACTGGCCCTAGAAATTGGAATCAATTCCTTATGTATTCATAGTGATTCTTAGCTTATCGTAAACCAGGTACTAGGAGAATTCCAGACTCGAGGAGAACGAATCACAGCATACCTAAAGAAAACCAGACTGCTGCTCGATCGATTGGACCATTATCTAATCAAACACATTCCTCGAGAAGAAAACCAAGAGGCAGATGAACTTGCAAAGCAAGCTAGTATGAAGAACAGTACCATTTCCGGAGCACTAGCAATCTCAAGGCAGCTAGCCCCGAGTTTCGAACAAGTGAATCTGATAACTGCAATCGAAGAAGGAACCTGGATGACTCCTATCCGGAAATATTTGCAAGATGGCATACTACCCGACAGGCGTGACGAAGCCAAGAAGATCTTGAGGAAAGTTCCCCACTACACAATACAAGAAGGCATCCTCTACCGGCGTGGCTTCTCTAGCCCCTTATTAAGATGCGTCGCCGGAAGGGAAGCCAAGGAGATATTAACAAACATCCATCAGGGAGGATGCGGAGATCACACTGGAGGACAGACTTTGGCAAGAAAGATACTTCGATATGGATATTACTGGCCCACACTAAACAAAGATGCCCTAGACTTCGTTAAGAAATGCGACAGATGTCAGAAGTTCGCCAAGATTCCTCGACTGCCCACAAACGAAATTACTCAAATGACTAGCCCTTGGCCCTTTGCTGTATGGGGAATTGACTTAATTGGCGAACTGCCAACGGGCCGAGGCGGAGCCAGATATGCTATAGTGGCAGTCGATTATTTCACCAAATGGGTGGAAGCGGAACCTTTAAATAAAATATCTTCAGCAAAAGTTATCAACTTCTTGATCAAAAACATTCTGTGCAGGTATGGAGTCCCACTCAAGATCGTATCCGACAACGGACTCCAGTTTGACAGCGAAGAATTTGCCGACTGGTGCCAAGAGCATGGGATTCATAAAAGCTTCTCATCAGTAGCTTACCCTCAGGCAAACGGACAAGTTGAAGCTGTCAACAAAATTCTCAAAACCCTAATCAAGAAGAAACTTGAAAAGTCAAAAGGCGCTTGGGTGGACGAACTTCCTACGGCACTATGGGCATACCGCACATCTTTCAGAACATCAACGGGACAAACTCCTTTCTCTTTGGCATATGGATCGGAGGCAATGCTCCCAGTTGAGACTATTGTGCCTTCCCACCGTAGGATCCACTACAATCCAGAGGAAAACGAAGAACTCCTCCTCATGTCTTTGGATCTGATCGAGGAAAGGAGAAACGATGCAGCACTCAAAGCAGCAGCTCACAAACAAAACGTGGCAGCACGATACAATTCCAAAGTAAAGCATCGCAGCTTACAAGAAGGAGATCTTGTCCTCAGGCGAATCTGTCCGCGCCCCGGGGCACTGGACCCCATCTGGGACGGACCATATGTAATTCATAAAGATCTCCACAACGGAGCTTACATTTTGTCAACAGTGGACGGAGAGGTGTTCCAGAGGGCATGGAACATCCGACACCTCCGTCGATACTTTTCTTAACTTGTACTGCCCATATGAAGTGAATTAACAAAGAGAATCAGTGGACGTAGGCATTTCCGTGCCGAACCACTTTAAAAAATCTTGTCTCTTTTTAACTTGTTCCTTTATGTCTTGGCTGCTCGTTAAGTTTTATCCCTTTCTGTTGAACAAAATCCTATGGCATCTCCCCTCAAGACGCACCACGGCCTCACCTGGACTAGGCCTAACAGGTACGCTACGATTCTATGCACTCGCCAATGAGACACTTTTGCTCCAGCATCCCTCTGCTGCGGGTTAACTCATTGCGCGCCTGCCCTCAAAGCCAACTGTAATGAGCCGATTATAAGTCATCATAAAGGCCGACTATAGCCGATGGCAGCTCATTACGGCGTTCGGCTCGCCGGCAACTGTGAACCTACTTTAAGCCCCAACATAAGGTGTGGCCAGCCAGGGGTAGTTCACGGCCAGTGGCATCCACGCTAGCCGGCCACGGTAAATCGAATAATACCCACGATTACGGACCATAATGGTTCGGGTAGTTACCGTGCGCGATCTCGGCTCCGATGTGTCTTAAGTGCGGCTGTGGTAAAAAAGAAAACTCCCCGCGGAGGCGTAAGATGGGTGACAAATGTCTCCAAGACCCACAGCTAGGGAAAGTGACTACAAAACCCGTTTGCCACGAACTAAAGCACATCGACGGCCTTCCGTGACTGGAAGTTTTACTTTTACTATATTTCCATTCCATTTAAATATTTTTCTCCTATCCTGTATAACAAACTCTAAAGTACAGGAAACCGAATAGGAAGCATTCACTCATGAGGCTCTAAGCCTGCGTACTAGGTGGCAGGGTGCTCAGCTATACCCGTGAACAGTTACACAAGACACTCAAAGCTACCGCCTGCGAATAAAACATAAAGGGCGGTACTCTCTTCTCTTGTACATAAATGCGTAACTATAGCTTATTCATACACTGACATTGCAAAACGTGAAATTATATTTCAAGCAAAAACTTAACATCAAACACAACTAGAATCACAGGCATATACATAATTATACTTCTCACACAGCACATAAAGATAGCAACAACATTTAAACATGACAAAATCAGCTTATATTATAAGATCACACGAAGTTATTCTTTGCAAATAATTTTATTACAGTTGCATATCAAAGACTAACATAAACAGTGATAAAAAAGAAACAAAAAGATGGCAGGTGCATCCACACTCCATCACCAACTCCCCCAGTCTACTTAGCCGCAGGATCAGAGCCCCCAGCATGTGGATCAGAAGTCCCGCCTGTCCAATTCGGAAGAGGAATTCATTAAACGAACAACCAAGTTATGGAAACACAGGAAGAAAAGAAAGGGAAGAAGAATAACTCACCAGCATCCGCCGCTTGATCCTCATCATCCAACTGCACGCCCGCTTCCTCTGCAGCAAGCAGCCGCATCCCCTCTTTCACCGCCGCTTGCTCCTCCTTTGAGAACTGAGCAGTAACCGCATTCAAGTTGAAAGCCTCTCCGCCTTCCTTACCCGCGTTCACCCTGGCCTCCTCTAAGGCCTGGAGATACACCGCCCTCCTTCCTTCCAAGACAAGCCAGAAGTTATCACCGTAGAACTCTAAACAAGCCAGAAGTTATGACCGTCCGAATAATCGATATCTACAGGGTGCAACATCCGCGGTGCAAGGTGCAACATACGTCCGAAATGGCGAAACATTGTCGTACGACTTTTAAAAATGCGTGCATGGATTTGCAACGGAACAGTGCCGTGGTGCACCACTCTCCAGCGATGGTAAATCGAAGACGAGGCACGGTAATCCCGTTTTACCGTAAAAATCCGGTGTCGAAAAAACGAAGGGTAAAAAACTTACGAGGCCCGATTGAGATTCGGGTTGTCCTTTTTGGGCATTAATCTATCCGTTGACGGCTGAAAGCGGTCAAATCCGTAAAACTCACCGTGGCCTTCGTCTTGACAGGTTATGGCTCCCGTAACTCTAAACGAGCCAGAAGTTATGGCCGTCCGAATAATCGATATCTACAGGGTGCAACATCCGCGGTGCAAGGTGCCACATCCGTCCGAAATGGCGAAACAGTGTCGTACGACTTTTAGAAATGCATGCATGGATTTGAAACGGAACAGTACCATGGTGCACCACTCTCCAGCGATGGTAAATCGAAAACGAGCCACGGTAATCCCGTTCTACCGTAAAAATCCGGTGTCGAAAAAACGAAGGGTAAAAAACTTACGAGACCGGATTGAGATTCGGGTTGTCCTTTTCGGGCATCAATCTATCGGTTGACGGCTAAAAGCTGTCAAAGCCATGGAACTCACCGTGGCCTTCGCTTTGACAGGTTATGGCTCCCGTAACTCTAAACGAGCCAGAAGTTATGGCCGTCCAAATAATCGATATCTACAGGGTGCAACATCCGCGGTGCAAGGTGCAACATCCGTCCGAAATGGCGAAACAGTGCCGTACGACTTTTAGAAATGCTTGCATGGATTTGAAACGGAACAGTACCATTGTGCACCACTCTCCAGCGATGGTAAATCGAAGACGAGCCACGGTAATCCAGTTTTACCGTTAAAATCCGGTGTCGAAAGAACGAAGGGTAAAAAACTTACGAGACCTCATTGAGATTCGGGTTGTCCTTTTCGGGCATTAATCTATCCGTTGACGCCTGAAAGCTGTCAAAGCCGTAGAACTCACCGTGGCCTTCGTTTTGACAGGTTATGGCTGCCGTAACTCTAAACGAGCCAAAAGTTATGGCTCCTGTAACTCTAAACGAGCCAGAAGTTATGGCCGTCCGAATAATCGATATCTAGAGGGTGCAACGTCCGCGGTGCAAGGTGCAACATCCGTTCGAAATGGCGAAACAGTGCCGTACGACTTTTAGAAATGCGTGCATGGATTTGAAACGGAATAGTACCATGGTGCACCACTCTCCAGCGATGGTAAATCGAAGACGAGCCACGGTAATCCCGTTTTACAGTTAAAATCCGGCGTCGAAAAAACGAAGGGTAAAAAACTTACGAGATCCGATTGAGATTCGGGTTGTCCTTTTTGGGCATTAATCTATCCGTTGTCGGTTGAAAGCTGTCAAAGCCGTAGAACTCACCGTGGCCTTCGTTTTGACAGGTTATGGCTCCCGTAACTCTAAACGACCCAGAAGTTATGGCCGTCCGAACAATCGATATCTATAGGGTGCAACATCCGTGGTGCAAGGTGCAACATCCGTCCGAAATGGCGAAACAGTGCCGTACGACTTTTAGAAATGCATGCATGGATTTGAAATGGAACAGTACCATGGTGCACCACTCTCCAGCGATGGCAAATCGAAGACTAGCCACGGTAATCCCGTTTTACCGTAAAAATCCGGTGTCGAAAAAACGAAGGGTAAAAAACATAAGAGACCCGATTGAGATTCGGGTTGTCCTTTTCGGGCATTAATCTATCCGTTGACTGTTGAAAGCTTCAAAGCCATAGAACTCACCGTGGCCTTCGTTTTGACAGGTTATGGCTCCCGTAACTCTAAACGAGCCAGAAGTTATGGCCGTCCGAATAATCGATATATACAGGACGCAACATCCGCGGTGCAAGGTGCAACATCCGTCCGAAATGGCGAAATTGTGCCGTACGACTTTTAGAAATGCGTGCATGGATTTGAAACGGAACAGTACCATGGTGCACCACTCTCCAGCAATGGTAAATCGAAGATGAGCCACGGTAATCCCGTTTTACCGTAAAAATCCGGTGTCGAAAAAACGAAGGGTAAAAAACTTACGAGACCCGATTGAGTTCGGGTTGTCCATTTCGGGCATTAATCTATCCATTGACGGCTGAAAGTGGTCAAAGCCGTAGAACTCACCGTGGCCTTCGTTTTGACAGGTTATGGCTCCCGTAACTCTAAACGAGCCAGAAGTTATGGCCATCCGAATAATCGATATCTACAGGGTGCAACATCCGCGGTGCAAGGTGCAACATCCGTCCGAAATTGCGAAACACTGCCGTACGACTTTTAGAAATGCATGCATGGATTTGAAACGGAACAGTACCATGGTGCACCACTCTCCAGCGATGGTAAATCGAAGACGAGCCACGGTAATCCAGTTTTACCATTAAAATCCGGTGTCGAAAAAACGAAGGGTAAAAAACTTACGAGACCCGATTGAGATTCGGGTTGTCCTTTTCGGGCATTAATCTATCCGTTGACGCCTGAAAGCTGTCAAAGCCGTAGAATTTACCATGGCCTTTGTTTTTAAAGGTTATGGCTCCCGTAACCCTAAACGAGCCAAAAGTTACGGCCGTCCGAATAATCGATATCTACAGGGTGCAACGTCCGCGGTGCAAGGTGCAACATCCGTCCGAAATGGCGAAACAGTGCCGTACGACTTTCAGAAATGCGTGCATGGATTTGAAACGGAACAGTAACATGGTGCACCACTCTCCAGCGATGGTAAAGCGAAGACGAGCCACGGTAATCCCGTTTTACCGTTAAAATCCGGCATCGAAAAAACGATGGGTAAAAAACTTACGAGACCCGATTGAGATTCGGGTTGTCCTTTTTGGGCATTAATCTATCCGTTGACGGCTGAAAGCTGTCAAAGCCATAGAACTCACCGTGGCCTTCGTTTTGACAGGTTATGGCTCCCGTAACTCTAAACGAGCCAGAAGTTATGACCGTCCGAATAATCGATATCTACAGGGTGCAACATCCGCGGTGCAAGGTGCAACATCCGTCCGAAACGGCGAAACAGTGCCGTACGACTTTTAGAAATGCGTTCATGGATTTGAAATGGAACAGTGCCATGGTGCACCACTCTCCAGCGATGTTAAGTCGAAGACAAGGCACGGTAATCCCGTTTTACCGTAAAAATCTGGCGTCGAAAAAACGATGGGTAAAAAACTTACGAGACCCGATTGAGATTCGGGTTGTCCTTTTTGGTCATTAATCTATTCGTTGACGGCTGAAAGCTGTCAAAGCCGTAGAACTCACCGTGGCCTTCGTTTTGACAGGTTATGGCTCCCGTAACTCTAAACGAGCCAGAAGTTATGACCGTCCGAATAATCGATATCTATAGGGTGCAACATCCGCGGTGCAAGGTGCAACATCCGTCCGAAATGGAGAAACAGTGTCGTACGACTTTTAGAAATGCGTGCATGGATTTGAAACGGAACAGTGCCATGGTGCACCACTCTCCAGCGATGGTAAATCGAAGACGAGGCACGGTAATCCCGTTTTACCGTAAAAATCCGGTGTCGAAAAAACGAAGGGTAAAAACTTACGAGGCCCGATTGAGATTCGGGTTGTCCTTTTTGGTCATTACTCTATCCGTTGACGGCTGAAAGCGATCAAAGCCGTAAAAATCACCGTGGCCTTCGTTTTGACAGGTAATGGCTCCCGTAACTCTAAACGAGCCAGAAGTTATGGCCGTCCGAATAATCGATATCTACAGGGTGCAACATCCACGGTGCAAGGTGCAACATCCGTCCGAAATGGCGAAACAGTGTCGTACGACTTTTAAAAATGCATGCATGGATTTGAAACGGAACAGTACCATGGTGCACCACTCTCCAGCGATGGTAAATCGAAGACGAGCCACGGTAATACCATTTACCGTAAAAATCCGGTGTCGAAAAAACGAAGGGTAAAAAACTTACGAGACCCGATTGAGATTCGGGTTGTCCTTTTCGGGCATTAATCTATCCGTTGACGGCTGAAAGCGGTCAAAGCCGTAGAACACACCGTGGCCTTCGTTTTGACAGGTTATGGCTACCGTAACTCCAAACGAGCCAGAAGTTATGGCCGTCCGAATAATCGATATCTACAGGGTGCAACATCCGCGGTGCAAGGTGCAACATCCGTCCGAAATGGCAAAATTGTGCCGTACGAATTTTAGAAATGCGTGCATGGATTTGAAACGGAACAGTACCATGGTGCACCACTCTCCAGCGATGGAAAATCGAAGACGAGCCACGGTAATCCCGTTTTACCGTAAAACTCCGGTGTCGAAAAAACGAAGGGTGAAAAACTTACGAGACCCGATTGAGATTCAGATTGTCCTTTTCGGGCATTAATCTATCCGTTGACGGCTGAAAGCTGTCAAAGCCGTAGAACTCACCGTGGCCTTCGTTTTGACAGGTTATGGCTCCCGTAACTCTAAACGAGCCAGAAGTTATGGCCGTCCGAATAATCGATATCTACAGGTTGCAACATCCGCGGTGCAAGGTGCAACATCCGTCCGAAATGGCGAAACAGTGCCGTACGTCTTTTAGAAATGCATGCATGGATTTGAAACGAAACAGTACCATGTTGCACCACTCTCCAACGATGGTAAATCGAAGACGAGCCACGGTAATCCCGTTTTACCGTAAAAATCCGGTGTCGAAAAAACGAAGGGTAAAAAACTTACGAGACCCGATTGAGATTCAGGTTGTCCTTTTCAGGCATTAATCTATCTGTTGACGGCTGAAAGCAGTCAAAGCCGTCGAACTCACCGTGGCCTTCGTTTTCACAGGTTATGGCTCTCGTAACTCTAAACGAGCCAGAAGTTATGGCCGTCCGAATAATCGATATATACACGGTGCAACATCCGCGGTGCAAGGTGCAACATCCGTCCGAAATGGCGAAACAGTGTCGTACAACTTTTAGAAATGCGTGCATGCCTTTGAAACGGAACAGTACCATGGTCCACCACTCTCAAGCGATGGTAAATCGAAGACAAGGTACGGTAATCCCGTTTTACCGTAAAAATCCGATGTCGAAAAAACGAAGGGTAAAAAACTTACGAGACCCGATTGAGATTCGGGCTGTCCTTTTTGGGCATTAATCTATCCATTGATGACTGAAAGCGGTCAAAGCCGTAGAACTCACCGTGGCCTTCGTTTTGACAGGTTATGGCTCCCGTAACTCTAAACGAGCCAGAAGTTATGGCCGTCCGAATAATCGATATCTACAGGGTGCAACATCCATGGTGCATGGTGCAACATCCGTCCGAAATGGCGAAACAGTGCCGTACGACTTTTAGAAATGCATGCATGGATTTGAAACGGAAAAGTACCATGGTGCACCACTCTCCAGCGATGGTAAATCGAAGACGAGCCACGGTAATCCCGTTTTACCGTAAAAATCCGGTGTCGAAAAAACGCAGGGTAAAGAACTTACGAGACCCGATTGAAATTCGGGTGGTCCTTTTCGGGCATTAATCTATCCGTTGATGGCTGAAAGCTGTCAAAGCCGTAGAAATCATCGTGGCCTTCGTTTTGACAGGTTATGGCTCCCGTAACTCTAAACGAGCCAGAAGTTATGGCCATCCGAATAATCGATACCTACAGGGTGCAACATCCGCGGTGCAAGGTGCAACATCCGTCCGAAATGGCGAAACAGTGCCGTACGACTTTTAGAAATGCATGCATGGATTTGAAACGGAACAGTACCATGGTGCACCACTCTCCAGCGATGGTAAATCGAAGACGAGCCACGGTAATCCAGTTTTACCATTAAAATCCGGTGTCGAAAAAACGAAGGGTAAAAAACTTACGAGACCCGATTGAGATTCGGGTTGTCCTTTTCGGGCATTAATCTATCCGTTGACACCTGAAAGCTGTCAAAGCCGTAGAACTCACCATGGCCTTTGTTTTGAAAGGTTATGGCTCCCGTAACTCTAAACGAGCCAAAAGTTATGGCCGTCCGAATAATCGATATCTACAGGGTGCAACGTCCGCGGTGCAAGGTGCAACATCCGTCCGAAATGGCGAAACAGTACCGTACGACTTTTAGAAATGCGTGCATGGATTTGAAACGGAACAGTGCCATGGTGCACCACTCTCCAGCGATGGTAAATCGAAGACGAGCCACGGTAATCCCGTTTTACCGTTAAAATCCGGCGTCGAAAAAACGATGGGTAAAAAACTTACGAACCCGATTGAGATTCGGGTTGTCCTTTTCGGGCATTAATCTATCCGTTGACGGCTGAAATCTGTCAGAGCCGTAGAACTCACCATGGCCTTCGTTTTGACAGGTTATGGCTCCCATAACTCGAAACGAGCCAGAAGTTACGGCCGTCCGAATAATCGATATCTACAGGGTGCAACGTCCGCGGTGCAAGGTGCAACATCCGTCCGAAATGGCGAAACAGTGCCGTACGACTTTCAGAAATGCGTGCATGGATTTGAAACGGAACAGTAACATGGTGCACCACTCTCCAACGATGGTAAAGCGAAGAAGAGCCACGGTAATCCCGTTTTACCGTTAAAATCCGACATCGAAAAAACGATGGGAAAAAACTTGCGAGACCCGATTGAGATTCGGGTTGTCCTTTTCGGGCATTAATCTATCCGTTGACGGCTGAAAGCTGTCAAAGCCATAGAACTCACCGTGGCCTTCGTTTTGACAGGTTATGGCTCCCGTAACTCTAAACGAGCCAGAAGTTATGACCGTCCGAATAATCGATATCTATAGGGTGCAACATCCGCGGTGCAAGGTGCAACATCCGTCCGAAATGGCGAAACAGTGTCGTACGACTTTTAGAAATGCATGCAAGGATTTGAAACGGAACAGTACCATGGTGCACCACACTCCAGCGATGGTAAATCGAAGACGAGCCACGGTAATCCCGTTTTACCGTTAAAATCCGGCGTCGAAAAAACGATGGGTAAAAAACTTCTAAGACCCGATTGAGATTCGGGTTGTCCTTTTCGGGCATTAATCTATCCATTGATGGCTGAAAGCTGTCAAAGCCGTAGAACTCACCGTGGCCTTCGTTTTGACAGGTTTTGGCTCCCGTAACTCTAAACGAGCCAAAAGTTATGGCCGTCCGAAGAATCGATATCTACAGGGTGCAACGTCCGCGGTGCAAGGTAAAACATCCGTCCGAAATGGCGAAATTGTGCCGTACGACTTTTAGAAATGCATGCATGGATTTGAAACGGAACAGTACCATGGTGCACCACTCTCCAGCGATGGTAAATCGAAGACGAGCCACGGTAATCCAGTTTTACCATTAAAATCCGGTGTCGAAAAAACGAAGGGTAAAAAACTTACGAGACCCGATTGAGATTCGGGTTGTCCTTTTCGGGCATTAATCTATCCGTTGACACCTGAACGCTGTCAAAGCCGTAGAACTCACCATGGCCTTTGTTTTGAAAGGTTATGGCTCCCGTAACTCTAAACGAGCCAAAAGTTATGGCCGTCCGAATAATCGATATCTACAGGGTGCAACGTCCGCGGTGCAAGGTGCAACATCCGTCCGAAATGGCGAAACAGTACCGTACGACTTTTAGAAATGCGTGCATGGATTTGAAACGGAACAGTGCCATGGTGCACCACTCTCCAGCGATGGTAAATCGAAGACGAGCCACGGTAATCCCGTTTTACCGTTAAAATCCGGCGTCGAAAAAACGATGGGTAAAAAACTTACGAACCCGATTGAGATTCGGGTTGTCCTTTTCGGGCATTAATCTATCCGTTGACGGCTGAAATCTGTCAGAGCCGTAGAACTCACCGTGGCCTTTGTTTTGACAGGTTATGGCTCCCATAACTCGAAACGAGCCAGAAGTTACGGCCGTCCGAATAATCGATATCTACAGGGTGCAACGTCCGCGGTGCAAGGTGCAACATCCGTCCGAAATGGCGAAACAGTGCCGTACGACTTTCAGAAATGCGTGCATGGATTTGAAACGGAACAGTAACATGGTGCACCACTCTCCAACGATGGTAAAGCGAAGAAGAGCCACGGTAATCCCGTTTTACCGTTAAAATCCGACATCGAAAAAACGATGGGAAAAAAACTTGCGAGACCCGATTGAGATTCGGGTTGTCCTTTTCGGGCATTAATCTATCCGTTGACGGCTGAAAGCTGTCAAAGCCATAGAACTCACCGTGGCCTTCGTTTTGACAGGTTATGGCTCCCGTAACTCTAAACGAGCCAGAAGTTATGACCGTCCGAATAATCGATATCTATAGGGTGCAACATCCGCGGTGCAAGGTGCAACATCCGTCCGAAATGGCGAAACAGTGTCGTACGACTTTTAGAAATGCATGCAAGGATTTGAAACGGAACAGTACCATGGTGCACCACACTCCAGCGATGGTAAATCGAAGACGAGCCACGGTAATCCCGTTTTACCGTTAAAATCCGGCGTCGAAAAAACGATGGGTAAAAAACTTCTAAGACCCGATTGAGATTCGGGTTGTCCTTTTCGGGCATTAATCTATCCATTGATGGCTGAAAGCTGTCAAAGCCGTAGAACTCACCGTGGCCTTCGTTTTGACAGGTTTTGGCTCCCGTAACTCTAAACGAGCCAAAAGTTATGGCCGTCCGAAGAATCGATATCTACAGGGTGCAACGTCCGCGGTGCAAGGTAAAACATCCGTCCGAAATGGCGAAATTGTGCCGTACGACTTTTAGAAATGCATGCATGGATTTGAAACGGAACAGTACCATGGTGCACCACTCTCCAGCGATGGTAAATCGAAGACGAGCCACGGTAATCCCGTTTTACCGTAAAAATACGGTGTCGAAAAAACGAAGGGTAAAAAACTTACGAGACCCGATTGAGATTCGGGTTTTCCTTTTCGGGCATTAATCTATCCGTTGACGGCTGAAAGTGGTCAAAGCTGTAGAACTCACCGTGGCTTTCGTTTTGACAGGTTATGGCTCCCGTAACTCTAAACGAGCCAGAAGTTATGGCCGTCCGAATAATCGATATCTACAAGGTGCAACATCCGCGCTACAAGGCGCAACATCCGTCCGAAATGGCGAAACGGTGCCGTACGACTTTTAGAAATGCGTGCATGGATTTGAAACGGAACAGTACCATGGTGCACCACTCTCCAGCGATGGTAAATCGAAGACGAGACACTGTAATCCCGTGTTACCGTGATATTCCTGTGTCGAAAAAAACGAAGGGTAAAAAACTTACGAGACCCGATTGAGATTCGGGTTGTCCTTTTCGGGCATTAATCTATCCGTTGACGCTTGAAAGCTGTCAAAGCCGTAGAACTCACCGTGGCCTTCGTTTTGACAGGTTATGGCTCCCGTAACTCTAAACGAGCCAGAAGTTATGGCCGTTCAAATAATCGATATCTACAGGGTGCAACGTCCGCGGTGCAAGGTGCAACATCCGTCCGAAATGGCGAAACAGTATCGTACGACTTTTAGAAATGCGTGCATGGATGTGAAACGGAACAGTACCATGGTGCACCACTCTCCAGCGATGGTAAATCGAAGACGAGCCACGGTAATCCCGTTTTACAGTTAAAATCCGGCGTCGAAAAAACGAAGGGTAAAAAGCTTACGAGACCCGATTGAGATTCGGGTTGTCCTTTTCGGGCATTAATCTATCCGTTGACGGCTAAAACCTGTCAAAGCTGTAGAACTCACTATGGCCTTCGTTTTGACAGGTTATGGCTCCCGTAACTCTAAACGAGCCAGAAGTTATGGCCGTCCGAATAATCGATATCTACAGGGTGCAACGTCCGCGGTGCAAGGTGCAACAGCCGTCCGAAATGTCGAAACAGTGCCATACGACTTTTAGAAATGCGTGCATGGATTTGAAACGGAACAATACCATGGCGCACCACTCTCCAGCGATGGTAAATCGAAGACGAGCCACGGTAATCCCGTTTTACCGTTAAAATCCGGCGTAAAAAAAACGATGGGTAAAAAACTTACGAGACCCCATTGAGATTCGGGTTGTCCTTTTCGAGCATTAATCTATCCGTTGATGGCTGAAAGCTGTCAAAACCGTAGAACTCACTGTGGCCTTCGTTTTGACAGGTTATGGCTCCTGTAACTCTAAACGAGCCAAACGTTATGGTCGTCCGAATAATCGATATCTACAGGGTGCAACGTCCGCGGTGCAAGGTGCAACATCCGTCCGAAATGGCGAAACAGTGCCGTACGACTTTTAGAAATGCGTGCATGGATTTGAAACAGAACAGTACCATGGTGCACCACTCTCCAGTAATGGTAAATTCGAAGATGAGCCACGGTAATCCCGTTTTACCGTTAAAATACGGCGTCGAAAAAACGATGGGTAAAAAACTTACGAGACCCGATTGAGATTCGGGTTGTCCTTTTTGTGCATTAATCTATCCGTTGACGGCTGAAAGCGGTCAAAGCCGTAGAACTCACCATGGCCATCGTTTTGACAGGTTATGGCTCCCGTAACTCTAAACGAGCCACAAGTTATGACCGTCCGAATAATCGATATCTACAGGGTGCAACATCTGCGGTGCAAGGTGCAACATCCGTCCGAAATGGCAAAACAATGCCGTACGACTTTTAGAAATGCGTGCATGGATTTGAAACGGAACAGTACCATGGTGCACCACTCTCCAGCGATGGTAAATCGAAGACGAGCCACGTACTCCCGTGTTACCGTGAAAATCCAGTGTCGAAAAAAGGAAGGGTAAAAAACTTTCGAGACCCGATTGAGATTCGGGGTGTCCTTTTCGGGCATTAATCTATCCGTTGACGGTTGAAAGCGGTCAAAGCCGTAGAACTCACCGTGGCCTTCGTTTGACAGGTTATGGCTCCCGTAACTCTAAACGAGCCAGAAGTTATGGCCGTCCGAATAATCGATATCTACAGGGTGCAACATCCGCGGTGCAAGGTGCAACATCCGTCCGAAATGGCGAAACAGTGTCGTACCACTTTTAGAAATGCGTGCAATGATTTGAAACGGAACAGTACCATAGTGCACCACTCTCCAGCGATGGTAAATCGAAGACGAGGCACGGTAATCCTGTTTTACCGTTAAAATTCGGTGTCAAAAAAACGAAAGGTAAAAAACTTACGAGACCCGATTGAGATTCGGGTTGTCCTTTTTGGGCATTAATCTATCCGTTGACGGCTGAAAGTTGTGAAAGCCGTAGAACTCACCGTGGCCTTCGTTTTGACAGGTTATGGCTCACGTAACTCTAAACGAGCCAGAAGTTATGGCCGTCCGAATAATCGATATCTGCAGGGTGCAACGTCCGCGGCGCAAGGTAAAACATCTATCCGAAATGGCGAAATTGTGCCGTATGACTTTTAGAAATGCGTGCATGGATTTGAAATGGAACGGTACCATGGTGCACCCCTCTCCAGCGATGGTAAATTGAAGGCGATCCACGGTAATCCCGTTTTATCGTTAAAATCCGGTGTCGAAAAAACGAATGGTAAAAAACTTACGAGACCGGATTGAGATTCGGGTTGTCCTTTTTGTGCATTAATCTATCCGTTGACGGCTAAAAGCTGTCAAAGACGTAGAACTCACCGTGGCATTCGTTTTGACAGCTTATGGCTCCCGTAACTCTAAACGAGCCAGAAGTTATGACCGTCCGAATAATCGATATCTACAGGGTGCAACATCCGCGGGGCAAGGTGCAAAATCCGTCCGAAATGGCAAAACAGCGCCGTACAACTTTTAGAAATGCGTGCATGGATTTGAAACGGAACAGTACCATGGTGCACCACTCTCCAGCGATGGTAAATCGAAGAGGAGGCACGGTAAACCCGTTTTACCATGAAAATACGGTGTCGAAAAAACGAAGGATAAAACTTACGAGGCCCGATTGAGATTCGGGTTGTCCTTTTTGGGCATTAATCTATCCGTTGACGGCTGAAAGTGGTCAAAGCTGTAGAACTCACCGTGGCCTTCGTTTTGACAGGTTATGGCTCCCGTAACTCTAAACGATCCAGAAGTTATGGCTGTCCGAATAATCGATATCTACAGGGTGCAACATCCGCGTTGCAAGGTGCAACATCCGTCCGAAATGACGAAACAGTGCCGTACGACTTTTAGAAATGCTTGCATGGATTTGAACTGGAACACTACCATGGTGCACCACTCTCCAGTGATGGTAAATCGAAGATGAGCCAAGGTAATCCCATTTTACCGTTAAAATCCGGCGTCGAAAAAATGATGGGTAAAAAACTTACGAGACCCGATTGAGATTCGGATTGTCCTTTTTGGGCATTAATCTATCCGTTGATGGCTGATAGCTGTCAAAGCCGTAGAACTCACCCTGGCCTTTGTTTTGACAGGTTATGGCTCCCGTTAACTCTAAACGAGCCAGAAGTTTTGACCGTCCGAATAATCGATATCTATAGTCCGCGGAGCAAGGTGCAACATCCGTCTGAAATGGCGAAAAGTGCCGTACGACTTTTAGAAATGCGTGCATGGATTTAAATTGGAACAGTACCACGGTTCACCACTCTCCAGCGATGGTAAATCGAAGACGAGCCACGGTAATCTCGTTTTACCGTAAAAATCCGGTGTCGAAAAAACGAAGGGTAAAAAACTTACGAGACCCGATTGAGATTCGGGTTGTCCTTTTCGGGCATTAATCTTACCATTGACGGCTGAAAGCGATCAAAGCCGTAGAACTCACCGTGGCCTTCGTTTTGACAGGTTATGGCTCCCGTAACTCTAAACGAGGCAGAAGTTATGGCCGTCCAAATAATCGATATCTACAGGGTGCAACATCCGCGGTGCAAGGTGCAACATCCGTCCGAAATGGCGAAATTGTGCCGTACGACTTTTAGAAATGCGTGCATGGATTTGAAATGGAATGGTACCATGGTGCACCCCTCTCCAGCAATGGTCAATCGAAGACGATCCCCGGTAATCCCGTTTTACCGTTAAAATCCGGTGTCGAAAAAACGAAGGGTAAAAAACTTACGAGACCCAATTGAGATTCGGGTTGTCCTTTTTGGGCATTAGTCCATCCGTTGACGGCCGAAAGCTGTCAAAGTCGTAGAACTCACCGTGGCCTTCGTTTTGACAGGTTATGGCTCCCGTAACTCTAAACGAGCCAGAAGTTATGACCGTATGAATAATCGATATCTACAGGGTGCAACATCCGCGGTGCAAGGTGCAACATCCGTCCGAAATGGCAAAACAGTGCCGTACGACTTTTAGAAATGCGTGCATGGATTTGAAACAGAACAGTACCATGGTGCACCACACTCCAGCGATGGTAAATCAAAGGCCAGCCACGGTAATCCTGTTTTACCGTAAAAATCCACGTGTCGAAAAAACGAAGGGTAAAAAACTTACGAGACCCGATTGAGATTCGGGTTGTCCTTTTTGGGCATTAATCAATCCGTTGACGGCTGAAAGCAGTCAAAGCCGTAAAACTCACCGTGGCCTTCGTTTTGACAGGTTATGGCTCCCGCAACTCTAAACGAGCCAGAAGTTATGGTCGTCCGAATAATCGATATCTACAGGGTGCAACATCCGCGGTGCAAGGTGCAACATCCGTCCGAAATGGCGAAACAGTGCCGTACGACTTTTAGAAATGCATGCATGGATTTGAAATGGAACAGTACCATGGTGCACCATTCTCCAGCGATGGTAAATCGAAGACGAGCCATGGTAATCCCGTTTTACCGTAAAAATCTGGTGTCAAAAAAACGAAGGGTAAAAAACTTACAATACCCGATTGAGATTCGGGTTGTCCTTTTCGGGCATTAATCTATCTGTTGACGGCTGAAAGCTGTCAAAGCCGTAGAACTCACCGTGGCCTTCGTTTTAACAGGTTATGGCTCCCATAACTCTAAACGATCCAGAAGTTATGGCCGTCCGAATAATCGATATCTACA
Organism: Allium cepa; assembly: GCA_030765085.1. Lineage (NCBI taxonomy): Eukaryota > Viridiplantae > Streptophyta > Magnoliopsida > Asparagales > Amaryllidaceae > Allium > Allium cepa. The sequence continues at coordinate 366,375 of CM060939.1, read as the reverse complement.
GGGTGCAACATCCGCGTTGCAAGGTGCAACATCCGTCCGAAATTGCGAAACAGTGCCGTACGACTTTTAGAAATGCGTGCATGGATTTGAAATGGAACAGTACCATGGTGCAGCACTCTCCAGCGATGGTAAATCGAAGACGAGCAACGGTAATCCTGTTTTACCGTTAAAATCCAGCGTCAAAAAAACGATGGGTAAAAAACTTACGAGACCCGATTGAGATTCGGGTTGTCCTTTTTGGGCATTAATCTATCCGTTGATGGCTGAAAGCTGTCAAAGATGTAGAACTCACCGTGGTCTTCGTTTGGACAGGTTATGTCTCCCGTAACTCTAAACGAGCCAGAAGTTATGACCGTCCGAATAATCGATATCTACAGGGTACAACATCCGCGGTGCAAGGTGCAACATCCGTCCGAAATGGCGAAACAGTGTCGTACGACTTATAGAAATGCGTGCATGGATTTAAAATGGAACAGTACCATGGTGCACCACTCTCCAGCGATGGTAAATCGAAGGCGAGGCACGGTAATCCCATTTTACCGTAAAAATCCGGTGTCGAAAAAACGAAGGGTAAAAAACTTGCGATACCCGATTGAGATTCAGGTTGTCCTTTTTGGGAATTAATCTATCCGTTGATGGCTGAAAGCGATCAAAGCCGTAGAACTCACCGTGGCCTTCGTTTTGAAAGGTTATAGTTCCCGTAACTCTAAATGAGCCAAAAGTTATGGCGGTCCAAATAATCGATATCTACAGGGTGCAACATCCGTGGTGCAAGGTGCAACATCCGTCCGAAATGGCGAAACAGTGGCGTACGACTTTTAGAAATGCGTGCATGGATTTGAAACGGAATAGTACCATGGTGCACCACTCTCCAGCGATGGTAAATCGAAGACAAGGCACGGTAATTCCGTTTTACCGTAAAAATCCGGTGTCGAAAAAAGGAAGGGTAAAAAACTTACGAGACCCGATTGAGATTCGGGTTGTCCTTTTCGGGCATTAATCTATCCATTGACAGATGAAAGCCGTCAAAGCCATAGAACTCACCGTGGCCTTCATTTTGACAAGTTATGGCTCCCGTAATTCTAAACGAGCCAGAAGTTATGGCCGTCCGAATAATCGATATCTACATGGTGCAACATCCATGGTGCAAGGTGCAACACCCGTCCGAAATGGCGAAATAGTGGCGTACGACTTTTAGAAATGCGTGCATGGATTTGAAACGGAATAGTACCATGGTGCACCACTCTCCAGCGATTGTAAATCGAAGACGTGGCACGGTAATCCCGTTTTACCGTAAAAACCCGGTGTCGGAAAAACGAAGGGTAAATAACTTACGAGACCCCATTGAGATTCGGGTTGTCCTTTTCGAGCATTAATCTATCCGTTGATGGCTGAAAGCTGTCAAAACCGTAGAACTCACTGTGGCCTTCGTTTTGACAGGTTATGGCTCCTGTAACTCTAAACGAGCCAAACGTTATGGTCGTCCGAATAATCGATATCTACAGGGTGCAACGTCCGCGGTGCAAGGTGCAACATCCGTCCGAAATTGCGAAACAGTGCCGTACGACTTTTAGAAATGCGTGCATGGATTTGAAACGGAACAGTACCATGGTGCACCACTCTCTAGTAATGGTAAATTCGAAGATGAGCCACGGTAATCCCGTTTTACCGTTAAAATACGGCGTCGAAAAAACGATGGGTAAAAAACTTACGAGACCCGATTGAGATTCGGGTTGTCCTTTTTGTGCATTAATCTATCCGTTGACGGCTGAAAGCGGTCAAAGCCGTAGAACTCACCATGGCCTTCGTTTTGACAGGTTATGGCTCCCGTAACTCTAAACGAGCCACAAGTTATGACCGTCCGAATAATCGATATCTACAGGGTGCAACATCTGCGGTGCAAGGTGCAACATCCGTCCGAAATGGCAAAACAATGCCGTACGACTTTTAGAAATGCGTGCATGGATTTGAAACGGAACAGTACCATGGTGCACCACTCTCCAGCGATGGTAAATCGAAGACGAGCCACGTACTCCCGTGTTACCGTGAAAATCCAGTGTCGAAAAAAGGAAGGGTAAAAAACTTTCGAGACCCGATTGAGATTCGGGGTGTCCTTTTCGGGCATTAATCTATCCGTTGACGGTTGAAAGCGGTCAAAGCCGTAGAACTCACCGTGGCCTTCGTTTGACAGGTTATGGCTCCCGTAACTCTAAACGAGCCAGAAGTTATGGCCGTCCGAATAATCGATATCTACAGGGTGCAACATCCGCGGTGCAAGGTGCAACATCCGTCCGAAATGGCGAAACAGTGTCGTACCACTTTTAGAAATGCGTGCAATGATTTGAAACGGAACAGTACCATAGTGCACCACTCTCCAGCGATGGTAAATCGAAGACGAGGCACGGTAATCCTGTTTTACCGTTAAAATTCGGTGTCAAAAAAACGAAAGGTAAAAAACTTACGAGACCCGATTGAGATTCGGGTTGTCCTTTTTGGGCATTAATCTATCCGTTGACGGCTGAAAGTTGTGAAAGCCGTAGAACTCACCGTGGCCTTCGTTTTGACAGGTTATGGCTCACGTAACTCTAAACGAGCCAGAAGTTATGGCCGTCCGAATAATCGATATCTGCAGGGTGCAACGTCCGCGGTGCAAGGTAAAACATCTATCCGAAATGGCGAAATTGTGCCGTATGACTTTTAGAAATGCGTGCATGGATTTGAAATGGAACGGTACCATGGTGCACCCCTCTCCAGCGATGGTAAATTGAAGGCGATCCACGGTAATCCCGTTTTATCGTTAAAATCCGGTGTCGAAAAAACGAATGGTAAAAAACTTACGAGACCGGATTGAGATTCGGGTTGTCCTTTTTGTGCATTAATCTATCCGTTGACGGCTAAAAGCTGTCAAAGACGTAGAACTCACCGTGGCCTTCGTTTTGACAGCTTATGGCTCCCGTAACTCTAAACGAGCCAGAAGTTATGACCGTCCGAATAATCGATATCTACAGGGTGCAACATCCGCGGGGCAAGGTGCAAAATCCGTCCGAAATGGCAAAACAGCGCCGTACAACTTTTAGAAATGCGTGCATGGATTTGAAACGGAACAGTACCATGGTGCACCACTCTCCAGCGATGGTAAATCGAAGAGGAGGCACGGTAAACCCGTTTTACCATGAAAATACGGTGTCGAAAAAACGAAGGATAAAACTTACGAGGCCCGATTGAGATTCGGGTTGTCCTTTTTGGGCATTAATCTATCCGTTGACGGCTGAAAGTGGTCAAAGCTGTAGAACTCACCGTGGCCTTCGTTTTGACAGGTTATGGCTCCCGTAACTCTAAACGATCCAGAAGTTATGGCTGTCCGAATAATCGATATCTACAGGGTGCAACATCCGCGTTGCAAGGTGCAACATCCGTCCGAAATGACGAAACAGTGCCGTACGACTTTTAGAAATGCTTGCATGGATTTGAACTGGAACACTACCATGGTGCACCACTCTCCAGTGATGGTAAATCGAAGATGAGCCAAGGTAATCCCATTTTACCGTTAAAATCCGGCGTCGAAAAAATGATGGGTAAAAAACTTACGAGACCCGATTGAGATTCGGATTGTCCTTTTTGGGCATTAATCTATCCGTTGATGGCTGATAGCTGTCAAAGCCGTAGAACTCACCCTGGCCTTTGTTTTGACAGGTTATGGCTCCCGTTAACTCTAAACGAGCCAGAAGTTTTGACCGTCCGAATAATCGATATCTATAGTCCGCGGAGCAAGGTGCAACATCCGTCTGAAATGGCGAAAAGTGCCGTACGACTTTTAGAAATGCGTGCATGGATTTAAATTGGAACAGTACCACAGTTCACCACTCTCCAGCGATGGTAAATCGAAGACGAGCCACGGTAATCTCGTTTTACCGTAAAAATCCGGTGTCGAAAAAACGAAGGGTAAAAAACTTACGAGACCCGATTGAGATTCGGGTTGTCCTTTTCGGGCATTAATCTTACCATTGACGGCTGAAAGCGATCAAAGCCGTAGAACTCACCGTGGCCTTCGTTTTGACAGGTTATGGCTCCCGTAACTCTAAACGAGGCAGAAGTTATGGCCGTCCGAATAATCGATATCTACAGGGTGCAACATCCGCGGTGCAAGGTGCAACATCCGTCCGAAATGGCGAAATTGTGCCGTACGACTTTTAGAAATGCGTGCATGGATTTGAAATGGAATGGTACCATGGTGCACCCCTCTCCAGCAATGGTCAATCGAAGACGATCCCCGGTAATCCCGTTTTACCGTTAAAATCCGGTGTCGAAAAAACGAAGGGTAAAAAACTTACGAGACCCAATTGAGATTCGGGTTGTCCTTTTTGGGCATTAGTCCATCCGTTGACGGCCGAAAGCTGTCAAAGTCGTAGAACTCACCGTGGCCTTCGTTTTGACAGGTTATGGCTCCCGTAACTCTAAACGAGCCAGAAGTTATGACCGTATGAATAATCGATATCTACAGGGTGCAACATCCGCGGTGCAAGGTGCAACATCCGTCCGAAATGGCAAAACAGTGCCGTACGACTTTTAGAAATGCGTGCATGGATTTGAAACAGAACAGTACCATGGTGCACCACTCTCCAGCGATGGTAAATCAAAGACGAGGCACGGTAATCCCGTTTTACCGTAAAAATCCGGTATCGAAAAAACGAAGGGTAAAAAACTTACGAGACCCGATTGAGATTCGGGTTGTCCTTTTTGGGCATTAATCAATCCGTTGACGGCTGAAAGCAGTCAAAGCCGTAAAACTCACCGTGGCCTTCGTTTTGACAGGTTATGGCTCCCGCAACTCTAAACGAGCCAGAAGTTATGGTCGTCCGAATAATCGATATCTACAGGGTGCAACATCCGCGGTGCAAGGTGCAACATCCGTCCGAAATGGCGAAACAGTGCCGTACGACTTTTAGAAATGCATGCATGGATTTGAAATGGAACAGTACCATGGTGCACCATTCTCCAGCGATGGTAAATCGAAGACGAGCCATGGTAATCCCGTTTTACCGTAAAAATCTGGTGTCGAAAAAACGAAGGGTAAAAAACTTACAATACCCGATTGAGATTCGGGTTGTCCTTTTCGGGCATTAATCTATCTGTTGACGGCTGAAAGCTGTCAAAGCCGTAGAACTCACCGTGGCCTTCGTTTTAACAGGTTATGGCTCCCATAACTCTAAACGATCCAGAAGTTATGGCCGTCCGAATAATCGATATCTACAGGGTGCAACATCCGCGTTGCAAGGTGCAACATCCGTCCGAAATTGCGAAACAGTGCCGTACGACTTTTAGAAATGCGTGCATGGATTTGAAATGGAACAGTACCATGGTGCAGCACTCTCCAGCGATGGTAAATCGAAGACGAGCAACGGTAATCCTGTTTTACCGTTAAAATCCAGCGTCAAAAAAACGATGGGTAAAAAACTTACGAGACCCGATTGAGATTCGGGTTGTCCTTTTTGGGCATTAATCTATCCGTTGATGGCTGAAAGCTGTCAAAGCCGTAGAACTCACCGTGGTCTTCGTTTGGACAGGTTATGTCTCCCGTAACTCTAAACGAGCCAGAAGTTATGACCGTCCGAATAATCGATATCTACAGGGTACAACATCCGCGGTGCAAGGTGCAACATCCGTCCGAAATGGCGAAACAGTGTCGTACGACTTATAGAAATGCGTGCATGGATTTAAAATGGAACAGTACCATGGTGCACCACTCTCCAGCGATGGTAAATCGAAGGCGAGGCACGGTAATCCCATTTTACCGTAAAAATCCGGTGTCGAAAAAACGAAGGGTAAAAAACTTGCGATACCCGATTGAGATTCAGGTTGTCCTTTTTGGGAATTAATCTATCCGTTGATGGCTGAAAGCGATCAAAGCCGTAGAACTCACCGTGGCCTTCGTTTTGACAGGTTATAGTTCCCGTAACTCTAAATGAGCCAAAAGTTATGGCGGTCCAAATAATCGATATCTACAGGGTGCAACATCCGTGGTGCAAGGTGCAACATCCGTCCGAAATGGCGAAACAGTGGCGTACGACTTTTAGAAATGCGTGCATGGATTTGAAACGGAATAGTACCATGGTGCACCACTCTCCAGCGATGGTAAATCGAAGACAAGGCACGGTAATTCCGTTTTACCGTAAAAATCCGGTGTCGAAAAAAGGAAGGGTAAAAAACTTACGAGACCCGATTGAGATTCGGGTTGTCCTTTTCGGGCATTAATCTATCCATTGACAGATGAAAGCCGTCAAAGCCATAGAACTCACCGTGGCCTTCATTTTGACAAGTTATGGCTCCCGTAATTCTAAACGAGCCAGAAGTTATGGCCGTCCGAATAATCGATATCTACATGGTGCAACATCCATGGTGCAAGGTGCAACACCCGTCCGAAATGGCGAAATAGTGGCGTACGACTTTTAGAAATGCGTGCATGGATTTGAAACGGAATAGTACCATGGTGCACCACTCTCCAGCGATTGTAAATCGAAGACGTGGCACGGTAATCCCGTTTTACCGTAAAAACCCGGTGTCGGAAAAACGAAGGGTAAATAACTTACGAGATCCGATTGAGATTCGGGTTGTTCTTTTTGGGCATTAATCTATCCGTTGACGGCTGAAAGCGGTCAATGCCATAGAACTCACCGTGGCCTTCGTTTTGACAGGTTATGGCTCCCATAACTCTAAACGAGCCCAAAGTTATGGCCGTCCGAATAATCGATATGTACAGGGTGCAACATCCGTGGGGTAAGGTGCAACATCCGTCCGAAATGGAGAAACAGCGTCGTACGACTTTTAGAAATGCGTGCATGGATTTGAAACGGAACAGTACCACTGTGCACCACTCTCAAGCGATGGTAAATCGAAGACGAGGCACGGTAATCCCATTTTACCGTAAAAATCCGGTGTCGAAAAAACAAAGGGTAAAAACTTACGAGACCGGATGGAGATTCGGGTTGTCCTTTTCAGGCATTAATCTATCCGTTGACGGCTGAAAACGGTCAAAGCTGTAGAACTCACCGTGGCCTTCGTTTTGACAGGTTATGGCTCCTGTAACTCTAAACGAGCCAGAAGTTATGGCCGTCCGAATAATCGATATCTACAGGGTGCAACATCCGCGGTGCAAGGTGCAACATCCGTCCGAAATAGCGAAACGGTGCCGTACGACTTTTAGAAATGCGTGCATGGATTTGAAATGGAACAGTACCATGGTGCATCACTCTCCAGCGATGGTAAATCGAAGGCGAGGCACAGTAATCCCGTTTTACCGTAAAAATCCGGTGTCGAAAAAGCTAAGGGTAAAAAACTTACGAACCCCGTTTGAGATTCGGGTTGTCCTTTTCGTGCATTCATCTATCCGTTGACGGCTGAAAGCTGTCAAAGCTGTAGAACTCATCGTGGCCTTCGTTTTGACCGGTTATGGCTCCCGTAACTCTAAACTAGCCAGAAGTTATGGCCGTCCGAATAATTGATATCTAAAGGGTGCAACATCCGCGGTGCAAGGTGCAACATCCGTCCGAAATGGCGAAACAGTGTCGTATGACTTTTAGAAATGCGTGCACGGATTTGAAACGGAACAGTACCATGGTGCACCACTCTCCAATGATGGTAAATCGAAGAGAGGCATGGTAATTCCGTTTTACCGTAAAAATCCAGTGTCGAAAAAACGAAGGGTAAAAAACTTACAAGACCCGATTGAGATTTGGGTTGTCCTTTTTGGGCATTAATCTATCCGTTGATGGCTGAAAGCTTCAAAGCCATAGAACTCACCGTGGCCTTCGTTTTGACATGTTATGGCTCCAGTAACTCTAAACGAGCCAGAAGTTATGGCCGTCCGAATAATCGATATCTACAGGGTGCAATATCCGCGGCGCAATGTGCAACATCCGTCCAAAATGGAGAAACAGTTTCGTACGACTTTTAGAAATGCGTGTATGGATTTGAAACGGAACAGTACCATGGTGCACCACTCTCCAGCGATGGTAAATCGAAGACGAGGCACGGTAATCCCGTTTTACCGTTAAAATCCGGTGTCGAAAAAAGAAGGGTAAAAAACTTACGAGGCCCGATAGAGATTCGGGTTGTCCTTTTCGGGCATTAATCTAAACTTGACGGATGAAAGTGGTCAAAACCGTAGAACTCACCGTGGCCTTCGTTTTGATAGGTTATGGCTCCCGTAACTCTAAACGAGCCAGAAGTTATGGCCGTTCCTATAATCGATATCTACAGGGTGTGACATCCGTCCAAAATGGCGAAACATTGCCGTACAACTTTTAGAAATGCGTGCATGGATTTGAAATGGAACAGTGCCATGCTGCACCACTCTCCAGCGATGGTAAATCGAACACGAGCCACGGTAATCCCGTTTTACCGTTAAAATCCGGCATCGAAAAAACGAAAGGTAAATAACTTACGAGATCCGATTGAGATTCGGGTTGTTCTTTTTGGGCATTAATCTATCCGTTGACGGCTGAAAGCGGTCAATGCCATAGAACTCACCGTGGCTTTCGTTTTGACAGGTTATGGCTCCCGTAACTCTAAACGAGCCAGAAGTTATGACGTCCGAATAATCGATATCTACAGGGTGCAACATCCGCGGTGCAAGGTGCAACATCCGACCGAAAAGGCGAAACAGTGTCGTATGACTTTTAGAAATGCGTGCATGGGTTTGAAATGGAACGGTACCATGGTGCACCACTCTCCAGCAATGGTAAATCGAAGACGAGGCACGGTAATCCCGTTTTACCGTAAACATCCGGTGTCGATAAAACGAAGGGTAAAAAACTTACGAGACCCGATTGAGATTCGGGTTGTCCTTTTTGGGCATAAATTTATCCATTGACGGCTGAAAGCGGTCAAAGCGGTAGAACTCACCGTGGCCTTCGTTTTGACAAGTTATGGCTCCCGTAACTCTAAACGAGCCAGAAGTTATGGCCGTCCGAATAATCGATATCTACAGGGTGCAACATCCGCGGTGCAAGGTGCAACATCCGTCCGAAATGGCAAAACAGTACCGTACGACTTTTAGAAATGCGTACATGGATTTGAAATGGAACAGTACCATGGTGCACCACTCTCCAGCGATGGTAAATCGAAGACGAGGCACGGTAATCCCGTTTTACCGTAAAAATCCGGTGTCGAAAAAACGAAGGGTAAAAAACTTACGAGATTCGATTGAGATTCGGGTTGTTCTTTTCGCGCATTAATCTATCCGTTTATGGCTGAAAGCTGTCAAAGCCGTAGAACTCATCGTGGCCTTCGTTTTGACAGGTTACGGCTCCCGTAACTCTAAACGAGCCAGAAGTTATGGCCGTCCGAATAATCGATATGTATAGGGTGCAACATCCGCGGGGTAAGGTGCAACATCCGTCCGAAATGGCGAAACAGTGTCGTACGACTTTTAGAAATTCGTGCATGGATTTGAAACGGAAGAGTACCATGGTACACCACTCTCCAGCGATGGTAAATCGAAGACGAGCCATGGTAATCCTGTTTTACCGTTTAAATCCGGTGTCGAAAAAACGAAGGGTAAAAAACTTACGAGACGGGATTGAGATTCGTGTTGTCCTTTTCGGGCATTAATCTATCCATTGACGGCTAAAAGCGGTCAAATCCGTAGAACTCACCGTGGCCTTCGTTTCGACAGGTTATGGCTCCCGTAACTCTAAACGAGCCAGAAGTTATGGCCGTCCGAATAATCGATATCTACAGGGTGCAACATCCGCGGTGCAAGGTGCAACATCCGTCCGAAATGGAGGAACAGTGACGTACGACTTTTCGAAATGCGTGCATGGATTTGAAACGGAATAGTACCATGGTGCACCACTCTCCAGCGATGGTAAATCGAAGGCGAGGCACAGTAATCCCGTTTTACCGTAAAAATCCGGTGTCGAAAAATCGAAGGGTAAAAAACTTATGAACCCCGATTAAGATTCGGGTTGTCCTTTTTGGGCATTAATCTATCCATTGACGGCTGAAAGCTGTCAAAGCTGTAGAACTCTCCGATGCCTTCGTTTTGACAGGTTATGGCTCCCGTAACTTTAAACGAGCCAGAAGTTATGGCCGTCCGAATAATCGACATCTACAGGGTGCAACATCCGCGGTGCAAGGTGCAACATCCATCCGAGATGGTAAAACAGTGTCGTATGACCTATAGAAATACATGCATGGATTTGAAACGGAACAGTACCATGGTGCACCACTCTCTAACGATGGTAAATCGAAGATGAGGCAAGGTAATCCCGTTTTACCGTAAAAATCCGGTGTCGAAAAAACGAAGGGTAAAAAACTTACGAGACCCGATTGAGATTCGGGTTGTCCTTTTCGGGCATTAATCTATCCGTTGACGGCTGAAAGTGGTCAAAGCCGTAGAACTCACCGTGGCCTTCGTTTTGATAGGTTATGGCTCTCGTAACTCTAAACTAGCCAGAAGTTATGGCCATCCGAATAATCGATATCTACTGGGTGCGACATCCGTCCGAAATGGCGAAACAGTGCCGTACGACTTTTAGAAATGCGTGCATGGATTTGAAACGGAACAGTACCATGGTGCACCACTCTCCAGCGATGGTAAATCGAAGGCCAGCCACGGTAATCCCGTTTTACCGTAAAAATCCACGTGTCGAAAAAACGAAGGGTAAAAAAATTACGAGACCCGATTGAGATTCGGGTTGTTCTTTTTGGGCATTAATCTATCCGTTGAAGGCTGAAAGCTGTCAAAGCCATAGAAATCACCGTGGCCTTCGTTTTGACAGGTTATGGTTCCAGTAACTCTAAACGAGAAAAAAGTTATGACCGTCCGAATAATCGATATCTACAGGGTGCAACATCCGCGGTGCAAGGTGCAACATCCGTCCGAAATGGCGAATCAGTGACGTACGACTTTTAGAAATACGTGCATGGATTTGAAACGGAACAGTACCATGGTGCACCACTCTCCAGCGATGGGAAGTCGAAGACGGGCCACGGTAATCCCGTTTTACCGTTAAAATCCACGTGTCGAAAAAACGAAGGGTAAAAAACTTACGAGACCCGATTGAGATTCGGGTTGTCCTTTTTGGGCATTAATCTATCCATTGACGGCTGAAAGTGGTCAAAGCCGTAGAACTCACCGTGTGCTTCGTTTTGACAGGTTATGGCTCCCGTAAGTCTAAACGAGCCAGAAGTTACGGCCGTTCGAATAATCGATATCTACAGGGTGCAACATCCGCGGTGCAAGGTGCACGTCCGTCCAAAATGGCGAAACAGTGCCGTACGACTTTTAGAAATGCCTGCACGGATTTGAAACGGAACAGTACCATTGTGCACCACTCTCCAGCGATGGTAAATAGAAAACGAGGCACGGTAATCCCGTGTTACCGTAAAAATCCGGTGTAGAAATACATGCATGGATTTGAAACGGAACAGTACCATGGTGCACCACTCTCTAACGATGGTAAATCGAAGATGAGGCAAGGTAATCCCGTTTTACCGTAAAAATCCGGTGTCGAAAAAACGAAGGGTAAAAAACTTACGAGACCCGATTGAGATTCGGGTTGTCCTTTTCGGGCATTAATCTATCCGTTGATGGCTGAAAGCTGTCAAAGCCGTAGAACTCACCGTGGCCTTCGTTTTGACAGGTTATGGCTCCCGTAACTCTAAACGAGCCAGAAGTTATGGCCGTCTGAATAATTGATATGTACATGTTGCAACATCCGCGGGGTAAGGTGCAACATCCGTCCGAAATTGCGAAACAGTGTCGTACGACTTTTAGAAATGCGTGCATGGATTTGAAATGGAACAGTACCATGGTGCACCACTCTCCAGCGATGGTAAATCGAAGACGAGCCACGGTAATCCTGTTTTACCGTTAAAATCTGGTATCGAAAAAACGAAGGGTAAAAAACTTATGAGACCGGATTGAGATTCGGGTTGTCCTTTTCGGGCATTAATCTATCCGTTGACGGCTGAAAGCGGTCAAAGCCGTAGAACTCACCGTGGCCTTCGTTTTGACAGGTTATGGCTCTCGTAACTCTAAACGAGCCAGAAGTTATGGCCGTCCGAATAATCGATATCTACAGGGTGCAACATCCGTCCGAAATGCCGAAACTGTGCCGTACGACTTTTACAAATGCGTGCATGGATTTGAAACGGAACAGTACCATGGTGCACCACTCTCCAGCGATGGTAAATCGAAGGCGAGGCACAGTAATCCCGTTTTACCGTAAAAATCCGGTGTCGAAAAAGCGAAGGGTAAAAAACTTACGAATCCCGATTGAGATTCGGGTTGTCCTTTACTGGCATTAATCTATCCATTGACGGCTGAAAGCTGTCAAAGCTGTAGAACTCACCGTGGCCTTCGTTTTGACAGGTTATGACTCCCGTAACTCTAAACGAGCCAGAAGTTATGGCCGTCCGAATAATCGATATCTACAGGGTGCAACATCCGCGGTGTATGGTGCAACATCCGTCCGAAATGGCGGCACAGTGTCGTATGACTTTTAGAAATGCGTGCATGGATTTGAAATGGATCGGTACCATGGTGCACCACTCTCCAACGAAGGTAAATCGAAGACGAGGCACGGTAATCCCGTTTTACCGTAAAAATCCGGTGTCGAAAAAAGGAAGGGTAAAAAACTTACGAGACCCGATTGAGATTCGGGTTGTCCTTTTTGGGCATTAATCTATCCGTTGACGGCTGAAAGCTTCAGAGTCATAGAACTCACCGTGGCCTTCGTTTTAACAGGTTATGGCTTCCGTAACTCTAAACGAGCCAGAAGCTATGGCCGTCCGAATAATCGATATTTACAGGGTGCAATATCCGCGGTGCAAGGTGCAACATCCGTCCGAAATGGAGAAACAGTGTCGTACGACTTTTAGAAATGCGTGCATGGATTTGAAATGGAACAGCACCATGGTGCCCCACTCTCCAGCGATGGTAAATCGAAGACGAGGTACGGTAATCCCGTTTTACCGTTAAAATCCGGTGTCGACAAAACGAAGGGTAAAAAACTTACGAGACCCGATTGAGATTCGGGTTGTCCTTTTTGGTTATTAATCTATCCGTTGACGGCTGAAAGTGGTAAAAGCCGTAGAACTCACCGTGGCTTTCGTTTTGATAGGTTATGGCTCTCGTAACTCTAAATGAGCCAGAAGTTATGGCCGTCCGAATAATCGATATCTACAGGGTGCGACATCCGTCCGAAATGGCGAAATAGTGCGGTACGACTTTTAGAAATGCATGCATGGATTTGAAATTGAACAGTACCATGGTGCACCACTCTCCAGCGATGGTAAATCGAAGACGAGCCACGGTAATTCCGTTTTACCGTTAAAATCCGGCGTCGAAAAAACGAAGGGTAAAAAACTTACGAGACCTGATTGAGATTCGGGTTATTCTTTTTGGCCATTAATCTATCCGTTGACGGCTGAAAGCTATCAAAGCCATAGAACTTACCGTGGCCTTCGTTTTGACAGGTTATGGCTCCCGTAACTCTAAACGAGCCAGAAGTTATGACCGTCCGAATAATCGATATATACAGGGTGCAACATCCGCGGTGCAAGGTGCAAAATCTGTCCGAAATGGCGAAACAGTGCCATACGACTTTTAAAAAGGCGTGCATGGATTTGAAACGGAACAGTACCATGGTGCACCACTCCCCAGCGAGGGTAAATCGAAGACGAGGCACGGTAATCCCGTTTTACCGTAAAAATCCGGTGTCGAAAAAACGAAGGGTAAAAAACTTACGAGACCCGATTGAGATTCGGGTTGTCCTTTTTGGGTATTAATCTATCCGTCGACGGCTGAAAGCCGTCAAAACCGTAGAACTTATCATGGCCTTCGTTTTGACAGGTTATGGCTCCCGTAACTCTAAATGAGCCAGAAGTTATGGCCGTCCGAATAATCGATATCTACAGGGTGCAACATCCGCGGTGCAAGGTGCAACATCCGCCCGAAATGGCGAAACAGTGCCGTACGACTTTTAGAAATGCGTGCATGGATTTGAAACGGAACAGTCCAATGGTGCACCACTCTCCAGCGATGGTAAATCGAAGACGAGGCACGGTAATCCCATTTTACCGTATTAATCCGGTGTCGAAAAAACGGAGGGTAAAAAACTTACGAGACCCGATTGAGATTCGGTTGTCCTTTTTGGGCATTAATCTATCCGTTGACGGCTGAAAGCTGTCAAAGCCGTAGAACTCACCGTGGCCTTCGTTTTGACGGGTTATGGCTCCCGTAACTCTAAACGAGCCAGAATTTATGACCGTCCGAATAATCGATATCTACAGGGTGCAACATCCGCGGTGCAAGGTGCAACATCCATCCGAAATGGCGAATCAGTGTCGTACGACTTTTAGAAATGCGTGCGTGGATTTGAAACGGAACAGTGCCATGGTGCACCACTCTCCAGCGATGGTAAATCGAAGACGAGGCACGGTAATCCCGTTTTACCGTAAAAATCCGATGTCGAAAAAACGAAGGGTAAAAAACTTACGAGACCCGATTGAGATTCGGGTTGTCCTTTTTAGGCATCAATCTATCCATTAATGGCTGAAGGCGGTCAAAGCCATAAAACTCACCGTGGCCTTCGTTTTGACTAGTTATGGCTCCCGTAACTCTAAACGAGCCAGAAGTTTTGGCCGTCCGAATAATCGATATCTACAGGGTGCAACATCCACGGTGCAAGGTGCAACATCCGTCCGAAATGGCGAAACAGTGTCGTACGACTTTTAGAAATGCATGCATGGATTTGAAACGGAACACGTTTGTGCCAAAATTGGTCACAAACCCCGAATACCGTGAAAGCACCAGTGTATGAATGCAAATCAATAATATTCAAACACAAATCTCAGATCGCGACAAATATTAAACAGTAATCCCAAAGTATAGAATAGAGACACAAGTTTTATAGTGGTTCGGCTTTCTCCGGCCTACGTCCACTCTGAAGTTTTTATCCTTTTATTGATTATCCTTGATGATTACAGATGATTACACCAGTTAAAAAGTCCAACACTTGAAATAAATAGCAGCAATGATGATATGGAATGATTCTGGCAGCGTCCGAGCGTCCTTTCTTTCTCCAAAATCTCCGACCCCTTTTCTGAATGACCAGGGGATCTATTTATAAGCGTAGGAGGCTGATATTTCTCCTAAAATCCGAGAAGACCGCTTCAGGCACGTGAGGGGGCCCACTCGCCCGAAATCTGGAGGTCCGGGCCCACATCAGGATCAATTCGACCCTTGGTTCGAATCGATCAAGGAAATGTCCAATCGAGGTGAAATTTGGTGATAACATTCTTCAACATGTATGCAAGATTCTATGAAAATTTCATAGCATTTGGATCAACGGTCTGGAAGATATGATCGATTCAAGTTCAAAGTTCCGTGTGCTCTGCCTGGTTCGAACCCACGATTCGAACCCACCTCCTTCGAATCCATCTCCTCCGAATCCATCTCCTTCGACTGCATTGCTTCGAGTCCATCTCCTTCGAATCCATTGCTTCAAACCCATCTCCTTCGTGAACGCTTTCCTTGCATTGGTTCTCAAACGATTGGTACGAACAACTCGGCTAGAATCCAAACACTTCCCTTTCGTATCGATCCAATACTGAGCGATACGAAGAACATCCGCGCATCCATTCCGTCACATTACATCGAGGCGAAGTACATCGATTCGAAGCCATTCCAACCTGATTGATATGAAGGGAATCGATTCGAAGAACCTCCACATTTCTTTCGGATCGATACGAAGTAACCGAGTCTCGTCCATGCCAATCGATACGAAGTGTATCGATTCGAAGTCCTTCACCTTGCTTCGCCTTTGACTGATACGAACGCTATCGAGTCGAACCAACACCTAACGCGAACTTCTTAGAGCCGAATCCATACCAATCGATACGAAGTGTATCGATTCGAACCTTGCATGTCGTCGATCGATTCGAACCTGATGGATTCGAAATGAATACCTTGATGGGTTCGAACATCCACGCCCTTCCTACCTTGCATCGATAATATCTTCTTCATATGAACTCCGATTATCCTGAAATTTGAAACATAGCCTTTCCTAATCCTTATCATCATCTCCAATTAATTTCGTCCCGATCGGAGTTCAGCCAAATTTTGACGATATTGATCGTAGCCATGTTTCCAACTGATCTCCAATCCTAATATCCATTATTCCTCGTCCATTTGTTGATATCCTAGTTTTGACCAAAAATGGGATAACACTTTGCCCCCCAAAACATGCCTTGTGACAATAAGGTGTGTTTTGAATAGTTCCGAATCCAATATGCAAAGTCCATAGCCATATTGCCAGAGTATGCCATCCATGACTGCTTCGAGTCGACGCCCAATTCCAAATCCCGTAACCAAAGCCTTAGCCAATTCCATATCCATCCGAACTCGACAGCCGAGTCTTAATTCATCCTTATCCAATAGCCAATAACCAGATCCAGGACCTCTCCGGGTCGATATCCAAATCCATAACCTCTCCCGGGCCTTGCCAAGCGCAATCCACACTTGACGACGTTGGTCCAGTGTCCCTGGACGTTGAGCTAAGCCATGCTTAAGTCCTAAGCCGAATCTTGGTCTGTCCGGACCCTTGTTGAGCATAGTCCATACTCAACGACCTGAAATAACAATTGATAATACAGGGCCTAAGTCCTAGGCCAAATCATGGTCACTCCGGACCCTTGACGAGCATAGTCCATACTTGGCGACCTGAATGAGCCAATCTACCACGTTCAGGCAAAGTGACTCACCCCTTGCCAGGCATAATCCATACCTAACGACCATTTACCAAAAACCAGATGAAAATCCAATCAAAATCCAATCCAGGATCAAATCCAAAAATCCAAATCGAAATCAAAGAATCAGAAATTCAAACCAGCATCCAGAACCAAAAACAATCATCCAGTGGAAAATCCAAATCAAAAACTAACAAAACCAGGAGTTCGATCCGAACTCCAAAACCAAATCCAAAGAGAAAAGCAGTGTCCAATCAAAAAGAAAAAGATAAATTTCACAAACCACAGCATCGCAGTTTATCGTCATTTAGAGCATGCCTATGGGCTATCTCCGTCCCCATACATGTGTAAATGACTTAGTTGCTTGCTAGTAGTTCGCTGCTTATTTCACATTATCCTGATCGGTGGATGATCAATCGACCATCATCCCTGGGCCTCACATCGTCATGGTGTGAGGTAGTCGGTAGTTGCTCCTGCCCTGCCGTTGTATTCCGAGTTCCGACATATTGCTGTAACTGCCCATTCCTTACATGTTCCTCGATTATATCCTTTAAGTGCCTGCAGCTGTTGGTATCATGTCCATCTAAATCATGGAAGAGGCAGTGCCTTCCTGATGTCCTTTCCCGTTCCGTTGGTTCTCTCCTAGCCGGCCTCCGGTAAGGAAGGCGAATCCGAGTATCCATGTATATCCGCTCCAGCGTCTCGTTCAATCCTGTGTATGTAGAAAACTTTGGATCCTTCCATCGCTTCCTAGCATTTCCAGAATCATCGTCCAACTTCCTTTTCCCTTTGTTTTTATCCAAACCTTTGCCGGATGGTCCTACATCCTGAGTTGCATTAACCCTTTTTATCTCTAAATCTGTACTCGCATCTTCCTGCCGAAGGAACCTTTCTGCCTCGTGAAAGAACTCGTCGAGATCCTACGGAGGATCTCGTATCAGAGATACCTTGAAATCCGAGTCCTCGCTAACTCCTGATACTGCTGCCATTAAAACCATCGATGGATCAGGCCGATCCACCGAAGCGACTGCCGCACTGAATCGAGTTAGAAAATCTCTAAGCGATTCATCCATCCTTTGCTTCACCGATGTTAATGTCATCACATTCTTCGGCCTCTTGACGTGAACCCGAAACTGTCCCAAAAACTTTTCCACCAATTCCCTCCAAGTCCTGATAGATCCTTCTCCCAGCTGCCTAAACCACATTGCACCTAAGTCCGTCAAATATAAAGGGAAGCATCGAGCCATCACTTCCTACGATGCTCCCAGCACCTCCATGTGTCTGGTGTACCTCATCAAGTGATCAGTTGGGTCTGCCTTACCATCATATACCTCCACGCTAGTTAGCTTAAACTTAGGCGGATTCTGAGCCATCCTTATTTCTCGAGCAAACGGACTCCTGTTCACTCCTTCCAAGTCCCCGTTGGTCAAACCACCTCGCACAGTTCTTCTGATGATTTCTACTAATCCGGTGTTGTCTGTTGGGGGTTGCCCCCCATGCCCCCGAGGGAACTCCGGCACATATTCCTCGTGTGGTTCACTAGAAGCAACGTTAGCTCTAGGCTGTTGAATTCCTTCCAAAGGTCCTCCTGTGTTGGATCCTGTGGGCCTGCCCCCAAGCCCTTGTTGATTGCCCTCTGGCTCCGCATCCCGTCCTCCGTTGGGTTCCACAACCCTAGTTCCTTGTCCTGCATCCACTGTAGCTGTAGTTGTACCTATATTCTGCATCCCTGTAGCTCTCATTTGCTCAAAGAAAGCCTGCATCATTTCCTGTTGGTTCTTCAACAATCTCTCTTGCAAAGAGTTTGCCATAGCCTCCATTTCATCCCGGGTTATGTGGACTGAAGCTTGTCCTTCCCCGGCTCCGGAGGATGCTTGTTGGCTTCCTTCCTGTTGGCTTCTCTCAGCCCTTTGCCTTCTACTATTTTGCCTAGTCATTGTCCTTGAATCCAAACTCTTTAAAATCTTCAAATCCAACATTCAAATCCGGTGCAGCGGGTGCTAGTCTTTCTCAGTGAAAGGACCAAAGTGTTTGTGCCAAAATTGGTCACAAACCCCGAATACCATGAAAGCACCAGTGTATGAATGCAAATCAATAATATTCAAACACAAATCTCAGATCTCGACAAATACTAAACTGTAATCCCAATGTAAAGAATAGAGACACAAGTTTTATAGTGGTTCGGCTATCTCCGGCCTGCGTCCACTCCGAAGTTTTTATCCTTTTATTGATTATCCTTGATGATTACAGATGATTACAGCAGTTACAAAGTCCAACACTTCAAATAAATAGAAGCAATGATGATATGGAATGATTCTGGCAGCGTCCGAGCATGCTTTCTTTCTCCAAAATCTCCGACCCCTTTTCTGAATGACCAGGGGCTCTATTTATAAGCGTAGGAGGCTGATATTTCTCCTAAAATCTGGGAAGACCGCTTCAGGCACGTGAGGGGGCCCACTCGCCCGAAATCTGGAGGTTCGGGCCCACATCAAGATCGATTCGACCCTTGGTTCGAATCGATCAAGGAAATGTCCAATCGAGGTGAAATTTGGTGATAACATTCTTCAACATGCATGTAAGATTCTGTGAAAATTTCATAGCATTTGGATCAACGGTCTGGAAGATATGATCGATTCAAGTTCAAAGTTCCGTGTGCTCTGCCTGGTTCGAACCCACGATTCGAACCCACCTCCTTCGAATCCATCTCGCTCGAATCCATCTCCTCCGAATCCATCTCCTTCGACTCCACTGCTTCGAGTCCATCTCCTTTGAATCCATTGCTTCGAAAGAATCCATTGCTTCGAACCCATCACCTTCATGAACGCTTTCCTTGCATTGGTTCTCAAACGATTGGTACGAACCACTCAGCTAGAATCAAACACTTCCCTTTCGTATCGATCCAATACTGAGCGATACGAAGAACATCCGTGCATCCATTCCGTCAAATTACATCGAGGCGAAGTACATTGATTCGAAGCCATTCCAACCTGATTGATATGAAGGGAATCGATTCGAAGAACCTCCACATTTCTTTCGGATCGATTCGAAGTAACCGAGTCTCGTCCATGCCAACCGATACGAAGTGTATCGATTCGAAGTCCTTCACCTTGCTTCGCCTTTGACCGATACGAACGCTATCGAGTCGAACCAACACCAAACGCGAACTTCTTAGAGCCGAATCCATACCAATCGATACGAAGTGTATCGATTCAAACCTTGCATGCCTTCGATCGATTCGAACCTGATGGGTTCGAAACGAACACCTTGATGGGTTCGAGCAGCCATGCCCTTCCTACCTTGCATCGATCATATCTCCTTCATATGAACTCCGATTATCCTAAAATTTGAAACATAGCCTTTCCTAATCCTTATCATCATCTCCAATTAATTTCGTCCTGATCGGAGTTCAGTCAAATTTTGACGATATCGATCGTAGCCATGATTCCAACTGATCTCCAATCCTGATATCCATTATTCCTCGTCCATTTGTTGATATCCCAGTTTTGACCAAAAATGGGATAACAGAACATTACCATGGTGCACCACTCTACAGCGATGGTAAATCGAAGACGAGCCAAGGTAATCCCGTTTTACCGTAAAAATCCGGTGTCGAAAAAACGAAGGGTAAAAAACTTACGAGACCCGATTGAGATTCGGGTTGTCCTTTTCGGGCATTAATCTATCCATTGATGGCTGAAAGCGGTCAAAGCCGTAAAACTCACCGTGGCCTTCGTTTTGATAGGTTGTGGCTCCCGTAACTCCAAACGAGCCAGAAGTAATGGCCGTCCGAATAATCGATATCTACAGGGTGCAACATCCGCGGTGCAAGGTGCAACATCCGTTCGAAATGGCGAAACAGTGGCGTACGACTTTTAGAAATGCGTGCATGGATTTGAAACGGAACAGTACCATGGTGCACCACTCTCCAGCGATGGTAAATCAAAGACGAGGCACGGTAATCCCGTTTTACCGTAAAAATCCGATATCGAAAAAACGAAGGGTAAAAAACTTACGAGACCCGATTGAGATTCGTGTTGTCCTTTTTGGGCATTAATCTATCCATTGATGGCTGAAAGTTGTCAAAGCCATAAAACTCACCGTGGCCTTCGTTTTGACAGGTTTTGGCTCCCGTAACTCTAAACTAGCCAGAAGTTATGGCCGTCCGAATAATCGATATCTACATGGTGCAACATCCGCGGTGCAAGGTGCAACATCCGTCCGAAATGGCGAAACAGTGGCGTACGACTTTTAGAAATGCGTGCATGGATTTGAAACGGAACAGTACCATGGTGCACCACTCTCCAGCGATGGTAAATCGAAGACGTGGCACGGTAATCCCATTTTACCGTAAAAATCCGGTGTCGAAAAAACGAAGGGTAAAAAACTTACGAGACCCGATTGAGATTCGGGTTGTCCTTTTCGGGCATTAATCTATCCGTTGACGGTTGAAAGCTGTCAAAGCCGTAGAACTCACCGTGGCCTTCGTTTTGACAGGTTATGGCTCCCGTAACGCTAAACGAGCCAGAAGTTATGGCCGTCCGAATAATCGATATGTATAGGGTGCAACATCCGCGGGGTAAGGTGCAACATCCGTCCGAAATGGAGAAACAGTGTCATACGACTTTTAGAAATGAGTGCATGGATTTGAAACAGAATAGTAACGTGGTGCACCACTCTCCAGCGATGGTAAATCAAAGACGAGCCACGGTAATCCTGTTTTACCGTTAAAATCCGGTGTCGAAAAAACGAAGGGTAAAAAACTTACGAGACCGGATTGAGATTCGGGTTGTCCTTTTCGGGCATTAATCAATCCATTGACGGCTGTAAGCTGTCAAAGCCATAAAACTCACCGTGCCCTTCATTTTGACAGATTATGGCTCCCGTAACTCTAAACGAGCCAGAAGTTATGGCCGTCCGAATAATTGATATCTACAGGGTGCAACATCCGCGGTGCAAGGTGCAACATCCGTCCGAAATGGCGAAACAGTGTCGTACCACTTTTAGAAATGCGTGCATGGATTTGAAACGGAACAGTACCATGGTGCACCACTCTCCAGCGATGGTAAATCGAAGGCGAGGCACAGTAATCCCGTTTTACCGTAAAAATCCGGTGTCGAAAAAACGAAGGGTAAAAAACTTACGAACCCCGATTGAGATTCGGGTTGTCCTTTTCGGGCATTAATCTATCCGTTGATGGATGAAAGCGGTCAAAGCCGTAGAACTCACCGTGGCCTTCGTTTTGGCAGGTTATGGCTCCCGTAACTCTAAACGAGCCAAAAGTTATGGCCGTCCGAATAATCGATATCTACAGGGTGCAACATCCGCGGTGCAAGGTGCAACATCCGTCTGAAATGGCGAAACAGTGTCGTATGACTTTTAGAAATGCATGCATGGATTTGAAACGGAACAGTACCATGGTGCACCACTCTCCAACGATGGTAAATCGAAGACGAGGCACGGTAATCCCGTTTTACCGTAAAAATCCGATGTCGAAAAAACGAAGGGTAAAAAACATACGAGACCCGATTGAGATTCGGGTTGTCCTTTTACCATAGAACTCACCGTGGCCTTCCTTTTGACAAGTTATGGCTCCCGTAAATCTAAATGAGCCAGAAGTTATGGCCGTCCGAATAATCGATATCTACAGCGTGCAATATCCGCGGTGCAAGGTGCAACATCCGTCCAAAATGGAGAAACAGTGTCGTACGACTTTTAGAAATGCATGCATGGATTTGAAACGGAACAGTACCATGGTGCACCACTCTCCAGCGATGGTAAATCGAAGACGAAGCACGGTAATCCTGTTTTACCATTAAAATCCGGTGTCGAAAAAACGAAGGGTAAAAAACTTACGAGACCCGATTGAGATTCGGGTTGTCCCTTTCGGGCATTAATCTATCCGTTGACGGCTGAAAGTGGTCAAAGCCGTAGAAATCACCGTGCCCTTCGTTTTGATAGGTTATGGCTCCCGTAATTCTAAACGAGCCAAAAGTTATGGCTGTCCGAATAATCGATATCTACAAGGTGCGACATCCGTCCGAAATGGCGAAACAGTGCCGTACGACTTTTAGAAATGCGTGCATGGATTTGAAATGGGACAGTACCATGGTGCACCACTCTCCAGCGATGGTAAATCGAAGACGAGCCAAGGTAATCCCGTTTTACCGTTAAAATTCAGCGTCGAAAAAACGAAGGGTAAAAAACTTACGCGACCCGATTGAGATTCGGGTTGTTCTTTTTGGGGATTATTCTATCCGTTGACGGCTGAAAGCTGTCAAAGCCATAAAACTCACTGTGGCCTTCGTTTTGACAGGGTATGGCTCCCGTAACTCTAAACGAGCCAGAAGTTATGACCGTCCGAATAATCGATATCTACAGGGTGCAACATCCACGATGCAAGGTGCAACATCTATCTGAAATGGCGAAACAGTGCCGTATGACTTTTAGAATTGCGTGCATGGATTTGAAACGGAATAGTACCATGGTGCACCACACTCCAGCGATGGTAAATCGAAGACGAGGCACGGTAATCCCGTTTTACCGTAAAAATCCGGTGTCGAAAAAACGAAGGGTAAAAAACTTACGAGACCCGATTGAGATTCGGGTTGTCCTTTTTGGGCATTAATCTATCCGTTGGCGGCTGAAAGCGGTCAAAGCCGTAGAACTCATCGTGGCCTTTGTTTTGACAGGTTATGGCTCCCGTAACACTGAACGAGCCAAAAGTTATGGCCGTCCATGTAATCGATATCTACAGGGTGCAAAATCCGCCGTGCAAGGTGCAACATCCGTCCGAAATGCCGAAACAGTGTCGTACGACTTTTAGAAACGCGTTCATGGATTTGAAACGGAACAGTACCATGGTGCACCACTCTCCAGCGATGGTAAATCGAAGATGAGGCACGATTGAGATTCGGGTTGTTCTTTTCGGGCATTAATCTATCCGTTGACAGCTGAAAGCTGTCAAAGCCGTAGAACTCACCGTGGCCTTCGTTTTGACAGGTTATGGATATCTACAGGGTGCAACATCCGCGGTGCAAGGTGCAACATCCGTCCGTAATGGCGAAACTGTGCCGTACGACTTTTAGAAATGCGTGCATGGAATTGAAATGGAATAGTACCATGGTGCACCACTCTCCAGCAATGGTAAATCGAAGACGAGCCACGGTAATCCTGTTTTACCGTTAAAATCCGGTGTCGAAAAAACGAAGGGTAAAAAACTTATGAGACCCGATTGAGATTCGGGTTGTCCTTTTTGGGCATTAATCTACCCGTTGATGGCTGAAAGCTGTCAAAGCTGTATAACTCAACGTGGCCTTCGTTTTGACAGGTTATGGCTCCCATAACTATAAACGAGCCAGAAGTTATGACCGTCCGAATAATCGATATCTACAGGGTGCAACATCCGCGGTGCAAGGTGCAACATCCGTTCGAAATGGCAAAACAGTGTCGTACGACTTTTAGAAATGCGTGCATGGATTTGAAACCAAATAGTACCATGGTGCACCACTCTCCATCGATGGTAAATCGAAGACGAGGCACGGTAATCCCGTTATACCATAAAAATCCGATGTCGAAAAAACGAAGGGTAAAAAACTTACGAGACTCGATTGAGATTCGGGTTGTCCTTTTTGGGCATCAATCTATCCATTGACGGCTGAAAGCGGTCAAAGCCGTAGAACTCACCGTGGCCATCATTTTGACAGGTTATGGCTCCCGTAACTCTAAACGAGCCAGAAGTTATGGCCGTCCGAATAATCGATATCTACTGGGTGCAACATCCGCGGTGCAAGGTGCAACATCCGTCCGAAAAGGCGAAACTATGCCGTACGACTTTTAGAAATGCGTGCATGGATTTGAAATGGAATAATACCATGGTGCACCACTCTCCAGCGGTGGTAAATCGAAGACGAGACACGGTAATCCCGTTTTACCGTAAAAATCCGGTGTCGAAAAAACGAAGGGTAAAAAACTTACGAGACCCGATTGAGATTCGGGTTGTCCTTTTCGCGCATTAATCTATGCGTTGACGGCTGAAAGCTGTCAAAGCCGTAGAACTCACCGTGGCCTTCATTTTGACAGGTTATGGCTCCTGTAACTCTAAACGAGCCGAAGTTATGGCCGTCTGAACAATCGATATCTACAGGGTGCAACATCCACGTTGAAAGGTGCAACATCCGTCCGAAATGGCGAAACTGTGCCGTACGACATTTAGAAATGCGTGCACGGATTTGAAATGGAACAGTACCATGGTGCACCACTCTCCAGCGATGGTAAATCGAAGACGAGCCACGGTAATCCCGTTTTACCGTTGAAATCCGGTGTCGAAAAAACGAAGGGTAAAAAACTTACGAGACCCGATTGAAATTCGAGTTGTCCTTTTTGGGCATTAGTCTAGCCGTTGACGGCTGAAAGCGGTCAAAGCCGTAGAACTCACTGTGGCCTTCGTTTTGACAGGTTATGGCTCCCGTAACTCTAAACGAGCCAGAAGTTATGACCGTCCGAATAATCGATATCTACAGGGTGCAACATCCGCGGTGCAAGGTGCAACATCCGTCCGAAATGGCGAAACAGTGTCGTACGACTTTTAGAAATGCATGCATGAATTTGAAACGGAACAGTACCATGGTGCACCACTCTCCGGCGATGGTAAATCAAAGACGAGCCACGGTAATCCCGTTTTACCGTAAAAATCCGGTGTCGAAAAAACGAAGAGTAAAAAACTTACGAGACCCGATTGAGATTCGAGTTGTCCTTTTCGGACACTAATCTATCTTATGACGGCTGAAAGCTGTCAAAGCCGTAGAACTCACCGTGGCCTTCGTTTTGACAGGTTATGCCTCCCGTTTCTCTAAACGAGCCAGAAGTTATGGCCGTCCGAAAAATCGATATCTAAAGGGTGCAACATCCGCGGTACAAGGTGCAACATCCGTCCGAAAAGGCGAAACTGTGCCGTACGACTTTTAGAAATGCGTGCATGGATTTGAAATAGAACAGTACCATGGTGCACCACTCTCCAGCGATGGTAAATCGAAGACGAGTCACGGTAATCCCGTTTTACCGTTAAAATCCGGTGTCGAAAAAACGAAGGGTAAAAAACTTACGAGACCCGATTGAGATTCGGGTTGTCCTTTTTGGGCATTAATCTACCCGTTGATGGCTAAAAGCTGTCAAAGCTGTATAACTCAACGTGGCCTTCGTTTTGACAGGTTATGGCTCCCATAACTATAAACGAGCCAGAAGTTATGACCGTCCGAATAATCGATATCTACAGGGTGCAACATCCGCGGTGCAAGGTGCAACATCCGTCCGAAATGGCGAAACAATGCCGTACGACTTTTAGAAATGCGTGCATGGATTTGAAACCGAATAGTACCATGGTGCACCACTCTCCAGCGATGGTAAATCGAAGACGAGGCACGGTAATCCCGTTATACCGTAAAAATCCGGTGTCGAAAAAACGAAGGGTAAAATACTTACGAGACTCGATTGAGATTCGGGTTGTCCTTTTTGGGCATCAATCTATCCATTGACGGCTGAAAGCGGTCAAAGCCGTAGAACTCACCGTGGCCTTCATTTTGACAGGTTATGTCTCCCGTAACTCTAAATGAGCCAGAAGTTATGGCCGTCCGAATAATCGATATCTACTGGGAGCAACATTCGCGGTGCAAGGTGCAACATCCGTCCGAAAAGGCGAAACTGTGCCGTACGACTTTTAGAAATGCGTGCATGGATTTGAAATGGAACAATACCATGGTGCACCACTCTCCAGCGATGGTAAATCGAAGACGAGCCACGATAATCCCGTTTTACCGTAAAAATCCGGTGTCGAAAAAACGAAGGGTAAAAAACTTACGAGACCCGATTGAGATTCGGGTTGTCCTTTTCGGGCATTAATATATGCGTTGAGGGCTGAAAGCTGTCAAAGCCGTAGAACTCACCGTGGCCTTCATTTTGACAGGTTATGGCTCCTGTAACTCTAAACGAGCCGAAGTTATGGCCGTCCGAACAATCGATATCTACAGGGTGCAACATCCGCGTTGCAAGGTGCAACATCCGTCCGAAATGGCAAAACTGTGTCGTACGACTTTTAGAAATGCGTGCACGGATTTGAAATGGAACAGTACCATGGTGCACCACTCTCCAGCGATGGTAAATCGAAGACGAGCCACGGTAATCCCGTTTTACTGTTAAAATCCGGTGTCGAAAAAACGAAGGGTAAAAAACTTACGAGACCGGATTGAGATTCAGGTTGTCCATCTTGAGCATTATTCAATCCGTTGACGGCTGAAAGATGTCAAAGCCGTAGAACTCACCGTGGCCTTCGTTTTGACAGGTTATGGCTCCCATAGCTCTAAACGAGCCAGAAGTTATGGCCGTCCGAATAATCGATATCTACAGGGTGCAACATCCGCGGTGCAAGGTGCAACATCCGTCCGAAATAGCGAAACAGTGTCGTACGACTTTTAGAAATGCGTGCATGGATTTGAAACGGAACTGTACCATGGTGCACCACTCTCCAGCGATGGTAAATCGAAGACGAGGCACGGTAATCCCGTTTTACCGTAAAAATCCGGTGTCGAAAAAACGAAGGGTAAAAAACTTACGAGACCCGATTGAGATTTGGGTTGTCCTTTTAGGGAATTAATCTATCTGTTGACGGCTGAAAGTTGTAAAAGCCATAGAACTCACCGTGGCCTTCGTTTTGACAGGTTAGGGCTTCCGTAACTCCAAATGAGCCAGAAGTTATGGCCGTCCGAATAATCGATATCTACAGGGTGCAACATCCGCGGTGCAAGGTGCAAAATCCGTCCGAAATTGCGAAACAGTGCCGTACGATTTTTAATGCGTGCATGGATTTGAAACGGAACAGTACCATGGTGCACCAATCTCCAGCCATGGTAATTCGAAGACGAGGCACGGTAATCCCATTTTACCGTAAAAATCCGGTGTCGAAAAAACGAAGGGTAAAAAACTTACGAGACCCGATTGAGATTCGGGTTGTCATTTTTGGGCATTAATCTATCCGTTGACGGCTGAAAGTTGTCAAAGCAGTAGAACTCAGCGTGGCCTTCGTTTTGACAGGTTGTGGCTCCTAACTCTAAACGAGCCAGAAGTTATGGCCGTCCGAATAATCGATATCTACAGGGTGCAACATCCGCGTTGCAAGGTGCAACATCCGTCCGAAATGGCGAAACAGTGCCGTACGACTTTTAGAAATGCATGCATGGATTTGAAACGGAACAGTACCATGGTGCATGACTCTCCAGCGAAGGTAAATCGAAGACGAGCCACGGTAATCCCGTTTTACCGTAAAAATCCGGGGTCGAAAAAACGAAGGGTAAAAAACTTACGAGACGCGATTGAGATTCGAGCTGTCCTTTTCGGGCACTAATCTATCTTTTGACGGCTGAAAGCTGTCAAAGCCGTAGAACTCACCGTGGCCTTCGTTTTGACAGGTTATGCCTCCCGTAACTCTAAACGAGCCAGAAGTTATGGCCGTCCGAAAAATCGATATCTACAGGGTGCAACATCCGCGGTGCAAGGTGCAACATCCGTCCGAAATGGTGAAACTGTGCCGTACGACTTTTAGAAATGCGTGCATAGATTTGAAATGGAACAGTACCATGGTGCACCACTCTCCAGCGATGGTAAATCGAAGACGAGGCACGGTAATCCCGTTATACCGTAAAAATCCGGTGTCGAAAAAACGAAGGGTAAAAAACTTACGAGACCCGATTGAGATTCGGGTTCTCCTTTTTGGGCATTAATCTATCCGTTGACGGTTGAAAGCGAACAAAGACGTAGAACTCACTATGGCCTTCGTTTTGACAGGTTATGGCTCCCGTAACTCTAAACGAGCCAGAAGTTATGGCCGTCCGAATAATCGATATCTACATGGTGCAACATCCGTGGTGCAGGGTGCAACATCCGTCCGAAATGGCGAAACAGTGTCGTACGACTTTTAGAAATGCATGCATGGATTTGAAATGGAACAGTACGATGGTGCACCACTCTCCAGCGATGGTAAATCGAAGACGAGCCACGGTAATCCCGTTTTAACGTAAAAATCCGGTGTCGAAAAAACGAAGGGTAAAAAACTTACGAGACCCGATTGAGATTCGGGTTGTCCTTTTCGGGCATTAATCTATCCGTTGACTGCTAAGAGCTGTCAAACCCGTAGAACTCACCGTGGCCTTCGTTTTGGCAGGTCATGGCTCCCGTAACTCTAAACGACCCAGAAGTTATGGCCGTGTGAATAATCGATATCTACAGGGTGCAACATCCGCGGTGCAAGGTGCAACATCCGTCCGAAATGGCGAAACTGTGTCGTACGACTTTTAGAAATGCGTGCATGGAGTTGAAATGGAACTGTACCTTGGTGCACCACTCTCCAGCGATGGTAAATCGAAGACCAGCCATGGTAATCCCGTTTTACCGTTAAAATTCGTTGTCGAAAAACAAAGGGTAAAAAACATCCGAGACCCAATTGAGATTCGGGTTGTCCTTTTTGGGCATTAATCTATCCGTTGATGGCTTAAAGCTGTCAAAGCCGTAGAACTCACCCTGGCCTTCGTTTTTACAGGTTATTTCTCCCGTAACTCTAAACGAGCCAGAAGTTATGACCGTCCGAATAATCGATATCTACAGGGTGCAACATCCGCGGTGCAAGGTGCAACATCCGTCCGAAATTGCGAAATAGTGTCGTAAGACTTTTAGAAATGCGTGCATGGATTTGAAACGGAACAGAACCATGGTGCACCACTCTCCAGCGATGGTAAATCGAAGACGAGGCAAGGTAATCCTGTTTTACCGTAAAAATCCGGTGTCGAAAAAACGAAGGGTAAAAAACTTACGAGACCCGATTGAGATTCGGGATGTCCTTTTCGGGCATTAATCTATCCGTTGACGGCTGAAAGCGGTTGTTATCCCAATTTTAGCAAAGTTGAGATATCCAATATTTACTGAAAGTCAATGATTACTATTCATGAATATCAACCGAGCATTGCAGGATAACCATGGATTTCAATGAATTTTGTCCGAGTCCGGAACGGGCCACATTTGATAGGACACGACAAGAAAGATCATAGAAGTCTGCATTTCAAATTTCAAGTCAATCCGAGGTCGTATGCTCAAGTTATGATGGATTCAAGTTAAGAGGAATGGGCATTGCTCAGTTCGAACCCATCACCCTAACTAGTTCGAACCCATCTAGTTCGAACCCATCATGTTCGAATCAATCAGCCAACGACTCCGTCCTGCTTCAACACCATTGACTTCGACTCCATCATGATGTCCTCTCTTCGAATCCCTCCAGGTTATGGAGTTCGTATCCATGGAGTTGCCATTGCATCGGATCCATGAGAAATGCCCTCGCTTCGACTCCATCAAGTAAACCCCCAGATAGCCTTGCTTCGAATCCATCCAAGTCACCTCGCCCCATGCTATCTTCGAATCCAACGTGTTAAGACAACTTCGAATCGATCCAAGGTGACGCGTCTGGATCGATTCGAACAAACGACATTCCATCGATTCGAAGATGAACCTCGAATCCAACCACGAAGCCATCCAGCAAACTCGGCAGAGAACTCTGACTCGACTCGTTCAACTCGGCGAAAAACTTGGCTCGAGCCGAAGAAGGCGCGCCACGTCACCCCTTGGATCGATTCGAAGTACTCGAATCAGACAGATCGATTCGAAGAAGACCATGGCATCGATTCGAACCAAACAGAATGCCGAACACGCCAATTTCGAACCGATCATAACTTCCAATCCACTGATCCAAATCCCATGAAATTTTTACAGAAGTTCATCTACACGTTGAAGAATGTCCACGCCAAATTTCACCATGATCGGACGATTTCTTGATCGATTCGAACCTAGGGTCGAATCGATCCCAATGTGGGCCCGGATCTCCAGGTATCGGCCATGTGGGCCCCCTCACGTGCTGGAAGTGGTCTACCTGATTTCTAGGAGAAATATCAGCCTCTACGCCTATAAATAGAGCCCCAGGTCATTCAGAAAAGGGACCGGATTCTCTTTGGCAAAATCAAGACTCTGGAGCATCAAGACTCCACCAAGGCTCTACTTAGCACTCAACAACCACCGTTGTACTTGAATCTCAGAACTACAATTCATTGTAATCCGCTGTAATCAAGAGTAATCAGTGAATAACATCAATAAAAGTTAAAACCTTTGAAGTGGACATAGGCCGGAGATAGCCGAACCACTATAAATTGTGTGTTCTTGTTCATAATTTCTATTTTGCTGTGTGTTGCTTGCTTAGATCCGTGATTTGTGTTTGGATATTGCTGATTTATATTCCCACACTGGTGCTTTCACAATACTTGGGGTTTGTGACCAATTTTGGCACAAACACTTTGGTGCTTTCACTGAGAAGGACTAGCACCCGCTACATTCAGAGTTCAGATTCAAGAGTTCGAAAACTTCCAATTCAGAGACAATGACTCGACAAACGAGACAGAGGAATCTGACGAAGGGCCAACCCCTAGACGGAGATGAGAGAATGATAGGCCTAATGCGACGAATCATGAGAGGAGGATTGCCTAGCGGAGGCCTAGAAGAAGTTAGTCGGAGTCCATTCACTCTAAACATCTGAAACGCAAGGAACCCTCCAAAGTTCAAACTACCAGCGCTAGAACCATATGATGGGAGATCAGACCCGACCATGCATATTACAAGATATATTAGGCACATGGAAGTGCTGGGGCCATCCGAGGAAGTGATGGCACGATGCTTCCCTCTATATTTGACAGATTTAGCTTCATTATGGTTCAGACAACTAGAGACTGGATCAATCGGAACATGGAGCGAGCTTGTAGATTGCTTCATGAGACAGTTTAGGGTCCACGTGACACGACCCAAGAGTGTGATGACCTTAGCATCAATCAAGCAGAGGACCGGATTCTCTTTGGCAAAATCAAGACTCTGGAGCATCAAGACTCCACCAAGGCTCTACTTAGCACTCAACAACCACCGTTGTACTTGAATCTCAGAACTACAATTCATTGTAATCCGCTGTAATCAAGAGTAATCAGCGAAGAACATCAATAAAAGTTAAAACCTTTGAAGTGGACGTAGGCCGGAGATAGCCGAACCACTATAAATTGTGTGTTCTTGTTCATAATTTCTATTTTGCTGTGTGTTGCTTGCTTAGATCCATGATTTGTGTTTGGATATTGCTGATTTATATTCCAACACTGGTGCTTTCACAATACTTGGGGTTTGTGACCAATTTTGGTGCAAACACTTTGGTGCTTTCACTGAGAACTAGGAGGCAACTCCCCTATCGAAAGCCACCCATAAGGGATCCCACTGAGCGGGAGCACAGGACTGGAAAATATTGCCTATTCCATAAGCTGGATGGGCACACTACAGATGAATGCCGTCACCTAAAGGATGAGGTGGAAGAACATGCCAGGAGTGGTAGATTGCCGCAATTTGTCAGAGAACGGATAGCAGCGACAAGGCTTGAACAACTACCGCCTCCACTTAACAGGAACGATCCTGGATCGGGATCACGACTCGTCATCAACTGATTAGAGATGGCAAGGGCCAAGTCCAGGATTTGGACTTCGGTCGAATAATTTTATTTAGATTTATTTTCAGAATAAACGGTTACTCCACTTACACATGTACGGGAACCGGAGAGATCCCTAGGCATGCCCTGAGATGGAGATAAACCGCTACGCCCGGAGAGGCAGTTTTAGCTTTTTTCTGATGTTTGAGATTGAACATCTAAAACTTGAATTTCGATAAATAAATTAGAACTTCTTGAAATAAACCTTTTGACCGGAGAGTCAAAGGATGAACACTAAATACCAATATAAACATGATCGCTTTATGACCCTACCCAGAGAGAGATGGGGTCCGAAGTGCAAGAAGTGAGTTGCTTCGCCGGAGAGCGACAGGATCGACTCACTTAAGCGTTGTTTCCCCTTCACCGGAGAGTGACAGGATGGGATCCAGCAAGAGTCCGGAGAGGCTATGATCGGTCTCGAACGACCAAGACATCGCTAAATGTTCAGATACACTGAACTGAAGTGCAAGAAGTGAGTTGCTTCGTCGGAGAGCGACAGGATCGACTCACTTAAGCGCTGTTTCCCCTTCACCGGAGAGTGACAGGATGGGATCCAGCAAGAGCCCGGAGAGGCTATGATCGCCCCAGAACGACCATGATATCGCTATATGTCCTGACTGGGACCAGAGTGTAAGGGATAGAAGGCAACGCCAGAGAGCGATAGGATCTTTCTATTCAATCACTAAGTCTGGAACGGACTTAGTAAGGGTTCAGAGCATCCAGTAATAGTCCGGAGAGACTACGAAACTTCATTCTCAACTTCTACGGAAAGAATGAATATTGATTTGGCTTCGAACAGCCACAATCTTGATTGATAATACCACAGTTATGAATGAAACATGAATTCCTTACACTTGATATAAGACCATTCAAAACATACCTTTTACAAAAAGGCATGTTTTTGGGGGCAAAATGTTATCCCAAATTTTAGCAAAGTTGAGATATCCAATATTTACTGAAAGTCAATGATTACTATTCATGAATATCAATGAATTTTGTCCGAGTCCGGAACGGGCCACAATTGATAGGACACGACAAGAAAGATCATAGAAGTCTGCATTTCAAATTTCAAGTCAATCCGAGGTCGTATGCTCAAGTTATGATGGATTCAAGTTAAGAGGAATGGGCATTGCTCAGTTCGAACCCATCACCCTGACTAGTTCGAACCCATCATGTTCGAATCCATCAGCCAACGACTCCATCCTGCTTCAACACCATTGACTTCGACTCCATCACGATGTCCTCTCTTCGAATCCCTCCTGGTTATGGAGTTCGTATCTATGGAGTTGCCATTGCATCGGATCCATGAGAAATGCCCTCGCTTCGACTCCATCAAGTAAACCCCCAGATAGCCTTGCTTCGAATCCATCCAAGTCACCTCGCCCCATGCTATCTTCGAATCCAACGTGTTAAGACAACTTCGAATCGATCCAAGGTGACGCGTCTGGATCGATTCGAACAAACGACATTCCATCGATTCGAAGATGAACCTCGAATCCAACCACGAAGCCATCCAGCAAACTCGGCAGAGAACTCGGACTCGACTCGTTCAACTCGGCGAAAAACTTGGCTCGAGCCGAAGAAGGCGCGCCACGCAACCCCTTGGATCGATTCGAAGTACTCGAATCAGACAGATCGATTCGAAGAAGACCATGGCATCGATTCGAACCAAACAGAAAGCCGAACACGCCAATTTCGAACCGATCATAACTTCCAATCCACTGATCCAAATCCCATGAAATTTTTACAGGAGTTCATCTACATGTTGAAGAATGTCCACGCCAAATTTCACCATGATTGGACGATTTCTTGATCGATTCGAACCTAGGGTCGAATCGATCCCAATGTGGGCCCGGATCTCCAGGTATCGGCCATGTGGGCCCCCTCACGTGCTGGAAGTGGTCTACCTGATTTCTAGGAGAAATATCAGCCTCCTACGCCTATAAATAGAGCCCCAGGTCATTCAGAAAAGGGACCGGATTCTCTTTGGCAAAATCAAGACTCTGAAGCATCAAGACTCCACCAAGGCTCTACTTAGCACTCAACAACCACCGTTGTACTTGAATCTCAGAACTACAATTCATTGTAATCCGCTGTAATCAAGAGTAATCAGCGAAGAACATCAATAAAAGTTAAAACCTTTGAAGTGGACGTAGGCCGGAGATAGCCGAACCACTATAAATTGTGTGTTCTTGTTCATAATTTCTATTTTGCTGTGTGTTGCTTGCTTAGATCCGTGATTTGTGTTTGGATATTGCTGATTTATATTCCAACACTGGTGCTTTCACAATACTTGGGGTTTGTGACCAATTTTGGCGCAAACAGCGGTCAAAGACGTAGAACTCACCGTGGCCTTCGTTTTGACAGGTTATGGCTCCCGTAACTCTAAACGAACCAGAAGTTATGGTCGTCCGAATAATCGATATCTACAGGGTGCAACATCCGCGGTGCAGGGTGCAACATCCGTTCGAAATGGCGAAACAGTGCCGTACGACTTTTAGAAATGCATGCATGGATTTGGAACGGAACAGTACCATGGTGCACCACTCTCCAGCGATGGTAACTCGAAGATGAGCCACGGTAATCCCGTTTTACCGTAAAAATCCGGTGTCGAAAAAACGAAGGGTAAAAAACTTAAGAGACCCGATTGAGATTCGGGTTGTCCTTTTCGGACATTAATCTATCCATTGACGGCTGAAAGCTGTCAAAGCCATAGAACTCACCGTGGCACTCGTTTTGGTAGGTGATGGCTCCCGTAACTCTAAACGAACCAGAAGTTATGGTCGTCCGAATAATCCATAACTACAGGGTGCAACATCCGCGGTGCAAGGTGCAACATCCGTCCGAAATGGCAAAACTGTGTCGTACGACTTTTAGAAATGCGTGCATGGAGTTGAAATGGAACAGTACCATGGTGCACCACTCTCCAGCGATGGTAAATCGAAGACGAGCCACGGTAAACCCGTTTTACCGTTAAAATCCGGTGTCGAAAAAACGAAGGTTAAAAAATTTACGAGAACCAATTGAGATTCGGGTTGTCCTTTTTGGGCATTAATCTATCCGTTGACGGCTTAAAGCTGTCAAAGCCGTAGAACTCATCGTGGCCTTCGTTTTGACAGGTTATTGGCTCCCGTAACTCTAAACGAGCCAGAAGTTATGGCCGTCCGAATAATCGATATCTACAGGGTGCAACATCCGCGGTGCAAGGTGCAACATCCGTCCGAAATAGCGAAACAGTGTCGTACGACTTTTAGAAATGCGTGCATGGATTTGAAACGGAACATTACCATGGTGCACCACTCTCCAGCGATGGTAAATCGAAGACGAGCCACGGTAATCCCGTTTTACCGTAAAAATCCGGTGTCGAAAAAAAGAAGGGTAAAAAACTTACGAACCCAGATTGAGATTCGGGTTGTCCTTTTCGAGCATTAATCTATCCATTGACGGCTGAAAGCTATCAAAGCTGTAGAACTCACCGTGGCCTTCCTTTTGACAGGTTATGGCTTCCGTAAATCTCAACGAGCCAGAAGTTATGGCTGCCCGAATAATCGATATATACATGGTGCAACATCCGCGGTGCAAGGTGCAACATCCGTCCGAAATGGCGAAACAGTGCCGTACGACTTTTAGAAATGCGTGCATGGATTTGAAATGGAATAGTACCGCGGTGCACCACTCTCCAGCGATGTTAAATCAAAGACGAGCCACGGTTACCGTAAAAATCCGATGTCGAAAAAACGAAGGGTAAAAAAGTTACGAACCCCGATTGAGATTCGGGTTGTGCTTTTAGGGGATTAATCTATCCGTTGACGGCTGAAAGCTGTCAAATCTGTAGAACTCACTGTGGCCTTCGTTTTGACAGGTTATGGCTCCCGTAACTCTAAACGAGCCAGAAGTTATGACCGTCCGAATAATCGATATCTACAGGGTGCAACATCCGCGTTGCAAGGTGCAACATCCGTCCGAAATGGCGAAACAGTGTCGTACGACTTTTAGAAATGCGTGCATGGATTTGAAACGGAACAGTACCATGGTGCACCACTCTCCAGCGATGGTAAATCGAAGGCGAGCCACGGTAATCCCGTTTTACCGTAAAAATCTGGGGTCGAAAAGACGAAGGGTAAAAAACTTACGAGACCCGATTGAGATTCGGGTTGTCCTTTTCGGGCATTAATCTATCCATTGACGGATGAAAGCTGTCAAAGCCGTAGAACTCACCGTGGCCTGCGTTTTGACAGGTTATTGCTCCTGTAACACTAAACGAGCCAAAGTTATGCCCGTCCGAATAATCGATATCTACAGGGTGCAACATCCGCGGTGCAAGGTGCAACATCCGTTCGAAATGGCGAAACTGTGCCGTACGACTTTTAGAAATGCGTGCATGGATTTGAAATGGAACAGTACCATGGTGTGCTTGCGCCGAAATTGGCCACAAACACCCAATACCGCGAAAGCGCCCGTTTACGTACTTAAATCGATAATAATCAACACAGAACTCAGCGACAATCAATATAGAATTCAGATCTAAGTAACAAATCACAATAATTCGCAGACAACAATCACAAACACAGGATTTATAGTGGTTCGGCGTTCGTGCCTACGTCCACTTTGAAGGTTTTCTCTTTATTGCTTTGCTTGATAGATCGATTACAATGAATTACAGTTGATAATAGCTTTGGAATCTGAATACAACGTTGGTTATGATGAATAGAATGGAATCCGGCAGAGTCTTGGTGTTCAATGGCAGAAGTTCCTGGAAGCTACCCCTTTCTGAAGGCTTCAGGGTGCTATTTATAGGCGTTGGGGGCCCAGATCTCGCTCAAACTTCGGGAGACTTCTTCTGGCACGTGAGTGGGCCCACGCGACCGACCCACCAAGTTTCATCTCGATCTGACATCGATTCGAAGTGATTTCGAACCCATCAAGAAATGGTCCAATCGAGCTGAAACTTGGCAGGAACAATCTTTACCTTGTATGGAAGCTACTATGAAAATTTCGTTGCATTTGGATCAGTAGTTTAGGAGATATGATCGATTCGAGTTGATGAATCTCACCCGGCTGTTTAGTTCGAACCCACGACTTCGAACCCATGCATTCGAATCGATGGAAGCACGTGGTACTGTAGTGACGTGGCGCGCACTCCTCGCATCGATCCTACTTTTTCTCCGTGTTGACCGCTTCGAATCCATGTATATCGACGCATTCAAACCGATGGGTGACACGTCACTAGTTGACTGGGTGGTTTCGAATGAGCGATTGTTCATGGATTCGAACCTGATGGAGGCGATCGACACGAAGCAGTGCTTGGTCGTGGGACCGATCGATTCGAAGTTATCGATGGTGATGGATTCGAAGTTCAAGCGGTGACGGGTTCCAACTTTATGAATTCGAAGTGAGCGAGGCGTTGTCATGCTGAGTGGATGTCCATCTCATCGATTCGTACTCGATCGATTCGAAGAGAACAATACTGCTGATCATTTCGAATGCGATCGATTCGAAACGCGTGGAGCCTAATGGGTTCGAACAAGGCTTGATGGGTTCGAACCCTATCTGTTCGAAATGGCCATCTACTCAGCAAACCGATGGTTTCAAACACTGTAAACTTTGGCTAACTTGCATCGATCATATCTTGTTCATACGAACTCCGATTAACCTGAAATTTGTAACACTGGCTTTCACGGTCTTGCTTGTCATGTCCCAACAATTATAGCCTGATCCGGGCTCGGACAAAATTCATCGATATCCATAGTGAAGTGGAATGCAACCGATCTCTGAGGCGAATTGTCTTTTGCTTTTGACCAATCTTTTGGTATCGCTGCTTTGCCAAAAAGCGGGATAACATGGTGCACCATTCTCCAGCGATGGTAAATCGAAGACGAGCCACGGTAATTCCGTTTTACCGTTAAAATCCGGTGTCGAAATAATGAAGGGTAAAAAACTTACGAGACCCGATTGAGATTCGGGTTGTCCTTTTAGGGCATTAATCTATGTTTTGACGGCTGAAAGTGGTCAAAGCTATAGAACTCACCGTGGCCTTCGTTTTGACAGGTTATGGCTCCCGTAACTCTAAACAAGCCAGAAGTTATGGCCGTCCGAATAATCGATATCTATAGGGTGCAACATCCGCGGTGCAAGGTGCAACATCCGTCCGAAATGGCGAAACAGTGTCGTACGACTTTTAGAAATGCGTGCATGGATTTGAAACGGAACTATACCATGGTGCACCACTCTCCAGCGATGGTAAATCGAAGATGAGGCACGGTAATCCAGTTTTACCGTAAAAATCCGGTGTCGTAAAAACAAAGGGTAAAAAACTTACGAGACCCGATTGAGATTTGGCCTGTCCTTTTAGGGAATTAATCTATCCGTTGATGGCTGAAAGCTGTAAAAACCGTAAAACACACCGTGGCCTTTGTTTTGACAGGTTAGGGCTCCCGTAACTCTAAACGAGCCAGAAGTTATGGCCGTCCGAATAATCGATATCTACAGGGTGCAACATCCGCGGTGCAAGGTGCAAATCCGTCCGAAATTGCGAAACAGTGTGGTACGAATTTTAGAAATGCGTGCATGGATTTGAAACGGAACAGTACCATGGTGCACCACTCTCCAGCGATGGTAATTCGAAGACGAGGCACGGTAATCCCATTTTACCGTAAAAATCCGGTGTCGAAAAAACGAAGGGTAAAAAACTTACGAGACCCGATTGAGATTCGGGTTGTCATTTTTGGGCATTAATCTATCCGTTGACGGCTGAAACCTATCAAAGCGGTAGAACTCACCGTGGCCTTCGTTTTGACAGGTTGTAGCTCCCTTTACTCTAAACGAGCCAGAAGTTATGGCCGTCCGAATAATCGATATCTACAGGGTGCAACATCCGCGGTGCAAGGTGCAACATCCGTCCGAAATGGCGAAACAGCGCCGTACGACTTTTACAAATGCATGCATGGATTTGAAACGGAACAGTACCATGGTGCACCACTCTCCAGCGATGGTAAATCGAAGAAGAGCCACGGTAATCCCATTTTACCGTAAAAATTTGGTGTCGAAAAAACGAAGGGTAAAAAACTTACGAGACCTGATTGAGATTCGAGTTGTCCTTTTCGGGCGCTAATCTATCCGTTGACGGTTGAAAGATGTCAAAGCTGTAGAACTCACCGTGGCCTTCGTTTTGACAGGTTATGGCTCCCGCAAATCTAAATGAGCCAGAAGTTATTGCCGTCCGAAAAATCGATATCTACAGGGTGCAACATCCGTGGTGCAAGGTGCAACATCCGTCCGAAATGGTGAAACTGTGCCGTACGACTTTTAGAAATGCATGCATGGATTTGAAATGGAACAGTAGCATGGTGCACCACTCTCCAGCGATGGTAAATCGAAGACGAGGCACGGTAATCCCGTTATACCATAAAAATCCGGTGTCGAAAAAACGAAGGGTAAAAAAC
This sequence comes from Allium cepa, assembly GCA_030765085.1. Classification (NCBI taxonomy): domain Eukaryota; kingdom Viridiplantae; phylum Streptophyta; class Magnoliopsida; order Asparagales; family Amaryllidaceae; genus Allium; species Allium cepa. Next base: position 326,580 of record CM060939.1, on the reverse strand, counting down.
TTACGAGACCCGTTGGAGATTCGGGTTGTCCTTTTTGGGCATTAATCTATCCGTTGACGGCTGAAAGTGGTCAAAGCTGTAGAACTCACCGTGGCCTCCGTTTTGACAGGTTATGGCTCCCGTAACTCTAAACGAGCCAGAAGTTATGGCCGTCCGAATAATCGATATCTACAGGGTGCAACATCCGCGGTGCAGGGTGCAACATCCGTCCGAAATGGCGAAACAGTGCCGTACGACTTTTAGAAATGCATGCATGGATTTTAAACGGAACAGTACTACGGTGCACCACTCTCCAGCGATGGTAAATCGAAGACGAGCCACGGTAATCCCGTTTTACCGTAAAAATCCGGTGTCGAAAAAACGAAGGGTAAAAAACTTACGAGACCCGATTGAGATTCGGGTTGTCCTTTTCGGGCATTAATCCATTGACGGCTGAAAGATGTCAAAGCCGTAGAACTCACCGTGGCCTTCGTTTTGGCAGGTCATGGCTCCCGTAACTCTAAACGACCCAGAAGTTATGGCCGTCCGAATAATCGATATCTACAGGGTGCAACATCCGCGGTGCAAGGTGCAACATCCGTCCGTAATGGCGAAACTGTGTCGTACGACTTTTAGAAATGCGTGCATGGAGTTGAAATGGAACAGTACCATGGTGCACCACTCTCCAGCGATGGTAAATCGAAGACGAGCCACGGTAATCCCGTTTTACCGTTAAAATCCGGTGTCGAAAAAACGAAGGGTAAAAAACTTACGAGACCCAATTGAGATTCGGGTTGTCCTTTTTGGGCATTAATCTATCCGTTGACGGCTTAAATCTGTCAAAGCCGTAGAACTCACCGTGGCCTTCGTTTTGACAGGTTATGGCTCCCGTAACTCTAAACGAGCCAGAAGTTATGACCGTACGAATAATCGATATCTAAAGGGTGCAACATCCGCGGTGCATGGTGCAACATCCGTCCGAAATAGCGAAACAGTGTCGTACGACTTTTAGAAATGCGTGCATGGATTTGAAACGGAACAGTACCATGGTGCACCACTCTCCAGCGATGGTAAATCGAAGACGAGGCACGGTAATCCCGTTTTACCGTAAAAATCCGATGTCGAAAAAACGAAGGGTAAAAAACTTACGAGACCCGGTTGAGATTCGGGTTGTCCTTTTCGGGCATTAATCTATCCGTTGACGGCTGAAAGCGATCAAAGACGTAGAACTCACGATGGCCTTCGTTTTGACAGGTTATGGCTCCCGTAACTCTAAACGAGCCAGAAGTTATGGTGGTCCGAATAATCGATATCTATAGGGTGCAACATCCGCGGTGCAGGGGGCAATATCCGTCCGAAATGGCGAAACAGTGCCGTACGACTTTTACAAATGCATGCATGGATTTGAAACGGAACAGTACCATGGTGCACCACTCTCCAGCGATGGTAAATCGAAGACGAGCCACGGTAATCCCGTTTTACCGTAAAAATTCGGTGTCGAAAAGACGAAGGGTAAAAAACTTACGAGACCCGATTGAGATTCGGGTTGTCCTTTTCGGGCATTAATCTATCCGTTGACGGCTGAAAGCTGTCAAAGCCGTAGAACTCACCGTGGCCTTCGTTTTGGCAGGTGATGGCTCCCGTAACTCTAAACGACCCAGAAGTTATGGTCGTCCGAATAATCGATATCTACAGGGTGCAACATCCGCGGTGCAAGGTGCAACATCCGTCCGAAATGGCGAAACTGTGTCGTACGACTTTTAGAAATGCGTGCATGGAGTTGAAATGGAACAGTACCATGGTGCACCACTCTCCAGCGATGGTAAATCGAAGACGAGCCACGGTAATCCCGTTTTACCGTTAAAATCCGGTTTCGAAAAAACGAAGGGTAAAAAACATACGAGACCCTATTGAGATTCGGGTTGTCCTTTTTGGGCATTAATCTATCCGTTGACGGCTTAAAGCTGTCAAAGCCGTAGACCTCACCGTGGCCTTCGTTTTGACAGGTTATGGCTCCCGTAACTCTAAACGACCCAGAAGTTATGGCCGTCCGAATAATCGATATCTACAGGGTGCAACATGCGCGGTGCAAGGTGCAACATCCGTCTGAAATGGCAAAACAGTGCCGTACGACTTTTAGAAATGCGTGCATCGATTTGAAACGGAACATTACCATGGTGCACCACTCTCCAGCGATGGTAAATCGAAGACGAGCCACGGTAATCCCGTTTTACCGTAAAAATCCGGTGTCAAAAAAACGAAGGGTAAAAAACTTACGAGACCCGATTGAGATTCGTGTTGTCCTTTTCGGGCATTAATCTATCCGTTGACGGCTGAATGCTATCAAAGCCGTAGAACTCACCGTGGCCATCGTTTTGACAGGTTATGGATCCCGTAAATCTAAACGAGCCAGAAGTTATGGCCGTCCGAATAATCGATATCTACAGGGTACAACATCCGCGGTGCAAGGTGCAACATCCGTCTGAAATGGCGAAACAGTGCCTTACGACTTTTAGAAATGCGTGCATGGATTTGAAACGGAACAGTACCTTGGTGCACCACTCTCCAGCAATGGTAAATCGAAGACGAGGCACGGTAATCCCGTTTTACCGTAAAAATCCGGTGTCGAAAAAATGAAGGGTAAAAAACTTACGAGACCCGATTGAGATTCGGGTTGTCCTTTTTTGGGCATTAATCTATCCATTGATGGCTGAAAGCTGTCAAAGCCGTAGAACTCATAGTGGCATTCGTTTTGACAGGTTATGGCTCCCGTAACTCTAAACGAGCCAGAAGTTATGGCCGTCCGAATAATCGATATCTACAGGGTGCAACATCCGCGGTGCAAGGTGCAACATCCGGCTGAAATGGCGAAACAGTGTCGTACGACTTTTAGAAAAGCGTGCATCGATTTGAAACGGAACAGCACCTTGGTGCATCACTCTCCAGCGATGGTAAATTGAAGGCGAGGTACGGTAATCCCGTTTTACCGTAAAAATCCGGTGTCGAAAAAACGAAGGGTAAAAAACTTACGAGACCCGATTGAGATTCGGGTTGTCCTTTTTGGGCATTAATCTATCCGTTGAGGGCTGAAAGCTGTTAAAGCCGTAGAACTCACCGTGGCCTTCGTTTTAACAGGTTATGGCTCCCGTAACTCTAAACGAGCCAGAAGTTATGGCCGTTCGAATAATCGATATCTATAGGGTGCAACATCCACGGTGCAAGGTGCAACATCCGTCCAAAATGGCGAAACAGTGCCGTACGACTTTTAGAAATGCGTGCATGGATTTGAAACGGAACAGTAGCATGGTGCACCACTCTCCAGCGATGGTAAATCGAAGACGAGGCACGGTAATCCTGTTTTACCGTAAAAATCCGATGTCGAAAAAACGAAGGGTAAAAAACTTACGAGACCCGATTGAGATTCGGGTTGTCCTTTTTGGACATTAATCTATCCGTTGATAGCTGAATGCTATCAAAGCCGTAGAACTCATCGAGGCCTTCGTTTTGACAGGTTATGGCTCCCGTAACTCTAAACGAGCCAGAAGGTATGGCCGTCCGAATAATCGATATATACAGGGTGCAACATCCACGGTGCAAGGTGCAACATCCGTCCGAAATGGAGAAACAGTGCCGTACGACTTTTAGAAATGCGTGCATGGATTTGAAACGGAACGGTACCATGGTGCACCACTCTCCAGCGATGGTAAATCGAAGGCGAGGCACGGTAATCCCGTTTTACGTAAAAATCCGGTGTCGAAAAAACGAAGGGTAAAAAACTTACGAGACCCGATTGAGATTCGGGTTGTCCTTTTTTGGCATTAATCTATCTGTTGACGGCTGAAAGCGGTCAAAGCCGTAGAACTCATCGTGGCCTTCGTTTTGAGAGGTTATGGCTCCCGTAACTCTAAACGAGCCAAAAGTTATGGCCGTCCGAATAATCGATATCTACAGGGTGCAACATCCGCGGTGCAAGGTGCAACATCCGTCTGAAATGGCGAAACAGTGCCGTACGACTTTTAGAAAAGCGTGCATGGATTTGAAACGGAACCGTACCATGGTGCACCACTCTCCAGCGATGGTAAATCGAAGGCGAGGCACGGTAATCCCGTTTTACCGTAAAAATCCGGTGTCGAAAAAACGAAGGGCAAAAAACGTACGAGACCCGATTGAGAATCTGGTTGTCCTTTTTGGGCATCAATCTATCCGCTGACGGCTGAAAGCTGTCAAAGCCGTAGAACTCATCGTGGCCTTCGTTTTGACAGGTTATGGCTGCCGTAACTCTAAACGATCCAGAAGTTATGCCCGTCCGAATAATCGATATCTACAGGGTGCAACATCCGCGGTGCAAGGTGCAACATCCGTCCGAGATGGCGAAAGAGTGTCGTACCACTCTTAGAAATGCGTGCATGGATTTGAAACAGAAAAGTACCATAGTGCACCACTCTCCAGCGATGGTATATCGAAGACGAGGCACGGTAATCCCGTTTTACCATAAAAATCCGGTGTCGAAAAAACGAAGGGCAAAAAACTTACGAGACCCGATTGAGATTCGGGTTGTCCTTTTTGGGCATTAATCTATCCATTGACGGCTGAAAGCTGCCAAAGCCATAGAACTCATAGTGGCCTTTATTTTGACAGGTTATGGCTCCCGTAACTCTAAACGAGCCAGAAGTTATGGCCGTCCGAATAATCGATATCTACAGGGTACAACATCCGCGGTGCAAGGTGCAACATCCGTCTGAAATGGCGAAACAGTGCCATACGACTTTTAGAAAAGCGTGCATGGATTTGAAACGGAACAGTACCTTGGTGCATCACTCTCCAGCAATGGTAAATCGAAGGCGAGGCATTGTAATCCCGTTTTACCGTAAAAATCCGGTGTCGAAAAAACGAAGGGTAAAAAACTTACGAGACCCGATTGAGATTCGGGCTGTACTTTTTGGGTATTAGTCTATCCGTTGACGGCTGAAAGCAGTCAAAGCCGTAGAACTCACCGTGGCCTTCGTTTTGACAGGTTATGGCTCCCGTAACTCTAAACGAGCCAGAAGTTATGGCCGTTCGAATAATCGATATCTATAGGGTGCAACATCCGCGGTGCAAGGTGCAACATCCGTCCGAAATGGCGAAACAGTGCCGTACGACTTTTAGAAATGCGTGCATGGATTTGAAACGGAACAGTACCGTGGTGCACCACTCTCCAGCGATGGTAAATCGAAGACGAGGCACGGTAATCCCATTTTACCGTAAAAATCCGGTGTCGAAAAATCGAAGGGTGAAAAAACTTACGAGATCCGATTGAGATTCAGGTTCTCCTTTTTGGGCATTAATCTATCCATTTATGGCTGAAAGCTTTCAAAGCCGTTGAACTCACCGTGGTCTTCGTTTTGACAGGTTATGGCTCCTGTAACTCTAAACGAGACAGAAGTTCTGGCCGTCCGAATAATCGATATCTACAAGGTGCAACATCCTCGGTGCAAGGTGCAACATCCGTCCGAAATGGCGAAACAGTGCCGTACGACTTTTAGAAATGCGTGCATGGATTTGAAACGGAACAGTACCATGGTGCACCACTATCCAGCGATGGTAAATCGAAGACGAGGCACGGTAATCCCGTTTTACCATAAAAATCCGGTGTCGAAAAAACGAAGGGTAAAAAACTTACGAGACCCGATCGAGATTCGGGTTCTCCTTCTTGGGCATTAGTCTATCCGTTGATGGCTAAAAGCTTTCAAAGCCGTAGAACTCACCGTGGCCTTCGTTTTGACAGGTTATGGCTCCCGTAACTCTAAACGAGCCAGAAGTTATGGCCGTCCGAATAATCGATATCTACAAGGTGCAACATCCGCGGTGTAAGGTGCAACATCCGTCCGAAATGGCGAAACAGTGCCGTACGACTTTTAGAAATGCGTGCATGGATTTGTAACGGAACAGTACCATGGTGCACCACTATCCAGCGATGGTAAATCGAAGACGAGGCACGGTAATCCCGTTTTACCATAAAAATCCGGTGTCGAAAAAACGAAGGGTAAAAAACTTACGAGACCCGATCGAGATTCGGGTTCTCCTTTTTGGGCATTAGTCTATCCGTTGATGGCTAAAAGCTTTCAAAGCCGTAGAACTCACCGTGGCCTTCGTTTTGACCGGTTATGGCTCTCGTAACTCTAAACGAGCCAGTAGTTATGGCCGTCCGAATAATCGATATCTACAGGGTGCAACATCCGCGGTGCAAGGTGCAACATCCGTCCGAAATGGTGAAACAGTGCCGTATGACTTTTAGAAATGCGTGCATGGATTTGAAACGGAACATTACCATGGTGCACCACTCTCCAGCGATGGTAAATCGAAGACGAGCCACGGTAATCCCGTTTTATGGTAAAAATCCGGTGTCGAAAAAACGAAGGGTAAAAAATTTACGAACCCAAATTGAGATTCGGGTTGTCCTTTTCGGGCATTAATCTATCCATTGACGGCTGAAAGCTATCAAAGCTGTAGAACTCGACGTGGCCTTCGTTTTGACAGGTTATGGCTCCCGTAAATCTAAACGAGCCAAAATTTATGGCTGTCCGAATAATCGACGTATACTGGGTGCAACATCCGCGGTGCAAGGTGCATCGTCCGTCCGAAATGGCGAAACAGTGCCGTACGACTTTTAGAAATGCGTGCATGGATTTGAAACGGAACAGTACCATGGTGCACCACTCTCCAGTGATGGTAAATCGAAGACGAACCACGGTAATCCCGTTTTACCGTAAAAATCCGGTGTCGAAAAAACGAAGGGTAAAAAACTTACGAACCCCGATTGAAATTCGGCTTGTCCTTTTTGGGCACTAATCTATCCGTTGCTGGTTGAAAGCTGTCAAAGCCGTAGAACTCCTAGTGGCATTCGTTTTGATAGGTTATGGCTCCCGTAACTCTAAACGAGCCAGAAGTTATGGCCGTCCGAATAATCGATGTCTAAAGGGTGCAACATCCGCGGTGCAAGGTGCAACATCCATCTGAAATGGCGAAACAGTGCCGTACGACTTTTAGAAAAGCGTGCATGGATTTGAAACGGAATTGCACCTTGGTGCATCACTCTCCAGCGATGGTAAATCGAAGGCGAGGCACGGTAATCCCGTTTTACCGTAAAAATCCGGTGTTGAAAAAACGATGGGTAAAAAACTTACGAGACCCGATTGAGATTCGGGTTGTCCTTTTTGGGATTAATCTATCCGTTGAGGGCTGAAAGCTGTCAAAGCCGTAGAACTCACCGTGGCCTTCGTTTTGACAGGTTATGGCTCTCGTAACTCTAAACGAGCCAGAAGTTATGGCCGTTCGAATAATCGATATCTATAGGGTGCAACATCTGCGGTGCAAGGTGCAACATCCGTCCGAAATGGCGAAACAGTGCCGTACGACTTTTAGAAATGCGTGCATGGATTTGAAATGGAACAGTACCATGGTGCACCACTCTCCAGCGATGGTAAATCGAAGATGAGGCACGGTAATCCCGTTTTACCGTAAAAATCCGGTGTCGAAAAAACGAAGGGTAAAAAACTTACTAGACCCGATTGAGATTCGGGTTGTCCTTTTTGGACATTAATCTATCCGTTGACAGTTGAATGCTGTCAAAGCCGTAGATCTCACCGAGGCCTTCGTTTTAACAGGTTATGGCTCCCGTAACTCTAAACGAGCCAGAAGTTATGGCCGTCCGAATAATCGATATATACAGGGTGCAACATCCACGGTGCAAGGTGCAACATCCGTCCGAAATGGAGAAACAGTGCCGTACGACTTTTAGAAATGCGTGCATGGATTTGAAACGGAACAGTACCATGGTGCACCACTCCAGCGATGGTAAATCGAAGACGAGGCACGGTAATCCCGTTTGCCGTAAAAATCCGTTGTCGAAAAAACGAAGGGTTAAAAACTTACGAGACCCGATTGAGATTCGGTTTGTCCTTTTTGGACATTAATCTATCCGTTGACGGCTGAATGCTGTCAAAGCCGTAGAACTCACCGTGGCCTTCGTTTTGACAGGTTATGCCTCACGTAACTTTAAACGAGCCAGAAGTTATGGCCGTCCGAATAACCGATATCTACAGGGTGCAACATCCACGGTGCAAGGTGCAACATCCGTCCAAAATGGCGAAACAGTGTCCTACGACTTTTAGAAATGCGTGCATGGATTTGAAACGGAACAGTACCATGGTGCACCACTCTCCAGCGATGGTAAATCGACGACGAGGCACGGTAATCCCGTTTTACGGGAAAAATCCGGTGTCGAAAAAACGAAGGGTAAAAAACTTACGAGACCCGATTGAGATTCGGGTTGTCCTTTTTGGGCATTAATCTATCTGTTGACGGCTGAAAGCTGTCAAAGCCATAGAACACATCGTGGCCTTCGTTTGGATCGGTTATGGCACCCCTAACTCTAAACGAGCCAGAAGTTATGGCCGTCCGAATGATCGATATCTACAGGGTGCAACATCCGCGGTGCAAGGTGCAACATCCGTCCGAAATGGCGAACAAGTATCATAAGACTTTTAGAAATGCGTGCATGGATTTGAAATGGAACAGTACCATGGTGCACCGCTCTCCAGTGATGGTAAATCGAAGACGAGGCACGGTAATTCGGTTTACGTAAAAATCCAGTGTCGAAAAAACGAAGGGTAAAAAACTTACGAGACCCGATTGAGATTCGGGTTGTCCTTTTTTGGGCATTAATCTATCCGTTGACGGCTGAAAGCGGTCAAAGCCGTATAACTCTTCGTGGCCTTCGTTTTGAGAGGTTATGGCTCCCGTAACTCTAAACGAGCCAGAAGTTATGGTCGTCCGAATAATCGATATCTACAGGGTGCAACATCCGCTGTGCAAGGTGAAACATCCGTTTGAAATGGCGAAACAGTGCCGTACGACTTTTAGAAAAGCGTGCATGAATTTGAAATGGAACCGTACCATGGTGCACCACTCTCCAGCGATGGTAAATCGAAGGCGAGGCACGGTAATCCCGTTTTACGGTAAAAATCCGGTGTCGAAAAAACGAAGGGTAAAAAACGTACGAGACCCGATTGAGATTCGGGTTGTCCTTTTTGGGCACTAATCTATCCGTTGACGGCTGAAAGCTGTCAAAACCGTAGAACTCATCGTGGCCTTCGTTTTGACAAGTTATGGCTCCCGTAACTCTAAATGAGCCAGAAGTTATGGCCGTCCGAATAATCGATATCTACAGGGTGCAACATCCGCGGTGCAAGGTGCAACATCCGTCCGAAATGGCGAAACAGTGTCGTACCACTCTTAGAAATGCGTGCATGGATTTGAAACGGAACAGTACCATAGTGCACGACTTTCCAGCGATGGTAAATCGAAGGCGAGGCACGGTAATCCCGTTTTACCGTAAAACTCCGTTGTCGAAAAACGAAGGGTAAAAAACTTACGAGACCCGATTGAGATTCGGGTTGTCCTTTTTGGGCATTAATCTATCCGTTGACAGCTGAAAGCTGTCAAAGCCGTAGAACTTACCGTGGCCTTCGTTTTGACAGGTTATGGCTCCCGTAACTCTAAACGAGCCAGAAGTTATGGCCGTTCGAATAATCGATATCTATAGGGTGCAACAACTGCGGTGCAAGGTGCAACATCCGTCCGAAATGGCGAAACAGCACCGTACGACTTTTAGAAATGCGTGCATGGATTTGAAACGGAACAGTCTCATGGTGCACCACTCTCCAGCGATGGTAAATCGAAGACGAGGCACGGTAATCCCGTTTTATCGTAAAAATCCCGTGTCGAAAAAACGAAGGGTAAAAAAATTACGAGACCCGATTGAGATTCGGGTTGTCCTTTTTGGACATTAATCTATCCGTTGACAGCTGAATGCTGTCAAAGCCGTAGAACTCACCGTGGCCTTCGTTTTGATAGGTTATGGCTCCTGTAACTCTAAACGAGCCAGAAGTTATGGCCGTCCGAATAATCGATATATACAGGGTGCAACATCCACGGTGCAAGGTGCAACATCAGCCCGAAATGGAGAAACAGTGTCGTACGACTTTTAGAAATGCGTGCATGGATTTGTAACGGAACAGTACCGTGGTGCACCAATCTCCAGCGATGGTAAATCGAAGACGAGGCACGGTAATCCCGTTTTACCGTAAAAATCCGGTGTCGAAAAAACGTAGTGTGAAAAAACTTACGAGACCCGATTGAAATTCGGGTTCTCCTTTTTGGCTATTAATCTATCCATTGATGGCTGCAAGCTTTCAGAGCCGTAGAACTCACCGTGGCCTTCGTTTTGACAGGTTATGGCTCCCGTAACTCTAAACGAGCCAGAAGTTATGGCCGTCCGAATAATCGATATCTACAAGGTGCAACTTCCGCGGTGCAAGGTGCAACATCCGTCCGAAATGGCGAAACAGTGCCGTACGACTTTTAGAAATGCGTGCATGGATTTGAAACGGAACAGTACCATGGTGCACCACTCTCCAGCGATGGAAAATCGAAGACGAGGCACGGTAATCCCGTTTTACCGTATAATGCGGTGTCGAAAAAACGAAGGGTAAAAAATTTACGAGACCCGATCGAGATTCATGTTCTCCTTTTTGGGCACTAGTCTATCCGTTGATGGCTAAAAGCTATCAAAGCCGTAGAACTCACCGTGGCCTTCGTTTTGACAGGTTATGGCTCCCGTAACTCTAAATGAGCCAGAAGTTATGGTCGTCCGAATAATCGATATCTACAGGGTGCATCATCCGCGGTGCAAGGTGCAACATCCGTCCGAAATGGCGAAACAGTGCCGTACGACTTTTAGAAATGCGTTCATGGATTTGAAACGGAACAGTACCATGGTGCTCCACTCTCCAGCGATGGTAAATCAAAGACGAGCCACGGTAATCCCGTTTTACCGTAAAAATCCGGTGTCAAAAAAACGAAGGGTAAAAAACTTACGAACCCCGATCGAGATTCGGGTTGTCCTTTTCGGGCATTAATCTATCCGCTGACGGCTGAAAGCAGTCAAAGCTGTAGAACTCACCGTGGCCTTCGTTTTCACATGTTATGGCTCCCGTAACTCTAAACGAGCCAGAAGTTATGACCGTCCGAATAATTGATATCTACAGGGTGCAACATCCGCGGTGCAAGGTACAACATCCATCCGAAATGGCAAAACAGTGCCGTACGACTTTTAGAAATGCGTGCGTGGATTTGAAATGGAACTGTACCATGGTGCACCACTCTCCAGCGATGGTAAATCGAAGACGAGGCACGGTAATCCCGTTTTACCGTAAAAATCCGGTGTCAAAAAAACGAATGGTAAAAAACTTACGAGACCCGATTGAGATTCGGGTTGTCCTTTTTGGGCATTAATCTATCTATTGACGGCTGAAAGCAGTCAAAGCCGTAAAACACACCGTGGCCTTCGTTTTGATAGTTTATGGCTCTCGTAACTCTAAACGAGCCAGAAGTTATGGCCGTCCGAATAATCGATATCTACAGGGTGCAACATCCGCGGCGCAAGGTGCAACATCCGTCCGAAATGGTAAAACAGTGCCGTACGACTTTTAGAAATGCGTGCATGGATTTGAAACGGAACATTACCATGGTGCACCACTCTCCAGCGATGGTAAATCGAAGACGAGCCACGGTAATCCCGTTTTACCGTAAAAATCCGGTGTCGAAAAAACGAAGGGTAAAAAACTTACGAACCCAAATTGAGATTCGGGTTGTCCTTTTTGGGCATTAATCTATCCGTTGACGGCTAAATGCTGTCAAAGCTGTAGAACTCACTGTGGTCTTCGTTTTGACAGGTTATGGCTCCCGTAAATCTAGACGAGCCAAAAGTTATGGCTGTCCGAATAATCGATGTATACAGGGTGCAACATCCGCGGTGCAAGGTGCAACATCCGTCCGAAATGGCGAAACAGTGCCGTATGACTTTTAGAAATGCGTGCATGGATTTGAAACGGAACAGTACCATGGTGCACCACTCTCCAGCAATGGTAAATCGAAGACAAGCCACGGTAATCCCGTTTTACCGTAAAAATCCGGTGTCGAAAAAACGAAGGGTAAAAAACTTACGAACCCCGATTGAGATTCGGGTTGTCCTTTTTGGGCATTAATCTATCCGTTGACGGCTGAAAGCGGTCAAAGCCGTAGAACTCATCATGGCCTTCGTTTTGACAGGTTATGGCTCCCGTAACTCTAAACGAGCCAGAAGTTATGGCCGTCCGAATAATCGATATATATAAAGGGTGCAACATCCACGGCGCAAGGTGCAACATCCGTCGGAAATGGAGAAACAGTGCCGTACGACTTTTAGAAATGCGTGCATGGATTTGAAACGGAACAGTACCATGGTGCACCACTCTCCAGCGATGGTAAATCGAAGAAGAGGCACGGTAATCATGTTTTACAGTAAAAATCCGGTGTCGAAAAAATGAAGGGTGAAAAAACTTACGAGACCCGATTGAGATTCGGGTTGTCCTTTTTGGGCATTAATCTATCCGTTGAAGGCTGAAAGCTGTCAAAGCCGTAGAACTCACTGTGGCCTTCGTTTTGACAGGTTATGGCTCCCGTAACTCTAAACGAGCCAGAAGTTATGGCCGTCCGAATAATCGATATATACAGGGTGCAACATCCACGGTGCAAGGTGCAATATCCGTCCGAAATGGAGAAACAGTGCCGTACAACTTTTAGAAATGCCTGCATGGATTTGAAACGGAACAGTACCGTAGTTCAGCACTCACCAGCAATGGTAAATCGAAGACGAGGCACGGCAATCCCGTTTTACCGTAAAAATCCGGTGTCGAAAAAACGAAGGGTGAAAAAACTTACGAGACCCGATTGAGATTCGGGTTCTCCTTTTTGGGCATTAATCTATCCGTTGATGGATGAAATCCTTTCAAAGCCGTAGAACTCACTGTGGCCTTCGTTTTGACAGGTTATGGCTCCCATAACTCTAAACGAGCCAGAAGTTATGGCCGTCCGAATAATCGATATCTACAAGGTGCAACATCCGCGGTGCAAGGTGCAACATCCGTCCGAAATGGCGAAACAGTGCCGTACGACTTTTAGAAATGCGTGCATGGATTTGAAACGGAACAGTACCATGGTGCACCACTCTCCAGCGATGGTAAATCGAAGACGAGGCACAGTAATCCCGTTTTACCGTAAAAATTCGGTGTCGAAAAAACGAAGGTTAAAAAACTTACGAGACCCGATCGAGATTCGGGTTCGCCTTTTTGGGCATTAATCTATATGTTGATGGCTGAAAGCTTTCAAAGTCGTAGAACTCACCGTTGGCTTCGTATTGACAGGTTATGGCTCCCGTAAATCTAAACGAGCCAGAAGTTATGGCCGTCCGAATAATCGATATCTACAGGGTGCAACATCTGCGGTGCAAGGTGCAACATCCGTCCAAAATGGCGAAACTGTGCCGTACGTCTTTTAGAAATGCGTGCATGGATTTGAAACGGAACAGTACCATGGTGCACCAATCTCCAGCGATGGTAAATCGAAGACGAGCCATGGTAATCCCGTTTTACCGTAAAAATCCGGTGTAAAAAAAACGAAGGGTAAAAAACTTACGAACCCCGATTGAGATTCAGGTTGTCCTTTTCGGGCATTAATCTATCCGTTGATGGCTGAAAGCTGTCAAAGCTGTAGAACTCACCGAGGCCTTCGTTTTGACAGGTTATGGCTCCCGTAAATCCAAACGAGCTAGAAGTTATGGCTGTCCGAATAATCGATATATACAGGGTGCAACATCCACGGTGCAAGGTGCAACATCCGTCCGAAATGGCGAAACAGTGCCGTACGACTTTTCGAAATGCGTGCATGGATTTGAAACGGAACAGTACCATGGTGCACCGCTCTCCAGCGATGGTAAATTGAAGACGAGCCACAGTAATCCCATTTTACCGTAAAAATCCGGTGTCGAAAAAACGAAGGGTAAAAAACTTACGAACCCCGATTGAGATTCAGGTTGTCCTTTTCGGGCATTAATCATTCCGTTGACGGCTGAAAGCTGTCAAAGCTGTAGAACTCACCGTGGCCTTCATTTTGACAGGTTATGTCTCCCGGAAATCTAAACGAGCCAGAAGTTATGACCGTCCGAATAATCGATATCTACAGGGTGCAACATTCGCGGTGCAAGGTGCAACATCCGTCCGAAATGGTGAAACAGTGCCGTACGACTTTTAGAAATGCGTGCATGGATTTGAAACGGAACAGTACCATGGTGCACCACTCTCCAGCGTTGGTAAATCGAAGACGAGGCACGGTAATCCCGTTTTACCGTAAAAATCCGGTGTCGAAAAAACGAAGGGTAAAAAACTTCCGAGACCCGATTGAGATTCGGGTTGTCCTTTTTGGGCATTAATCTATCCGTTGATGGCTGAAAGAAGTCAAAGCCGTAGAACTCATCGTGGCCTTCGTTTTAAAAGGTTATGGCTCCCATAACTCTAAACGAGCCAGAAGTTATGGCCGTCCGAATAATCGATATATATACAGGGTGCAACATCCACGGTGCAAGGTGCAACATCCGTCGGAAATGGAGAAACAGTGCCGTACGACTTTTAAAAATGCGTGCATGGATTTGAAACGGAACAGTACCGTGGAGCACCACTCTCCAGTGATGGTAAATCGAAGACGAGGCACGGTAATCATGTTTTACTGTAAAAATCCGGTGTCGAAAAAATGAAGGGTGAAAAAACTTACGAGATCCGATTGAGATTCGGGTTGTCCTTTTTGGACATTAATCTATCCGTTGATGGCTGAATGCTGTCAAAGCCGTAGAACTCACCGTGGCCTTCGTTTTGACAGGTTATGGCTCCCGTAACTCTAAATGAGCCAGAAGTTATGGCCGTCCGAATAATCGATATATACAGGGTGCAACATCCACGGTGCAAGTGCAACATCCGTCCGAAATGGAGAAACAGTGTCGTACGACTTTTAGAAATGCGTGCATGGATTTGAAACGGAACAGTACCGTGGTTCACCACTCACCAGCAATGGTAAATCGAAGACGAGGCACGGTAATCCCGTTTTACCGTAAAAATCCGGTGTCGAAAAAACGAAGGGTGAAAAAACTTACGAGACCCGATTGAGATTCGGGTTCTCCTTTTTGGGCATTAATCTATCCGTTGATGGCTGAAATCATTTCAAAGCCGTAGAACTCACCGTGGCCTTCGTTTTGATAGGTTATGGCTCCCGTAACTCTAAACGAGCCAGAAGTTATGGCCGTCCGAATAATCGATATCTACAAGGTGCAACATCCGCGGTGTAAGGTGCAACATCCGTCCGAAATGGCGAAACAGTGCCGTATGACTTTTAGAAATGCGTGCATGGATTTGAAACGGAACAGTACCGTGGTGCACCACTCTCCAGCGATGGTAAATCGAAGACGAGGCGCGGTAACCCGTTTTAACGTAAAAATTCGGTGTCGAAAAAACGAAGGTTAAAAAACTTATGAGACCCGATCGAGATTCGGGTTCTCCTTTTTGGGCATTAATCTATCCGTTGATGGCTGAAAGCTTTCAAAGCCGTAGAACTCACCGTGGCCTTCGTATTGACAGGTTATGGCTGCCGTAACTCTAAACGAGCCAGAAGTTATGGCCGTCCGAATAATCGATATCTACAAGGTGCAACATCTGCGGTGCAAGGTGCAACATCCGTCCGAAATGGCGAAACTGTGCCGTACGACTTTTAGAAATGCGTGCATGGATTTGAAACGGAACAGTACCATGGTGCACCACTCTCCAGCGATGGTAAATCGAAGACGAGCCACGGTAATCCCGTTTTACCGTAAAAATCCAGTGTAAAAAAACGAAGGGTAAAAAACTTACGAACCCCGATTGAGATTCGGGTTGTCCTTTTCGGGCATTAATCTATCCGTTGATGGCTGAAAGCAGTCAAAGCTGTAGAACTCACCGAGGCCTTCGTTTTGACAGGTTATGGCTCCCGTAAATCCAAACGAGCCAGAAGTTATGGCTGTCCGAATAATCGATATATACAGGGTGCAACATCCACGGTGCAAGGTGCAACATCCGTCCGAAATGGCGAAACAGTGCCGTACGACTTTTCGAAATGCGTGCATGGATTTGAAACGGAACAGTACCATGGTGCACCGCTCTCCAACGATGGTAAATTGAAGACGAGCCACGGTAATCCCATTTTACCGTAAAAATCCGGTGTCGAAAAAACGAAGGGTAAAAAACTTACGAACCCCGATTGAGATTCAGGTTGTCCTTTTCGGGCATTAATCTATCCGTTGACGGCTGAAAGCTGTCAAAGCTGTAGAACTCACCGTGGCCTTCGTTTTGACAGGTTATGTCTCCCGTAAATCTAAACGAGCCAGAAGTTATGACCGTCCGAATAATCGATATCTACAGGGTGCAACATCCGCGGTGCAAGGTGCAACATCCGTCCGAAATGGCGAAACAGTGCCGTACGACTTTTAGAAATGCGTGCATGGATTTGAAACGGAACAGTACCATGGTGCACCACTCTCCCGCGATGGTAAATCGAAGACGAGGCACGGTAATCCCGTTTTACTGTAAAAATCCATGTCGAAAAAACGAAGGGTAAAAAACTTACGAGACCCGATTGAGATTCGGGTTGTCCTTTTTGGGCATTAATCTATCCGTTGACGGCTGAAAGCAGTCAAAGCCCTAGAACTCACCGTGGCCTTCGTTTTGAAAGGTTATGGCTCCCGTAACTCTAAACGAGCCAGAAGCTATGGCCCTCCGAATAATCGATATCTACAGGTTGCAACATCCGCGGTGCAAGGTGCAACAACCGTCTGAAATGGCGAAACAGTGTCGTACGACTTTTAGAAATGCGTGCATAGATTTGAAACGAAACAGTACCATAGTGCACCACTCTCTAGCGATGGTAAATCGATGACGAGCCACGGTAATCCCGTTTTACCGTAAAAATCCGGTGTCGAAAAAACGAAGGGTAAAAAACTTACGAACCCAGATTGAGATTCGGGTTGTCCTTCTCGGGCATTAATCTATTCGTTGAAGGCTGAAGGCTGTCAAAGCTGTAGAACTCACCATGGCCTTCGTTTTGACAGGTTATGGCTCCCGTAAATCTAAACGAGCCAGAAGTTATGGCTGTCCGAATAATCGATATACACAGGGTGCAACATCCGCGGTGCAAGGTGCAACATCCGTCCGAAATGGCGAAACAGTGTCGTACGACTTTTAGAAATGCGTGCATGGATTTGAAATGGAAAAGTACCAGGTGCAGCACTCTCCAGCGATGGTAAATCAAAGACGAGCCACGGTAATCCCGTTTTACCGTAAAAATCCGGTGTCGAAAAAACGAAGGGTAAAAAACTTACGAACCCCGATTGAGATTCGGGTTGTCCTTTTCGAGCATTAATCTATCCGTTGACGGCTGAAAGCTTTCAAAGCTATAGAACTCACCGTGGCCTTCGTTTTGACAGGTTATGGCTCCCGTAACTCTAAACGAGCCAGAAGTTATGACCGTCCGAATAATCGATATCTACAGGGTGCAACATCCTCGGTGCAAGGTGCAACATCCATCCGAAATGGCGAAACAGTGTCGTACGACTTTTAGAAATGCGTGCATGGATTTGAAACGGAATAGTACCATGGTGCACCACTCTCCAGCGATGGTAAATCGAAGGCGAGGCACGGTAATCCTGTTTTACCGTAAAAATCCGGTCTCGAAAAAATGAATGGTAAAAAACTTACAAGACCCAATTGAGATTCGGGTTGTCCTTTTTGGGCATTAATCTATCCGTTGACGGCTGAAAGCTGTCAAGGCCGTAGAACTCATCGTGGACTTCGTTTGGATAGGTTATGACTCACGTAACTCTAAACGAGCCAGAAGATATGGCCGTCCGAATAATCGATATCTACAGGGTGCAACATCCGCGGTGCAAGGTGCAACATCCGTCCAAAATGGCGAAACAGTATCATACGACTTTTAGAAATGCGTGCATGGATTTGAAACAGAACAGTACCACGGTGCACCACTCTCCAGTGATGGTAAATCGAAGACGAGGCACGGTAATCCCGTTTTACCGTAAAAATCAGGTGTCGAAAAAACGAAGGGTAAAAAACTTACGAGACCCGATTGAGATTCGGGTTGTCCTTTTTGGGCATTAATCTATCCGTTGACGGATGAAAGCAGACAAAGCCGTAGAACTCATAGTGGCCTTCGTTTTGACAGGTTATGGCTCCCGTAACTCTAAACGAGCCAAAAATTATGGCCGTCCGAATAATCGATATCTACAGGGTGCAACATCCGCGGTGCAAGGTGCAACATCCGTCTGAAATGGCGAAACAGTGCCGTACGACTTTTAGAAAAGCATGCATGGATTTGAAACGGAACAGTACCATGGTGCACCACTCTTCAGCGATGGTAAATCGAAGGCGAGGCACGGTAATCCCGTTTTACCGTAAAAATCCGGTGTCGAAAAAACGAAGGGTAAAAAACTTACGAGACCCGATTGAGATTCGGGTTGTCCTTTTTGGGCATTAATCTATCCATTGATGGCTGAAAGCTGTCAATGCCGTAGAACTCATCGTGGCCTTCGTTTTGACAAGTTATGGCCCCTGTAACTCTAAACAAGCCAGAAGTTATGGCCGTCCGAATAATCGATATCTACAGGGTGCATCATCCACGATGCAAGGTGCAACATCCGTCCGAAATGGCGAAACAGTGTCCTACGACTTTTAGAAATGCGTGTATGGATTTGAAACGGAACAGTACCATGGTGCACCACTCTCCAACGATGGTAAATCGAAGACGAGGCACGGTAATCCCGTTTTACCGTAAAAATCCGGTGTCGAAAAAACGAAGGGTAAAAAACTTACGAGACCCGATTGAGATTCGGTTTGTCCTTTTTGGGATTTAATCTATCCGTTGATGGCTGAAAGCTGTCAAAGCCGTAGAACTCATCATGGCCTTCGTTTTGACAGGTTATGACTCCCGTAACTCTAAACGAGCCAGAAGTTATGGCCATCCGAATTGTAACGACCCGTATTTTACGTGTCGATAGATCGTAGAATTTGCAGGTCGATAGTGTTGTTTGTGTTGTTTCTAGCCTGAGTCGTATGGAGAGAACTCGTGTGTTGAAGGGTTAGCTCGTATGACCGACCTAAGGTAGTGGCTGGCTTAAGAGATGACCGACTCATAGATGTTGCCGACTTAAGTAGTAGCCGACTTAGGGGTTAGGGCTTGTTGGGTGGTCCGACCTAGTGATTACCGGTTTAAGGAATTGATCGAGTTAAGGTGGACAGCCGACCTAAGAGTTAACGACTCATAGGGTTAGAACGACCCTGTGTCAGCCTGTGTGGAGTTAGGTCGGTGGGCCGACTTAGTGTTGAGTCGCTGGGGTCTTAGACGGTAGGTCGCTGTGTTTGGGTCGGCAATGGTATTAAGTCGTAAGTTGGTTAGGTGTTAAGAGCAGAGTGTTAGGTCGGCAATGCGGCCTTGGGTTGGGTCGGCATCTGGTTAGTTGATAAGTCGGCGGGGTGTATTAGATAGCTAGGTCGGCCATGTGGTATCCCGGTTAGATCGTTAGTTCGTCACACCTGTTGAGTCTTGGAGTGGTTTATGTGTTAGGTCGGTAGAGTACTGGGTCGGTGAGAATGTTAGGTCGGCAAGTGGTAGGTCGGGGACGACCTAATAGCGAGCTCCGAGTTAAGAAGTTGGCCGAGTTAAGGGGGATTCCAGCCTATAAATAGAGGGGTTCGGCTCACTTTTTGGCATCGGATTTCGAAGCGACGAAGTGCTGCCATTTTGGAAACTCGACTACAGTATTTTCTTCACTTCTTTCTCTACTTCTATCAAGTGTTAACATCCATTGAAGATTGAAGATCAAGATCAAAGATCAAGAGCCAAAGTTGAAGATTTTCATCCGAAGAGGCTAGATTCTACCATTTCAAGTGAAATTTCTCCGGATCGAGTCCAAGTCCTTGCTGTCCAGATCTGAAGTTGATTGATTTTAGGTTGTTTTGGTGATTTGGTGAGTGGTAGTTATCTCTCACGCGGATCCAAAGGAGTATATTGGATTAGTGGCTTGTTTATGTGTTTAAGTCAGAGATTTCATGCATCTTTCTTAGATCCAAGTCTAGATCCATTGTTTTTGAAGATGTTTACTTATGCAAGTTAGTTTAACAAGTATTAGAGACAAAACCCATGTTTTAGATTTGATAGATCTATGCTAAAAACCATGATTTCACATATATTGGACTTTTGCTCATTTATTTACGAAATTGCCATTATAGTTAATATTGCTTGTTAGACCTTGTTTGAATGCTTGATTGGTTGTATTGATGATTGATTGTGTGAATGAATGATAGATTTGATTGCTCAAAGTTAGCTTGTAGTTGATTTGGAACAAGATGGTTCGAGATGATTCAAAAGCTAAGTGGAAAGGCTCTTGAATGGTGGAAGCTGCCTGTAGCATATGAAGCGGATGTGGAAGCTCATATGAATGGATTTGAGGATATGGGATCTTGCCATAATGCGAGAAGGCAAAGCATGATTGAGTTGGGACTTTGCTATGATATGATGAGGCAAGGCTTATGTTGGGATGGGAACGGGTCATGATGACGTTCCGAGATGAGAGACTTTGCTATGATGTGATGAGGCAAGACATATGTTGTGATGGGACGGGTCACGAAGACGTTCCAAGCACGGGTCATGATGACGTGCAAAGTTATAACTCGGTGATGCGGTCCGGGTTGGGGTGGATAGTGGTTAGCTTGAGAGGCGCTTGAGCTAGTGTGGAAATAGTTGTCGAGGAGGATGACTAGGAGGCTAAGATCTCATCGTTGTTGAAGGTTCTAGCATACTCAAAGCAAGGGTACGTTGGAACGGGTCACGATGACGTTCCAAGCACGGGTCACGATGACGTGCTAGTACTCTGGGCTGATGCGTTCGGCTTAGGCACGGGTCACGATGACGTGCAAAGTTATGTCTAGACCGGGGTTACCATTAGCCCTTGACAGGTGGTCATTCAACTAACGGTGAAATCAAGGCAAGGTTAACAGTGATAGCCAGAGTCATGGATGTTTGGTTGTATCATCATTCGGTCTCAAGAGCGGTGTTTTCTGGGTGCTTATCTGATCTTGGTTTAGGCCTTGGGGGTTTGTATTTGGAAAACATCGTCCTTGACTCGAGTGATTATTGCTTTACGTTAATTGTCTGCTATATTATGCCTGCTTCTCCTTAGTGTGTGTCTGGGGGCTATCACTGTAGAAAGAGGTGGAGTGGGATGGTTTGGTTACTATTCCTTTTATCCCTTATGCTCTTTTGGTATGTTTGATAGTTAATTTACTGCTCACTAAGACTTTGTCTGACTCAAGGTTTTATGTCTCCTCTTATTACCTTGGGCTGTTCATCCATGTTGGGATGGGCAGACTAGGTAGCAGGTGACAGGTGCTGTGCTAGGAGTTCTACGCTGGAGATGACGAAGACGAGCAGGAGGCTTTGCATATTAGTTTTCTTACTATATGTACTGGGTATCCGCTGCTATATTTGTTTGAGAGATTTGTAGTGAGGCTTTCATGTATGGATTTGTGTAGATGATTGTATAAAACTGCTATGTTGCTTATATGATGATGTTATATTCTATGGAGCTTCACTATATTATATTTCTCTATTGTATTTTATCCATGCGCTGTGAGTTATACGATAGATTCTGCGATGTTTATTTTACCTTGACTATCGTCCATGGCTGCCTAGCACGCCTTTCAGCGCACTATTCCCTTGTCTTGGTGCGGGAGTCATGGGCGGTCGTCACATTTGGTATCAGAGCTTTGGTTAATCGATTTTAGCCAACGCTCACCGACGTAACTACGTAAGAGAGACGTAATTGTATTTTGATGGATGATTACTATATATAATATAGTAGCTTAGAAGGATTTGAACTCCTTATGCAGTTGTTTCTTAAGGTGTTCTAATCATTCCTTTTTACAGATATTAAGGATGAGTAGAAGTGAGAGACAAGCTGCGAGGGATAGCCGTGCTGCTAGAGAAGCTGTTGATTATGCTCCTATGTTTGAGGCCATGATGACTTCAATCATGAGGAGAATACCAGCTTCAGGATCATCTGTGGATGTGGGAGTTCAAGTTCAAGCTCCAAGACCAGTGGATTTTGCCAAGCTCTGTAAGGATTATACTTCTCTTGGAGGAAAGGTTTTCTTAGGGACGGAGTCGACTATTGAGGTGCAGAGATGGATTGATGCATGTCGAAGGATTTTTGGTGACTTAGGGATTGAGGATGCAATCAAGAGAAAGCTTGCATCGAGACAGCTTCAGGGGAGAGCTGCGGATTGGTGGAATTCTATCACCATAGATACACCAGAAGAAGAGATTACTTGGGAGCAATTCCAAGTTAGATTTGAGGCTAAGTTCATCTCCACTGTTCAGAAGTCTGCTTTGTTCAAGAGGTTTGTAGAGCTCAAGCAAGGTGGGAGGCCTGTTCTTGAGTATATTTCTGAGTTCGAAGCTTTGTCTAAGTATGCCAGATCATATATTGATTCTCCCTACCAGAAGAACGAGAAGTTTGTGACTGGTCTGGACGCTTATCTTGGAAGGCAGTTGGTGGATCATCTGGACGATCCATTTGAAAAGCTTGTGGAGAAAGCTTTAAGGCATGAGAGTTTGTTCCCTAAGGAAAGTTCCGTTGTTGCTGTAACCAGGGAGGGATCTAAACCACAACAGAATGGTAATAAGAAGAGGAAGCAGCAACAGCAGAAAGGTAAAGATGGCCAGAAGAAGCCAAAGGGCGAAGTGACCTGCTACAACTGCCGTCAGAAGGGTCATCTCTCCCGGGATTGTAAGAATCCAAAGGTGCAGTTGAAGTGTTACAACTGTGATAAGCTGGGACATATCAAGAAGGACTGTCCAGAGCCGAGAAAAGATAGGCAGGTTGTGCAAGCTTATGCTTTGGAAGCTGTGCCGTCGTCTTCAAGAGCTCCTACTGCTGAGGAGAAGGGGAAGAGTGTGGTGGTTCAAGGTACTCTTTCTATTTGTGGTGTTCCAGTTAGAGTGTTGTTTGATACTGGAGCGTCGCATTCTTTTGTTTGTGATGATTTGGTAGGCCGGTTAGGTTTGAAACCGGATATTGTTGATAGGCCATTGGTTGTGACTAATCCAGTCGGGGGTTCGTCATGTTTGTGTATGATATACCGTGGTCTAGTTGTGTCGAGTCATGATTGCTCGTTTGTTTGTGATTGCTTTGTTCTGAACTTTGCGGGGTTCGGAATTATTTTGGGTATGGACTGGCTTAGGAAGTATGCGGCTAGGATTGATTGTGAGAGGCTTGAGGTGACAGTCGGGAATGTGGAAGGGCGAAAGGTGGTGATACGATGTAAGCATGAGGAAGGTGTCTTCATGAGCTTCATGTATTCGCTGGTTGTTCCACGGGATGGACTGTCATCGGTGCCTATTGTGAATGGATTTGAGGACGTCTTTGACGAAGTCAAAGGGTTGCCGCCGCATAGGGAGATCGAGTTTCGTATCGATCTAGTTGAGGGAGCCAGACCTGTTGTGATGCCTCTTAGGCAAATGGCACCGAGGGAGCAGCAAGAGCTGAAAGTGCAAGTTGATGACCTTTTGCAGAAAGGATTCATTCGGAGAAGTGTGTCCGAATGGGGTGCGCCAGTTGTGTTCGCAACCAAAGCGGATGGATCGTTGAGGTTGTGTGTTGATTATCGTGAGCTGAATAAGGTGACTAAGAAGAACAAGTATCCATTGCCGAGAATAGATGACTTGTTTGATCAGCTTCACGAGGCTAAGGTGTTTTCTCAGATGGATTTGGCAACGGGATTTCACCAATTGCGAGTGGCGAAGGATAGTGTGCCGAAGACTGCTTTCAGGACACCATCCGGGTTTTATGAGTGGCTGGTAATGCCGTTTGGATTGACTAACGCACCAGCATATTTTGTGGATCTTATGAATAGGGTATTCAGAGATCAGTTGAATAAGTTCGTGCTTGTGTTCGTGGATGATATTTTGGTTTATTCCAGAACTGAGGAAGAGCACAAGACGCACTTAAGGATTGTTTTGGAAATTCTACGGAAACATCAGCTGAAGGCTAAGTTTTCGAAGTGTCACTTCTGGAAGAGTGAAGTGAGGTTCTTAGGCCATGTTATTTCTGGAAATGGAATAACAGTTGATCCCGCTAAGGTAGCAGCAATCCATGATTGGATTAGACCTAAGAATGCATCTGATGTGAGAAGTTTTCTTGGATTAGCAGGATATTATCGTCGGTTTATCAAAGACTTTTCCAAGATAGCTGCACCGTTAACAGGATTGACGAAAAAGAACCAAGTGTTCAGATGGGATGACAAGTGTGAGCAAGCTTTCGTAATCCTGAAAGAGCGACTGACGAGTGCTCCTGTTTTGACTATTCCAAGTGAGAATGATGAGATGGTGGTTTACACCGATGCATGTGGCACTGGACTAGGAGCGGTGCTAATGCAGAAGGATAAAGTTGTTGCGTATGCTAGTCGACAACTGAAGCCGCATGAAAGGAATTATCCGACTCATGATTTGGAGTTAGCGGCGATTGTGTTTGCTTTGAAGATGTGGAGACATTACTTATTAGGAGTTAGATTCGAGTTGTTTACGGATCATAAGTCGTTAAAGTATCTGTTCTCCCAAAAGGATTTGAATCTTCGACAGCAAAGGTGGCTAGAGTTTTTAGCATCTTATGATTTTGGTATAGCCTATACTCCAGGAAAAGGTAACGCAGTGGCAGATGCGTTAAGTCGAAGACATGCAGGATTGGGAGCCATGTTTTCGGAATGGAAGAGTCTCGAGTATTTGGCTGGATTTGACTTCAGGCCTAGATGTGAATTGGAACCTAAGATGTTGGAAAACTTGTCGATAAAGCCTACTCTTGTGGAAAGAATTGGCGAGAGCCAAAGGAGAGATAATAAGCTTGTCAAGATTTTCCGTGATTTGGAATCTGGATTGGACACAGAGAAGGATAAGGGATTCGAGGTCGATCGAGAGGGTTGGCTTCGGAAGCAAGGACGATTGGTTGTTCCCGATATTGATGGATTGAGAGATGAAGTTCTGAGGGAAAGTCATCACTCGAAGTTGACAATTCATCCAGGTGGAAATAAGATGTATCGAGATATGAAGAGAACCTACTACTGGGAAGGTATGAAGAAGGATGTTGGAAATTTTATTTCTAAATGTATGAATTGCCAGTTGGTGAAAGCTGAGCAGAAGAAGCCCAGTGGATTACTTCAGCCATTAGAAGTTCCTACGTGGAAGTGGGAGCAAGTGTCGATGGATTTTATCGATGGTCTACCTAGGACAAGAGCAGGGAATGAAGGGATTTGGGTCATCATAGATCGGTTGACTAAAAGTGCAAGATTCATTCCTGTCCGATCGACTAGGACTGCATCGAAGTTGGCTGAACTGTATGTGAAGTGGATAGTCCGTTTCCATGGTGTTCCGAAGAGTATAGTGAGCGATCGAGACCCATTGTTCACTAGTAGATTTTGGAAGAGCTTCCAGGAAGTTTTGGGAACTGAGTTGTGTTTAAGTACAGCTTATCACCCTCAAACAGATGGTCAGACTGAGAGAGTCAACCGAGTTTTGGAAGATCTTCTTAGGGCATGTGTTTTGGACTTCGGAGGATCATGGGAAGATCACCTTCATTTGGTGGAGTTTGCTTATAATAACAGTTATCAGTCGAGTATTGGTATGGCACCATATGAGGCATTATATGGAAGACCGTGTAACTCTCCGACATGTCGGTTAGAAACTGGAGAAAAGCTGATACTTGGGCCAGAGGTGATTCAACAGACTTCGGATTATATAGAGATCATTCGGCAAAGAATGAAGGCAGCCCAAGACCGTCAGAAAAGTTATGCCGATAATCGTCGTAAGGATTTGGAATTCGACGTGGGCGATATGGTTTTTGTGAAGATTTCTCCACTGAAGAATGTCATTAGATTCGGGAAGAAAGGAAAGTTGACTCCGAGATTTGTTGGACCATTCCCGATTACCGAGCGAATTGGAAAGCTCGCTTATAGATTGGAGTTACCGGAAAAGATGGCGGGTGTGCACAATGTTTTTCATGTATCTTATCTACGGAAGTATGTGCACGACCCAACTACGGTGGTTTCTGCTGATAGCTGTGAAGACTTAGAGGTCGATCCAGTGGTTTCGAGACCTCGTAAGCCGCTTCGTATTGTTGAAATCGGTACGAAACAGCTTAGGAGGAAGACGATTACGTTGCTCAAGGTACAATGGAGTGATGATGTTAACGACTGTACGTGGGAGGAGGAAGAGAGGATGAAGGCTGCTCATCCCGGACTCTTCGAGGTATGGCCCTAAAGTGTCGTGACATCTCATGAATTTGTAACTTGTTCTAAGTCTTAGAATTCTGCATGCTAGGCTAGAATTGGATGCATGGTTTGTTGATTGCTTTGGATGGTAGGCATGCGGAGTATCTTTGATTGTTGTTGTTTGCTTGGAATTTCGGGGGCGAAATTCCTAAGGGGGAGAGAATGTAACGACCCGTATTTTACGTGTCGATAGATCGTAGAATTTGCAGGTCGATAGTGTTGTTTGTGTTGTTTCTAGCCTGAGTCGTATGGAGAGAACTCGTGTGTTGAAGGGTTAGCTCGTATGACCGACCTAAGGTAGTGGCTGGCTTAAGAGATGACCGACTCATAGATGTTGCCGACTTAAGTAGTAGCCGACTTAGGGGTTAGGGCTTGTTGGGTGGTCCGACCTAGTGATTACCGGTTTAAGGAATTGATCGAGTTAAGGTGGACAGCCGACCTAAGAGTTAACGACTCATAGGGTTAGAACGACCCTGTGTCAGCCTGTGTGGAGTTAGGTCGGTGGGCCGACTTAGTGTTGAGTCGCTGGGGTCTTAGACGGTAGGTCGCTGTGTTTGGGTCGGCAATGGTATTAAGTCGTAAGTTGGTTAGGTGTTAAGAGCAGAGTGTTAGGTCGGCAATGCGGCCTTGGGTTGGGTGGGCATCTGGTTAGTTGATAAGTCGGCGGGGTGTATTAGATAGCTAGGTCGGCCATGTGGTATCCCGGTTAGATCGTTAGTTCGTCACACCTGTTGAGTCTTGGAGTGGTTTATGTGTTAGGTCGGTAGAGTACTGGGTCGGTGAGAATGTTAGGTCGGCAAGTGGTAGGTCGGGGACGACCTAATAGCGAGCTCCGAGTTAAGAAGTTGGCCGAGTTAAGGGGGATTCCAGCCTATAAATAGAGGGGTTCGGCTCACTTTTTGGCATCGGATTTCGAAGCGACGAAGTGCTGCCATTTTGGAAACTCGACTACAGTATTTTCTTCACTTCTTTCTCTACTTCTATCAAGTGTTAACATCCATTGAAGATTGAAGATCAAGATCAAAGATCAAGAGCCAAAGTTGAAGATTTTCATCCGAAGAGGCTAGATTCTACCATTTCAAGTGAAATTTCTCCGGATCGAGTCCAAGTCCTTGCTGTCCAGATCTGAAGTTGACTGATTTTAGGTTGTTTTGGTGATTTGGTGAGTGGTAGTTATCTCTCACGCGGATCCAAAGGAGTATATTGGATTAGTGGCTTGTTTATGTGTTTAAGTCAGAGATTTCATGCATCTTTCTTAGATCCAAGTCTAGATCCATTGTTTTTGAAGATGTTTACTTATGCAAGTTAGTTTAACAAGTATTAGAGACAAAACCCATGTTTTAGATTTGATAGATCTATGCTAAAAACCATGATTTCACATATATTGGACTTTTGCTCATTTATTTACGAAATTGCCATTATAGTTAATATTGCTTGTTAGACCTTGTTTGAATGCTTGATTGGTTGTATTGATGATTGATTGTGTGAATGAATGATAGATTTGATTGCTCCAAGTTAGCTTGTAGTTGATTTGGAACAAGATGGTTCGAGATGATTCAAAAGCTAAGTGGAAAGGCTCTTGAATGGTGGAAGCTGCCTGTAGCATATGAAGCGGATGTGGAAGCTCATATGAATGGATTTGAGGATATGGGATCTTGCCATAATGCGAGAAGGCAAAGCATGATTGAGTTGGAACTTTGCTATGATATGATGAGGCAAGGCTTATGTTGGGATGGGAACGGGTCATGATGACGTTCCGAGATGAGAGACTTTGCTATGATGTGATGAGGCAAGACATATGTTGTGATGGGACGGGTCACGAAGACGTTCCAAGCACGGGTCATGACGACGTGCAAAGTTATAACTCGGTGATGCGGTCCGGGTTGGGGTGGATAGTGGTTAGCTTGAGAGGCGCTTGAGCTAGTGTGGAAATAGTTGTCGAGGAGGATGACTAGGAGGCTAAGATCTCATCGTTGTTGAAGGTTCTAGCATACTCAAAGCAAGGGTACGTTGGAACGGGTCACGATGACGTTCCAAGCACGGGTCACGATGACGTGCTAGTACTCTGGGCTGATGCGTTCGGCTTAGGCACGGGTCACGATGACGTGCAGAGTTATGTCTAGACCGGGGTTACCATTAGCCCTTGACAGGTGGTCATTCAACTAACGGTGAAATCAAGGCAAGGTTAACAGTGATAGCCAGAGTCATGGATGTTTGGTTGTATCATCATTCGGTCTCAAGAGCGGTGTTTTCTGGGTGCTTATCTGATCTTGGTTTAGGCCTTGGGGGTTTGTATTTGGAAAACATCGTCCTTGACTCGAGTGATTATTGCTTTACGTTAATTGTATGCTATATTATGCCTGCTTCTCCTTAGTGTGTGTCTGGGGGCTATCACTGTAGAAAGAGGTGGAGTGGGATGGTTTGGTTACTATTCCTTTTATCCCTTATGCTCTTTTGGTATGTTTGATAGTTAATTTACTGCTCACTAAGACTTTGTCTGACTCAAGGTTTTATGTCTCCTCTTATTACCTTGGGCTGTTCATCCATGTTGGGATGGGCAGACTAGGTAGCAGGTGACAGGTGCTGTGCTAGGAGTTCTACGCTGGAGATGACGAAGACGAGCAGGAGGCTTTGCATATTAGTTTTCTTACTATATGTACTGGGTATCCGCTGCTATATTTGTTTGAGAGATTTGTAGTGAGGCTTTCATGTATGGATTTGTGTAGATGATTGTATAAAACTGCTATGTTGCTTATATGATGATGTTATATTCTGTGGAGCTTCACTATATTATATTTCTCTATTGTATTTTATCCATGCGCTGTGAGTTATACGATAGATTCTGCGATGTTTATTTTACCTTGACTATCGTCCATGGCTGCCTAGCACGCCTTTCAGCGCACTATTCCCTTGTCTTGGTGCGGGAGTCATGGGCGGTCGTCACACGAATAATCGATATCTGCAGGGTGCAACATCCGCGGTGCAAGGTGCAACATCCGTCGGAAATGGCGAAACAGTGCCGTACGACTTTTAGAAATGCGTGCATGGATTTGAAACGGGACAAGACCATGGTGCACCACTCTCCAGCGATGGTAAATCGAAGGCGAGGCACGGTAATCCCGTTTTACCGTAAAAATTCGGTGTTGAAAAAACGAAGGGTAAAAAACTTAGGAGACCCGATTGAGATTCGGGTTGTCCTTTTTGGCCAATAATCTATCCGTTGACGGCTGAAAGCTGTCAAAGCCGTAGAACTCATCGTGGCCTTCGTTTTGACAGGTTATGTCTTCCGTAACTCTAAACGAACCAGAAGTTATGGCCGTCCGAATAACCGATATCTACAGGGTGCAACATCCGCGGTGCAAGGTGCAACATCCGTCCGAAATGGCAAAACAGTGTCGTACGGCTTTTAGAAATGCGTGCATGGATTTGAAACGGAACAGTACCATGGTGCACCACTCTCCAGCGATGGTAAATCGAAGACGAGGCACGGTAATCCCGTTTTACCGTAAAAATCCGGTGTCGAAAAAACGAAGGGTAAAAAACTTACGAGACCCGATTGAGATTCTGGTTGTCCTTTTTGGGCATTAATCTATCCGTTGACGGCTGAAAGCGGTCAAAGCTGTAGAACTCATCGTGGCCTTCGTTTGGACAGGTTATGGCTCCCGTAACTCTAAACGAGCCAGAACTTATGGCCGTCCGAATAATCGATATCTACAGGGTGCAACATCCGCGGTGCAAGGTGCAACATCCGTCCGAAATGGCGAAACAGTATCATACGATTTTTAGAAATGCATGCATGGATTTGAAATAGAACAGTACCAAGGTGCACCACTCTCCAGCGATGGTAAATCGAAGACGAGGCACGGTAATCCCGTTTTACCGTAAAAATCCGGTGTCGATAAAACGAAGGGTAAAAAACTTACGAGACCCGATTGAGATTCGGGTTGTCCTTTTTGGGCATTAATCAATCCGTTGACAGCGGAAAGATGTCAAAGCAGTAGAACTCATCGTGGCCTTCGTTTTGACAGGTTATGGCTCCCGTAACTCTAAACGAGCCAGAAGTTATGACCGTCCGAATAATCGATATCAACAGGGTGCAACATCCGCGGTGCAAGGTGCAACATCCGTCTGAAATGGCGAAATAGTGCCGTACGACTTTTAGAAAAGCATGCACGGATTTGACACGGAACATTACCACGTTGCATCACTCTCCAGCGATGGTAAATCGAAGGCGAGGCATGGTAATCCCATTTTACCGTAAAAACCGGTGTCGAAAAAACGAAGGGTAAAAAACTTACGAGACCCGATTGAGATTCGGGTTGTCCTTTTGGGGCATTAATCAATCCGTTGACGGCGGAAAGATGTCAAAGCAGTAGAACTCATCGTGGCCTTCGTTTTGACAGGTTATGGATCCCGTAACTCTAAACGAGACAGAAGTTATGACCGTCCGAATAATCGATATCTACAGGGTGCAACATCCGCGGTGCAAGGTGCAACATCCGTCCGAAATGGCGAAACAGTGCCGTACGACTTTTAGAAATGCGTGCATGGATTTGAAACGGAACAGTACCATGGTGCACCACTCTCCAGCGATGGTGAATCGAAGACGAGCCACGGTAATCCCGTTTTACCATAAAAATCCGGTGTCAAAAAAACGAAGGGTAAAAAACCTACAAACCCCGATTGAGATTCGGGTTGTCCTTTTCGGGAATTAATCTATCCATTGACGGCTGAAAGTTGTCAAAGCTGTAGAACTCACCGTGGCCTTCGTTTTGACAGGTTATGGCTCCCGTAAATTTAAACGAGCCAGAAATTATGCCTGTCCGAATAATCTATATATACAGGGTGCAACATCCGCGGTGCAAGGTGCAACATCCGTCCAAAATGGCGAAACAGTGCTGTACGACTTTTAGAAATGCGTGCATGGATTTGAAACGGAACAGTACCATGGTGCACCACTCTCCAACGATGGTAAATCGAAGACGAGCCACGGTAAGACCGTTTTACCGTAAAAATCCGGTGTCGAAAAAACGAAGGGTAAAAAACTTACGAACCCCGATTGAGATTCGGGTTGTCCTTTTCGGACACTAATCTATCCGTTGACAGCTGAAAGCTGTAGGACTCACCGTGGCCTTCGTTTTGACAGGTTATGGCTCCCGTAACTCTAAACGAGCCAGAAGTTATGACCGTCTGAATAATCGGTATCTGCAGGGTGCAACATCCGCGGTGCAATGTGCAACATCCGTCCGAACTGGCGAAACAGTGTCGTACGACTTTTAGAAATGCGTGCATGGATTTGAAACGGAACAGTACCATGGTGCACCACTCTCCAGCGATGGTAAATCGAAGACGAGGCACGGTAATCCCGTTTTACCATAAAAATCCGGTGTCGAAAAAACAAAGGGTAAAAAACTTACGACACCCGTTTGAGATTCGGGTTGTCTTTTTTGGGCATTAATCTATCCGTTGACGGCTGAAAGCGGTCAAAGCCGTAGAACTCACCGTGACCTTCGTTTAGACAGGTTATCGCTCCCGTAACTCTAAACGAGCCAAAAGTTATGGCCATCCGAATAATTGATATCTACAGGGTGCAACATCCGCGGTGCAAGGTGCAACATCCGTCCGAAATGGCGAAACAGTGCCGTATGACTTTTAGAAATGCATGCATGGATTTGAAACGGAACAGTACCATGATGCACCAATCTACAGCGATGGTAAATCGAAGACGAGCCACGGTAATCCCGTTTTACCGTAAAAATCCGGTGTCGAAAAAACGAAGGGTAAAAAACTTACGAGACCCGATTGAGATTCGGGTTGTCCTTTTTGGGCATTAATCTATCCGTTGACTGCTGAAAGCTGTCAAAGCCGTAGAACTCAACGTGGCCTTCGTTTTGACATGTTATGGCTCCCGTAACTCTAAACGGTACAGAAGTTATGGCCGTCCGAATAATCGATATCTACAGGGTTCAACATCCGCGGTGCAAGGTGCAACATCCGTCTGAAATGGCGAAACAGTGTCGTTCGACTTTTAGAAAAGCGTGCATGGATTTGAAACGGAACAGTACCATGGAGCACCACTCTCCAGCGATGGTAAATCGAAGGGGATGCACGGTAATCCCGTTTTACCGTAAAAATCCGGTGTCGAAAAAACGAAGGGTAAAGAACTTACGAGACCCGATTGAGATTCGGGTTGTCCTTTTGGGCATTAATCTATCCTTTGACGACTGAAAGCTGTCAAAGCCGTACAACTCATCGTGGCCTTCGTTTTGATAGGTTACGGCTCCCGTAACTCTAAACGAGCCAGAAGTTATGGCCGTCTGAATAATCGATATCTACAGGGTGCAACATCCACGGTGCAAGGTGCAACATCCGTCCAAAATGGCGAAACAGTGCCGTATGACTTTTAGAAATGCATGCATGGATTCGACACGGAACGGTACCATGGTGCACCACTCTCCAGCGATGGTAAATCGAAGGCGAGGCACGGTAATCCCGTTTTACCGTAAAAATCCGGTGTCGAAAAAACGAAGGGTAAAAAACTTACGAGACTCGATTGAGATTCGGGTTGTCCTTTTTGGGCATTAATCTATCTGTTGACGGCTGAAAGCTGTCGAAGCCGTAGAACTCATCGTGGCCTTCGTTTTGACAGGTTATGGCTCCCGTAACTCTAAACGAGCCAGAAGTTATGGCCGTCCGAATAATCGATATCTACAAGGTGCAACATCCGCGGTGCAAGGTGCAACATCCGTCCGAAATGGTGACACAGTGTCGTGCGACTTTTAGAAATGCGTGCATGGATTTGAAACGGAACAGTACTATGGTGCACCACTCTCCAGCGATGGTAAATCGAAGACGAGGCACAGTAATCCCGTTTTACCGTAAAAATCTGGTGTCGAAAAAACGAAGGGTAAAAAACTTACGAGACCCGATTGAGATTCGGGTTGTCCTTTTTGGGACATGATCTATCCGTTGATGGCTGAAAGCTGTCAAAGCCGTAGAACTCATCGTGGCCTTCGTTTTGACAGGTTATGACTCCTGTAACTCTAAACGAGCCAGAAGATATGGCCGTCCGAATAATCGATATCTACAGGGTGCAACATCCGCGGTGCAAGGTGCAACATCCGTCTGAAATGGCGAAATAGTGCCGTAAGACTTTTAGAAATGCGTGCATGGATTCGAAACGGAACAAGACCATGGTGCACCACTCTCCAGCGATGGGAAATCGAAGGCGAGGCACGGTAATCCCGTTTTACCGTAAAAATCCGGTGTCGAAAAAACGAAGGGTAAAAAACTTACGAGACCCGATTGAGATTCGGGTTGTCCTTTTTGGGCATTAATCTATCCGTTGACGGCTGAAAGCTGTCAAAGCCGTAGAACTCATCGTGGCCTTCGTTTTGATAGGTTATGTCTCCCGTAACTCTAAACGAGCCAGAAGTTATGGCCGTCCGAATAACCGATATCTACAGGGTGCAACATCCGCGGTGCAAGGTGCAACATCCGTCCGAAATGGCGAAACAGTGTCGTACGACTTTTAGAAATGCGTGCATGGATTTGAAACGGAACAGTACCATGGTGCACCACTCTCCAGCGATGGTAAATCGAAGACGAGGCACTGTAATCCCGTTTTACCGTAAAAATCCGGTGTCGAAAAAACGAAGGGTAAAAAACTTACGAGACCCGATTGAGATTCTGGTTGTCCTTTTTGGGCATTAATCTATCCGTTGACGGCTGAAAGCGGTCAAAGCCGTAGAACTCATCGTGGCCTTCATTTGGACAGGTTATGGCTCCCGTAACTCTAAACGATCCAGAAGTTATGGCCGTCCGAATAATCGATATCTACAGGGTGCAACATCCGCGGTGAAAGGTGCAACATCCGTCCGAAATGGCGAAACAGTATCATACGAATTTTGGAAATGCTTGCATGGATTTGAAACAGAAAAGTACCATGGTGCACCACTCTTCAGCGATGGTAAATCGAAGACGAGGCACGGTAATCCCGTTTTGCCATAAAAATCCGGTGTCGAAAAAACGAAGGGTAAAAAACTCATCGTGGCCTTCGTTTTGACAGGTTATGGCTCCCGTAACTCTAAACGAGCCAGAAGTTATGACCGACCGAATAATCAATATCTACAGGGTGCAACATCCGCGGTGCAAGGTGCAACATCCGTCCGAAATGGCGAAACTGTGCCGTACGACTTTTAGAAATGCGTGCATGGATTTGAAATGGAACAGTACCATGGTGCACCACTCTCCAGCGATATTGAATCAAAGACGAGCCACGGTAATCCCGTTTTACTGTAAAAATTCGGTGTCGAAAAAACGAAGGGTAAAAAACTTACGAACCCTGATTGAGATTCGGGTTGTCCTTTTCGGGCATTAATCTATCCATTGACGGTTGAAAGCTGTCAAAGCTGTAGAACTCACCGTGGCCTTCGTTTTGACAGGTTATGGCTCCCGTAAATCTAAACGAGCCAGTAGTTAAGCCTGTCCGAATAATCGATATATACATGGTGCAACATCCGCGATGCAAGGTGCAACATCCGTCCGAAATGGCGAAACAGTGCCGTACGACTTTTAGAAATTCGTGCATGGATTTGAAACGGAACAGTACCATGGTGCACCACTCTCCAACGATGGTAAATCAAAGACGAGCCACGGTAAGACCGTTTTACCGTAAAAATCCGGTGTCGAAAAAACGAAGGGTAAAAAACTTACGAACCCCGATTGAGATTCGGGTTGTCCTTTTCGG
Organism: Allium cepa; assembly: GCA_030765085.1. Lineage (NCBI taxonomy): Eukaryota > Viridiplantae > Streptophyta > Magnoliopsida > Asparagales > Amaryllidaceae > Allium > Allium cepa. The sequence continues at coordinate 291,525 of CM060939.1, read as the reverse complement.
GCATTAATCTATCCGTTGACTGCTGAAAGCTGTCAAAGCTGTAGAACTTGTTGAGTCAAGATTTTTATAGAGTTTTGATTTCTGACAAAGGAATAAGCCGTGATCGACAAAAAGAAGTTATTCATTTAAGAAACACAAAGTGCTCCATATATTAGAGGTTGATTATTTGGTATGTTAGTAATTTATGTTAAAATCTATCCTCAAATAATCATATAACTTCAATCTTTCAATATATATACATATGCACATTAACTGTGCAAATTGGGCTGAACCGGTCGACCGGTTGAAAATAAGGTGGTCGACCGTTTTTGCCCAGAATGCACAGATAACATGCACACTTGCACATAACGTATATATATTTAAATTCCTGTCTACCGGTCCATTTTTGACCTGTCGACCGTTTTTAAACAGAAAGCAACTTTTCCAAAAGACACTTCTCTTCTCCAAAGGTTGCATCTCCTATCTTTCATCAATGATCATAACTCTTAATGGCAACTGTTCACAAAGAGTTACAACTATTTTTCTCTATATATACTCATCTAAATCATTGATTCAAACACAAGTTTTTACACGATCATATATGCTCTCTAATCTAATCTCTAACACTCCTGCATTCTAAAAATTAATTTAGCTTATTGAATCATTGAAATTATTTCATATCTTTTGATTCAATAAGTAAATACCTTCTTTAATCTTTACAAAACATCATTCATATTCTTTGAGGATAAGATTATAGGAAGGGTGTACTACTAGTGACAAATCCGTGTTTTCAAGAACACAAGTTGTCAACAACAATTGTATTTGTTTTTGTTGAAGTCCTCGTGTTGTAAGAGGCAAGTGTTGAAGTCCTCAGTGTTGTAAGAGGCAAGTGTTGAAGTCCTCAGTGTATTAGAGGCGTGAAATCCCGTTCGGCTGTTCGGGTATTGTAAACCTGTTCCTCCGGGTGAAGCGAGGTAGTTAATAGTGAAAATCCAGATAGGAGTCTGGGACTGGACGTAGGACGGTGCTCCGAACCAGTATAAAAATCTCTGGTGTGATTTTTCTATTTTTTATTTACTATGCTATTATCATCTATTTCCGCATTTATATTGTAGTCCATATTACACGATCCGTGTGTACTATATTAGCACATATAATTGTATACACACCGCACTTTCATTTGGTATCAGAGCCTGGTTTTCTAGAGATCGTAACAACATCCTAGAATAAATGGCTACAAAGAGATCTAGTCAAGGCAATAAGAAGAGGAAGAGCAATAAAGAACAATCAAAGGAGCAAACAAACAAATGCTTCATGGCAAAAGATAACGAGGTTAGTGATCTAACTTTTGATGATATGATAGAAATAAATTCAGAACTTCTAGACACTTTAAAAAGTCTCAAAAGAAAATATAAGGAAGCTCTGGAAAATCAGAAGAAAGCAGAATTCGAAAGAGATATGCTTAAAGACGAGAAGAGAATATTAGAAGAAGAACTTGAGAAAATTCAAGATTCAGACAATTCTCAACTCGCTCTATTAAGTCAAGAAATAGAAGCTCAAAAAGAAAAGAATAATGCTCTAGCTTCTGAAAATCATGAGTTAAAAACAAAAATTAAAATTGTTGAGTTAGATAACACTAGTCTCAAAACTAAGCTTGATGACATTACTAAAAATATTTCCAATTTTAATAAAGGGAGAGAAAATTTATGCAGGATTATTGAAAATTCTCAACCTGCTTCAAATAAGAAGGGATTAAGTTATGTTAAGAATTCAAAAGCTCATAATGATAGAAGTGGTGTAGGCTATAAACAAGCTAAAAGTAAAAATAGTACTAGATATGCATTCATGTATACTAACTTTAGTGCTAGTACTAGTAATCAAGATAGTTTTAAAACCAGTTATAGTCATAATAGTACTTTGTTTAGAAATGATAGAAATTATTCTTCAAGTACTAAGCTAATGACTAATAGTATTAAGATATGGATTCCAGCTAATATGATTGATCATGATAAACAACTTTATATTAGCAACTATTATAAGAATGTAATTTGTAATGAAAATTATATTTATAAAGGTTCAACCACACCCAAATGGGTATGGTTTCCAAAGACCTAACCCCCCGGACCCTATAAAAAGTGGGTACCATGGACTTAATTCTATTTTTTGCAGGTCCTACTTAAGAAAAGAGGAAAATGGATATTCTGGCTGATATACTCCTATATTATTCCATTATCTATTATTCCTTTTTGTCGATGACAAAGGGGGAGAAAGTGCTAACAATTATTTGCAGGAATATATATATATAAGACAAAATCTCAGGGGGAGATCACATATTCAGGGGGAGATTCAGAACTTCAGATATATGTTGTCATCAATCAAAAAGGGGGAGAATGTTGAGTCAAGATTTTTATAGAGTTTTGATTTCTGACAAAGGAATAAGCCGTGATCGACAAAAAGAAGTTATTCATTTAAGAAACACAAAGAGCTCCATATATTAGAGGTTGATTATTTGGTATGTTAGTAATTTATGTTAAAATCTATCCTCAAATAATCATATAACTTCAATCTTTCAATATATATACATATGCACATTAACTGTGCAAATTGGGCTGAACCGGTCGACCGGTTGAAAATAAGGTGGTCGACCGTTTTTGCCCAGAATGCACAGATAACATGCACACTTGCACATAACGTATATATATTTAAATTCCTGTCTACCGGTCCATTTTTGACCTGTCGACCGTTTTTAAACAGAAAGCAACTTTTCCAAAAGACACTTCTCTTCTCCAAAGGTTGCATCTCCTATCTTTCATCAATGATCATAACTCTTAATGGCAACTGTTCACAAAGAGTTACAACTATTTTTCTCTATATATACTCATCTAAATCATTGATTCAAACACAAGTTTTTACACGATCATATATGCTCTCTAATCTAATCTCTAACACTCCTGCATTCTAAAAATTAATTTAGCTTATTGAATCATTGAAATTATTTCATATCTTTTGATTCAATAAGTAAATACCTTCTTTAATCTTTACAAAACATCATTCATATTCTTTGAGGATAAGATTATAGGAAGGGTGTACTACTAGTGACAAATCCGTGTTTTCAAGAACACAAGTTGTCAACAACAATTGTATTTGTTTTTGTTGAAGTCCTCGTGTTGTAAGAGGCAAGTGTTGAAGTCCTCGGTGTTGTAAGAGGCAAGTGTTGAAGTCCTCAGTGTATTAGAGGCGTGAAATCCCGTTCGGCTGTTCGGGTATTGTAAACCTGCTCCTCCGGGTGAAGCGAGGTAGTTAATAGTGAAAATCCAGATAGGAGTCTGGGACTGGACGTAGGACGGTGCTCCGAACCAGTATAAAAATCTCTGGTGTGATTTTTTTATTTTTTATTTACTATGCTATTATCATCTATTTCCGCATTTATATTGTAGTCCATATTACACGATCCGTGTGTACTATATTAGCACATATAATTGTATACACACCGCACTTTCAGAACTCACCGTGGCCTTCTTTTTGATAGGTTATGGCTCCCATAACTCTAAACGAGCCAGAAGTTATGACCGTCCGAATAATCGGTATCTACAGGGTGCAACATCCGCGGTGCAATGTCCAACATCCGTCCGAAATGGCGAAACAGTATCATACGACTTTTAGAAATGCATGCATGGATTTGAAACAGAACAGTACCAAGGTGCACCACTCTCCAACGATGGTAAATCTAAGACGAGGCACGGTAATCCCGTTTTACCGTAAAAATCCGGTGTCGATAAAACGAAGGGTAAAAAACTTACGAGACCCGATTGAGATTCGGGTTATCCGTTTTGGGATTTAATCTATTCGTTGATGGATGAAAGCTGTCAAAGCCGTAGAACTCATCGTGGCGTTCGTTTTGACAGGTTATGACTCCCGTAACTCTAAACGAGGCAGAAGTTATGGCCGTCCGAATAATCGATATCTAAAGGGTGCAACATCCGCGGTGCAAGGTGCAACATCCGTCTGAAATGGCGAAACAGTGACGTACGACTTTTAGAAATGCGTGCATGGATTTGAAACGGAACAAGACCATGATGCACCACTCTCCAGCGATGGTAAATCGAATGCGAGGCACGGTAATCCCGTTTTACCGTAAAAATCCGGTGTCGAAAAAACGAAGGGTAAAAAACTTACGAGACCCGATTGAGATTCGGGTTGTTCTTTTTGGGCATTAATCTATCCGTTAACGGCTGAAAGCGGTCAAAGCCGTAGGACTCATCGTGGCCTTCGTTTGGATAGGTTATGGCTCCCGTAACTCTAAACGAGCCGGAAGTTATGGCCGTCCGAATAATCGATATCTACAGGGTGCAACATCCGCGGTGCAAGGTGCAACATCCGTCCGTAATGGCGAAACAGTATCATACGACTTTTAGAAATGCATGCATGGATTTGAAACAGAACAGTACCGAGGTGCACCACTCTCCAGCGATGGTAAATCGAAGACGAGGCACGGTAATCCCGTTTTACCGTAAAAATCCGGTGTCGATAAAACGAAGGGTAAAAAATTTACGAGACCCGATTGAGATTCGGGTTGTCCTTTTTGGGCATTAATCTATCCGTTGACGCCTGAAAGCGGTCAAAGCCGTAGAACTCATTGTGGCCTTATTTTTGACAGGTTATGACTCCCGTAACTCTAAACGAGCCAGAAGCTATGGCCGTCCGAATAATCGATATCTACAGGGTGCAACATCCGCGGTGCAAGGTGCAACATCCGTCTGAAATGGCGAAACAGTGCCGTACGACTTTTAGAAAAGCATGCATAGATTTGAAACGGAACAGTACCGTGTTGCATCACTCTCCAGCGATGGTAAATCGAAGGCGAGGCACGGTAATCCCGTTTTACCGTAAAAATCCGGTGTCGAAAAAACGAAGGGTAAAAAACTTACGAGACCCGATTGAGATTCGGGTTGTCCTTTTTGGGCATTAATCAATCCGTTGACGGCCGAATGATGTCAACGCCGTAGAACTCATCGTGGCCTTCGTTTTGACAGGTTATGGCTCCCGTAACTCTAAACGAGCCAGAAGTTATGACCGTCCGAATAATCGATATCTACAGGGTGCAACATCCACGGTGCAAGGTGCAACATCCGTCCGAAATGGCGAAACAGTGCCGTACGACTTTTAGAAATGCGTGCATGGATTTGAAACGGAACAGTACCATGGTGCACCACTCTTTAGCGATGGTGAATCGAAGACGAGCCACGGTAATCCTGTTTTACCGTAAAAATTCGGTGTCCAAAAAACGAAGGGTAAAAAACTTACGAACCCCGATTGAGATTCGGGCTGTCCTTTTCTGGCGTTAATCTATCCATTGACGGATGAAAGCTGTCAAAGCTGTAGAACTCACCGTGGCCTTCGTTTTGACAGGTTATGGCTCCTGTAAATCTAAACGAGCCAGAAGTTATGCCTGTCCGAATAATCGATATATACAGGGAGCAACATCCACGGTGCAAGGTGCAACATCCGTCCGTAATGGCGAAACAGTGCCGTACGAATTCTAGAAATGCGTGCATGGATTTGAAACGGAACAGTACCATGGTGCACCACTCTCCAACGATGGTAAATCGAAGACGAGCCACGGTAAGACCGTTTTACCGTAAAAATCCGGTGTCGAAAAAACGAAGGGTAAAACACTTACGAACCCCGATTGAGATTCGGGTTGTCCTTTTCGGGCATTAATCTATCCGTTGACGGTTGAAAGCTGTCAAAGCTGTAGAACTCACCGTGGCCTTCGTTTTGACAGGTTATGGCTCCCGTAACTCTAAACGAGCCAGAAGTTATGACCGTCCGAATTATCGGTATCTACAGGGCGCAACATCCGCAGTGCAATGTGCAACATCCGTCCGAAATGGCGAAACAGTGTCGTACGACTTTTAGAAATGTGTGCATGGATTTGAAACGGAACAGTACCATGGTGCACCACTCTCCAGCGATGGTAAATCGAAGACGAGGCACAGTAATCCCGTTTTACCATAAAAATTTGGTGTCGAAAAAACGAAGGGTAAAAAACTTACGAGACCCGATTGAGATTCGGGTTGTCCTTTTTGGGCATTAATATATTCATTGACGGCTGAAAGCGGTCAAAGCCGTAGAACTCACCGTGGCCTTCGTTTAGACAGGTTATGGCTCCCGTAACTCTAAACGAGGCAAAAGTTATGGCCATCCGAATAATTGATATCTACGGGGTGCAACATCCGCGGTGCAAGGTGCAACATCCGTCCGAAATGGCGAAACAGTGCCGTACGTCTTTTAGAAATGCATGCATGGATCAGAAACGGAACAGTACCATGGCGCACCACTCTCCAGCGATGGTAAATCGAAGACGAGCCACGGTAATCCCGTTTTACCGTAAAAATCCGGTGTCGAAAAAACGAAGGGTAAAAAACTTACGAGACCCGATTGAGATTCGGGTTGTCCTTTTTGGGCATTAATCTATCCGTTGATGGCTGAAAGCTGTCAAAGCCGTAGAACTCAACGTGGCCTTCGTTTTGACAGGTTATGGCTCCCGTAACTCTGAACGAGCCAGAAGTTATGGCCATCCGAATAATCGATATCTACAGGGTGCAACATCCGCGGTGCAAGGTGCAACATCCGTCTGAAATGGCGAAACAGTGTCGTACGACTTTTAGAAATGCGTGCATGGATTTGAAACGGAACAGTACCATGGTGCACCACTCTACAGCGATGGTAAATCGAAGGCGAGGCACGGTAATCCCGTTTTACCGTAAAAATCCGGTGTCGAAAAAACGAAGGGTAAAAAACTTACGAGACCCGATTGAGATTCGGGTTGTCCTTTTGGGCATTAATCTATCCGTTGACGGCTGAAAGCTGTCAAAGCCGTAGAACTCATCGTGGACTTCGTTTTGACAGGTTCTGGATCCCGTAACTCTAAACGAGCAAGAAGTTATGGCCGTATGAATAATCGATATCTACAGGGTGCAAAATCCACGGTGCGAGGTGCAACATCCGTCCGAAATGGCGAATCAGTGTCGTACGACTTTTAGAAATGCGTGCATGGATTCGACACGGAACATTACCATGGTGCACCACTCTCCAGCGATGGTAAATCGAAGGCGAGGCACGGTAATCCCGTTTTACCGTAAAAATCCGGTGTCGAAAAAACGAAGGGTAAAAAACTTACGAGACTCGATTGAGATTCGGGTTGTCCTTTTTGGGCATTAATCTATCCATTGATGGCTGAAAGTTGTCAAAGCCGTAGAACTCATCGTGGCCTTCGTTTTGACAGGTTATAGCTCCCGTTACTCTAAACGAGCCAGAAGTTATGCCCGTCCGAATAATCGATATCTACAGGGTGCAACATCCGCGGTGCAAGGTGCAACATCCGTCCGAAATGGCAAAACAGTGTCGTACGACTTTTAGAAATGCGTGCATGGATTTGAAACGGAACAGTACATTGGTGCACCACTCTCCAGTGTTGGTAAATCGAAGACGAGGCACGGTAATCTCGTTTTACCGTAAAAATCCGTTGTCGAAAAAACGAAGGGTAAAAAACTTACGAGACCCGATTGAGATTCGGGTTGTCCTTTTTGGGCATTAATCTATCCGTTGACGGCTGAAAGCTGTCAAAGCCGTAGAACTCATTGTGGCCTTCGTTTTGACAGGTTATGGCGCCCGTAACTCTAAACGAGACAGAAGTTATTGCCGTCCGAATAATCGATATATACCGGGTGCAACATTCGCGGTGCAAGGTGCAACATCCGTCTGAAATGGCGAAACAGTGCCGTACGACTTTTAAAAATGCGTGCATGGATTTGAAACGGAACAGTATCATGGTGCACCACTCTCTAGCGATGGTAAATCGAAGGCGAGGCACGGTAATCCCGTTTTACCGTAAAAATCCTGTGTCGAAAAAACGAAGGGTAAAAAACTTACGAGACCCGATTGAGATTCGGGTTTCCTTTTTGGGCATTAATCTATCCATTGACGGTTGAAAGCTGTCAAAGCCATAGAACTCATCGTGGCCTTCGTTTTGACAGGTTATGGCTCCCGTAACTCTAAACGAGCCAGAAGTTATGGCCGTCCGAATAACCGATATCTACAGGGTACAACATCCGCGGTGCAAGGTGCAACATCCGTCCGAAATGGCGAAACAGTGTCGTACGACTTTTAGAAATGCGTGCAAGGATTTGAAACGGAACAGTATCATGGTGCACCACTCTCCAGCAATGGTAAATCGAAGACGAGGCACGGTAATCCCGTTTTACCGTAAAAATCCGGTGTCGAAAAAACGAAGGGTAAAAAACTTACGAGACCCGATTGAGATTCAGGTTGTCCTTTTTGGTTATTAGTCCATCCGTTGATGGCTGAAAGCTGTCAATGCTGTAGAACTCATCGTGGCCTTCGTTTGGACAGGTTATGGTTCCCGTAACTCTAAACGAGACAGAAGTTATGGCCGTCCGAATAATCGAAATCTACAGGGTGCAACATCCGCGGTGCAAGGTGCAACATCCGTCCGAAATGGCGAAACGGTATCATACGACTTTTAGAAATGCGTGCATGGATTTGAAACGGAACAGTGCCATGGTGCACCACTCTCCAGCGATGGTAAATCGAAGGCGAGGCACGGTAATCCCGTTTTATCGTAAAAATCCGGTGTCGAAAAAACGAAGGGTAAAAAACTTACGAGACTCGATTGAGATTCGGGTTGTTCTTTTCGGGCATTAATCTATCCGTTGACGGCTGAAAGATGTTAAAGCCGTAGAACTCATCGTTTTCTTCGTTTTGACTGGTTATGGCTCCCGTAACTCTAAACGAGCCAGAAGTTATGGCCGTCCGAATAATCGAAATCTACAGGGTGCAACATCCGCGGTGCAAGGTGCAACAACCGTCCGAAATGGCGAAACAGTGCCTTACGACTTTTAGAAATGCGTGCATGGATATGAAATGGAACAGTACCATGGTGCACCACTCTCCAGCGATGGTAAATAGAAGATGAGGCACGGTAATTCCGTTTTACGGTAAAAATCCGGTGTCTAAAAAACGAAGGGTAAAAAACATACGAGACCCGATTGAGATTCGGGTTGTCCTTTTTGGGCATTAATCTATCCATTGACGGCTGAAAGTGGTCAAAGCCGTAGAACTCACTGTGGCCTTCGTTTAGAAAGGTTATGGCTCCCGTAACTCTAAACGTGCCAGAAGTTATGGCCATCCGAATAATCGATATATACAGGTTGCAACATCCGCGGTGCAAGGTGCAACATCCTTCCGAATTGGCGAAACAGTGCCGTACGACTTTTAGAAATGCGTGCATGGATTTGAAACGGAACATTACCATGGTGCACCACTCTCCAGCGATGGTAAATCGAAGACGAGCCACAGTAATCCCTTTTTTCCGTAAAAATCCGGTGTCGAAAAAACGAAGGGTAAAAACTTACGAACCCAGATTGAGATTCGGGTTGTCCTTTTCTGGCATTAATCTATCCGTTGACGGCTGAAAGCTATCAAAGCTTTAGAACTCACCGTGGCCTTCGTTTTGACAGGTTATGGCTCCCGTAAATCTGAACGAGCCAGAAGTTATGCCTGTCCGAACAATCGATATATACAGGGTGCAACATCCGCGGTGCAAGGTGCAACATCCGTCCGAAATGGCGAAACAGTGCCGTACGACTTTTAGAAATGCGTGCATGGATTTGAAACGGAACAGTGCCATGGTGCACCACTCTCCAGCGATGGTAAATCGAAGACGAGGCACGGTAATCCCGTTTTACCGTAAAAATCCGGTGTCGAAAAAACTAAGGGTAAAAAACTTACGAGACCCGATTGAGATTCAGGTTGTCCTTTTTGGTTATTAGTCCATCCGTTGATGGCTGAAAGCTGTCTAAGCTGTAGAACTCATCGTGGCCTTCGTTTGGACAGGTTATGGTTCCCGTAACTCTAAACGAGACAGAAGTTATGGCCGTCCGAATAATCGAAATCTACAGGGTGCAACATCCGCGGTGCAAGGTGCAACATCCGTCCGAAATGGCGAAACAGTATCATACGACTTTTAGAAATGCGTGCATGGATTTGAAACGGAACAGTGCCATGGTGCACCACTCTCCAGCGATGGTAAATCGAAGGCGAGGCACGGTAATCCCGTTTTATCGTAAAAATCCGGTGTCGAAAAAACGAAGGGTAAAAAACTTACGAGACTCGATTGAGATTCGGGTTGTTCTTTTCGGGCATTGATCTATCCGTTGACGGCTGAAAGATGTTAAAGCCGTAGAACTCATCGTTTTCTTCGTTTTGACTGGTTATGGCTCCCGTAACTCTAAACGAGCCAGAAGTTATGGCCGTCCGAATAATCGATATCTACAGGGTGCAACATCCGCGGTGCAAGGTGCAACAACCGTCCGAAATGGCGAAACAGTGCCTTACGACTTTTAGAAATGCGTGCATGGATATGAAATGGAACAGTACCATGGTGCACCACTCTCCAGCGATGGTAAATAGAAGATGAGGCACGGTAATTCCGTTTTACGGTAAAAATCCGGTGTCTAAAAAACGAAGGGTAAAAAACATACGAGACCCGATTGAGATTCGGGTTGTCCATTTTGGGCATTAATCTATCCATTGACGGCTGAAAGTGGTCAAAGCCGTAGAACTCACTGTGGCCTTCGTTTAGAAAGGTTATGGCTCCCGTAACTCTAAACGTGCCAGAAGTTATGGCCGTCCGAATAATCGATATATACAGGTTGCAACATCCGCGGTGCAAGGTGCAACATCCTTCCGAATTGGCGAAACAGTGCCGTACGACTTTTAGAAATGCGTGCATGGATTTGAAACGGAACATTACCATGGTGCACCACTCTCCAGCGATGGTAAATCGAAGACGAGCCACAGTAATCCCTTTTTTCCGTAAAAATCCGGTGTCGAAAAAACGAAGGGTAAAAACTTACGAACCCAGATTGAGATTCGGGTTGTCCTTTTCTGGCATTAATCTATCCGTTGACGGCTGAAAGCTATCAAAGCTGTAGAACTCACCGTGGCCTTCGTTTTGACAGGTTATGGCTCCCGTAAATCTGAACGAGCCAGAAGTTATGCCTGTCCGAACAATCGATATATACAGGGTGCAACATCCGCGGTGCAAGGTGCAACATCCGTCCGAAATGGCGAAACAGTGCCGTACGACTTTTAGAAATGCGTGCATGGATTTGAAACGGAACAGTACCATGGTGCACCACTCTCCAGCGATGGTAAATCGAAGATGAGCCACGGTAATCCCGTTTTACCGTAAAAATCCGGTGTCGAAAAAACGCAGGGTAAAAAACTTACGAGACCCGATTGAGATTCGGGTTGTACTTTTGGGCATTAATCTATCCGTTGACGGCTGAAAGCTGTCAGAGCCGTTGAACTCATCGTGGCCTTCGTTTTGACAGGTTATGGCTCCCGTAACTCTAAACGAGCCAGAAGTTATGGCCGTCCGAATAATCGATATCTACAGGGTGCTACATCCGCGGTGCAAGGTGCAACATCCGTCCGAAATGGCGAAACAGTGCCGTATGACTTTTAGAAATGCGTGCATGGATTTGAAACGGAACAGTGCCATGGCGCACCACTCTCCAGCAATGGTAAATCGAAGGCAAGGCATGGTAATCCCGTTTTACCGTAAAAATCCGATGTCGAAAAAACGAAGGGTAAAAAACTTACGAGACTCGATTGAGATTCGGGTTGTCCTTTTCGGGCATTAATCCATCCGTTGATGGCTGAAAGCTGTCAAAGCCGTAGAACTCATCGTGGCCTTCGTTTTGACAGGTTATGGCTCCCGTTACTCTAAACGAGCCAGAAGTTATGCCCGTCCGAATAATCGATATCTACAGGGTGCGACATCCGCGGTGCAAGGTGCAACATCCGTCCGAAATGGCGAAACAATGTCGTACAACTTTTAGAAATGCGTGCATGGATATGAAACGGAACAGTACCATGGTGCACCACTCTCCAGCGATGTTAAATCGAAGATGAGGCACGGTAATCCCGTTTTACCGTAAAAATCAAGTGTCGAAAAAACGAAGGGTAAAAAACTTATGAGACCCGATTGAGATTCGGGTTGTCCTCTTTGGGATTTAATCTATCCGTTGACGGCTGAAAGCTGTCAAAGCCGTAAAACTCATTGTGGCCTTCGTTTTGACAGGTTATGACTCCCGTAACTCTAAATGAGCCAGAAGTTATGGCCGTCCGAATAATCGATATCTACAGGGTGCAACATCCGCGGTGCAACGTGCAACATCCGTCTGAAATGGCGAAACAGTGTCGTACGACTTTTAGAAAAGCATTCATGGATTTGAAACGGAATAGTACCATGGTGCATCACTCTCCAGCGAAGGTAAATCGAAGGCGAGGTACGGTAATCCCGTTTTACCGTAAAAATCCGGTGTCGAAAAAACAAAGGGTAAAAAACTTACGAGACCCAATTGAGATTCGGGTTGTCCTTTTTGGGCATTAATATATCCGTTGATGGCTGAAAGATGTCAAAGCCGCAGAACTCATCGTGGCCTTCGTTTTGACAGGTTATGGGTCCCGTGAATCTAAACGAGCCAGAAGTTATGACTGTCCGAATAATCGATATCTACAGGGTGCAACATCCGCGGTGCAATGTGCAACATCCGTCCGAAATGGCAAAATAGTGCCGTACGACTTTTAGAAATGCGTGCATGGATTTGCAACGGAACAGTCCCATGGGGCACCACTCTCCAGCGATGGTGAATCGAAGACGAGCCACGGTAATCCCGTTTTACCGTAAAAATCCGGGGTCAAAAAAACGAAGGGTAAAAAACTTACGAACCCCGATTGAGATTCGGGTTGTCCTTTTCGGGCATTAATCTATCCATTGACGGCTGAAAGCTGTCAAAGATGTAGAACTCACCGTGGCCTTCGTTTTGACAGGTTATGCCTCCCGTAAATCTAAACGAGCCAGAAGTTATGCCTGTCCGAATAATCGATACGTACAGGGTGCAACATCCGCGGTGCAGGGTGCAACATCCGTCCGAAATGGCGAAACAGTGCCGTACGACTTTTAGAAATGCGTGCATGGATTTGAAACGGAACAGTACCCTGGTGCACCACTCTCCAGCGATGGTTAATCGAAGACGAGCCACGGTAAGACCGTTTTACCGTAAAAATCCGTTGTCGAAAAAACGAAGGGTAAAAAACTTACGAACCCCGATTGAGATTCGGGTTGTCCTGTTCGGGCATTAATCTATCCGTTGAAGGCTGAAAGCTGTCAAAGCTGTAGAACTCACCGTCGCCTTCGTTTTGACAGGTTATGGCTCCCGTAACTCTAAACGAGCCAGAAGTTATGACCGTCTGAATAATCGATATCTACAGGGTGCAACATCCGCGGTGCAAGGTGCAACATCCGTCCAAAATGGCGAAACAGTGTCGTACGACTTTTAGAAATGCATGCATGGATTTGAAACAGAACAGTACCATGGAGCACTACTCTCCAGCGATGGTAAATCGAAGATGAGGCACGGTAATCCCGTTTTACCGTAAAAATCCGGTGTCGAAAAAACGACGGGTAAAAAACTGACGAGACCCGATTGAGATTCGGGTTGTCCTTTTTGGGCATTAATCTATTCGTTGACGGCTGAAAGCGGTCAAAGCCATAGAACTCACCATGCCTTCGTTTAGACAGGTTATGGCTCCCGTAACTCTAAAAGAGCCAAAAGTTATGCCCGTCCGAATAATCGATATCTACTGGGTGCAACATCCACAGTGCAAGGTGCAACATCCGCGGTGCAAGGTGCAACATCCGTCCGAAATGACGAAACAGTGCCGTACGACTTTTAGAAATGCATGCATGGATTTGAAACGGAAAAGTACCATGGTGCACCACTCTCCAGCGATGGTAAATCGAAGACGAGCCGCGATAATCCCGTTTTACCGTAAAAATCCGGTGTCGAAAAAACGAAGGGTAAAAAACTTACGAGACCCGATAGAGATTCGGGTTGTCCTTTTTGGGCATTAATCTATCCGTTGACGGCTGAAAGCTGTCAAAGCCATAGAACTCAACGTGGCCTTCGTTTTGACAGGTTATGGCTCCCGTAACTCTAAACGAGCCAGAAGTTATGGCCGTCCGAATAATCGATATCTACAGGGTGCAACATCCGCGGTGCAAGGTGCAACATCCGTCTGAAATGGCGAAACAATGCCGTACGACTTTTAGAAATGCGTACATGGATTTGAAACGGAACAGTACCATGGTGCACCACTCTCCAGCGATGGTAAATCGAAGGCGAGGCACGGTAATCCCATTTTACCGTAAAAATCCGGTGTCGAAAAAACGAAGGGTAAAAAACTAACGAGACCCGATTGAGATTCGGGTTTTCCTTTTGGGCATTAATCTATCCGTTGACGGCTGAAAGCTGTCAAAGCCGTAGAAATCATCGTGACCTTCGTTTTGATAGGTTATGGCACCCGTAAATCTAAACGAGCCAGAAGTTATGGCCGTCCGAATAATCGATATCTACAGGGTGCAACATCCGTCCGAAATGGCGAAACAGTGCCAACGACTTTTAGAAATACGTGCATGGATTCGAAACGGAACATTACCATGGTGCACCACTCTCCAGCGATGGTAAATCGAAGGCGAGGCACGGTAATCCCGTTTTACCGTAAAAATGCGGTGTCGAAAAAATGAGGGGTAAAAAACTTACGAGACTCGATTGAGATTCGGGTTGTCCATTTTGGGCATTAATCTATCCGTTGACGGCTAAAAGATGTCAAAGCCGTAGAACTCATCGTGGCCTTCGTTTTGACATGTTATTGCTTCCGTTACTCTAAACGAGCCACAAGTTATAACCGTCCGAATAATCGATATCTACAGGGTGCAACATCCGCGGTGCAAGGTGCAACATCCGTCCGAAATGGCGAAACAGTGTCGTACGACTTTTAGAAATGCTTGCATGGATTTGAAACGGAACAATACCATGGTGAACCACTCTCCAGCGATGGTAAATCGAAAGCGAGGCACGGTAATCCCGTTTTACCGTAAAAATCCGGTGTCGAAAAAACGAAGGGTAAAAAACTTACGAGACTCGATTGAGATTCGAGTTGTCCTTTTCGGGCATTAATCTATCCGTTGACGGCTGAAAGCTGTCAAAGCCGTAGAACTCATCGTTTCCTTCGTTTTGACAGGTTATGGCTCCCGTAACTCTAAACAAGCCAGAAGTTATGGCCGTCCGAATAATCGATATCTACAGGGTGCAACATCCGTCCGAAATGGCGAAACAGTGTCTTACGACTTTTAGAAATGCGTGCATGGATTTGAAATGGAACAGTACCATGGTGCACCACTCTCCAGCGATGGTAAATCGACGACGAGGCACGGTAATCCTGTTTTACCGTAAAAATTCGGTGTCGAAAAAACGAAGGGTAAAAAACTTACGAGACCCGATTGAGATTCGGGTTGTCCTTTTTGGGCATTAATCTATCCGTTGACGGCTCAAAGCGGTCAAAGCCGTAGAACTCACCATGGCCTTCGTTTAGACAGGTTATGGCTCCCGTAACTCAAAACGAGCCAGAAGTTATGGCCGTCCGAATAATCGATATCTACAGGGTGCAACATCCGCGGTGCAAGGTGCAACACCCGTCCGAATTGGCGAAACATTGCCGTACGACTTTTAGAAATGCGTGCATGGATTTGAAACGGAACATTGCCATGGTGCACCACTCTCCAGCGATGGTAAATCGAAAACGAGCCACAGTAATCCCGTTTTACCGTAAAAATCCGGTGTCGAAAAAACGAAGGGTAAAAACTTACGAACCCAGATTGAGATTCGGGTTGTCCTTTTCTGGCATTAATCTATCGGTTGACGGCAGAAAGCTGTCAAAGCTGTAGAACTCACCGTGGCCTTCGTTTTGACAGGTTATGGCTCCCGTAAATCTAAACGAGCCAGAAGTTATTGCTATCCGAATAATCGATATATACAGGGTGCAACATCCGCGGTGCAAGGTGCAACATCCGTCCGAAATGGCGAAACAGTGTCGTACGACTTTTAGAAATGCGTGCATGGATTTGAAACGGAACAGTACCAGGGTGCACCACTCTGCAGCGATGGTAAATCGAAGACGAGCCACGGTAATCCCGTTTTACCGTGAAAATCCGGTGTCGAAAAAACGAAGGGTAAAAAACTTTCGAACCCCGATTGAGATTCGGGTTGTCCTTTTCGAGCATAAATCTATGCGTTGACGGTTGGAAGATGTCAAAGCTGTAGAACTCACCGTGGCCTTCGTTTTGATAGGTTATGGCTCCCGTAACTCTAAACGAGGCAGAAGTTATGGCCGTCCGAATAATCGATATCTACAGGGTGCAACATCTGCGGTGCAAGGTGCAACATCCGTCCGAAATGGCGAAACAATGCCGTACAACTTTTAGGAATGCATGCATGGATTTGAAACGGAACAGTTACTCTCCAGCGATGGTAAATAGAAGGCGAGGCATGGTAATCCCGTTTTACCGTAAAAATCCGGTGTCGAAAAAACGAAGGGTAAAAAACTTACGAGACTCGATTGAGGTTCGGGTTGTCCTTTTTGGGCATTAATCTATCCGTTGACGACTGAAAGCTGTCAAAGCCGTAGAACTCGTCTTGGCCTTCAATTTGACAGGTTATGGCTCCCGTTACTCTAAACGAGCCAGAAGTTATGCCCGTCCGAATAATCGATATCTATAGGGTGCGACATCCGCGGTGCAAGGTGCAACATCCGTTCGAAATGGCGAAACAGTGTCGTACGGCTTTTAGAAATGCGTGCATGGATTTGAAACGGAACAGTACCATAGTGCACCACTCGCAAGCGATGGTAAATCGAAGACGAGGCATGGTAATCCCGTTTTACGGTAAAAATCCGGTGTCGAAAAAACGAAGGGTAAAAAACTTACGAGACCCGATTGAGATTCGGGTTGTCCTTTTTGGGATTTAATCTATCCGTTGACGGCTGAAAGCTGTCAAAGCCGTAGAACTCATTGTGGCCTTCGTTTTGACAGGTTGTTACTCCCGTAACTCTAAACGAGCTAGAAGTTATGGCCGTCCGAATAATCGATATCTATAGGGTGCAACATCCGCGGTGCAAGGCGTAACATCCGTCTGAAATGGCGAAACAGTCTCGTACGACTTTTAGTAAAGCATGCATGGATTTGAAATGGAACAGTACCATGGTGCATCACTCTCCAGCGATGGTAAATCGAAGGCGAGGCACGGTAATCCCGTTTTACCGTAAAAATCCGATGTCGAAAAAACAAAGGGTAAAAAACTTACGAGACCCGATTGAGATTCGGGTTGTCCTTTTTGGGCATTAATCTATCCGTTGACGGTTGAAAGATGTCAAAGCCGTAGAATTCATCGTGGCCTTCGTTTTGACAGGTTATGGCTCCCGTAACTCTAAACGAGCCAGAAGTTATGACCATCCAAATAATCGATATCTACAGGGTGCAACATCCGCGGTGCAAGGTGCAACATCCGTCCGAAATGGCGAAACAGTGCCGTACGACTTATAGAAATGCGTGCATGGATTTGAAACAAAACAGTCCCTTGGTGCACCATTCTACAGCGATAGTGAATCGAAGACGAGCCACGGTAATCCCGTTTTACCGTAAAAATCCGGTGTCAAAAAAACGAAGGGTAAAAAACTTACGAACCCCGATTGAGATTCGGTTGTCCTTTTCGGGCATTAATCTGTCCATTGACGGCTGAAAGCTGTCAAAGCTGTAGAACTCACCATGGCCTTCGTTTTGACAGGTTATGGCTCCCGTAAATCATAACGAGCCAGAAGTTATGCCTGTCCGAATAATCGATATATACAGGGTGCAACATCTGCGGTGCAAGGTGAAACATCCGTCCGAAATGGCGAAAGGGTGCCGTACGACTTTTAGAAATGCGTGCATGGATTTGAAATGGAACAGTACCATGGTGCACCACACTCCAACGATGGTAAATCGAAGACGAACAACGGTAAGACCGTTTTATCGTAAAAATCCGGTGTCGAAAAATCGAAGGTTAAAAAACCTACGAACCCCGATTGAGATTCGGGCTGTCCTTTTCGGGCATTAATCTATCCGTTGACGGCTGAAAGCTGTCAAAGCTGTAGAACTCACCGTGGCCCTCGTTTTGACAAGTTATGGCTCCCGTAACTCTAAACGAGCCAGAAGTTATGACCATCCGAATGATCGATATCTACAAGGTGCAACATCTGCGGTGCAAGGTGCAACATCCATCCGAAACGGCGAAACAGTGGCGTACGACTTTTAGAAATGCGTGCACGGATTTGAAATGGAACAGTACCATGGTGCACCACTCTCCAGCGAAGGTAAATCGAAGACGAGGCACGGTAATCCCGTTTTACCGTAAAAATCCGGTGTCGAAAAAACGAAGGGTCAAAAACTTACGAGACCCGATTGAGATTCGGGTTGTCCTTTTTGGGCATTAATCTATCCGTTGACGGCTGAAAGCGGTCAAAGCCATAGAACTCACTGTGGCCTTCGTTTAGGCAGGTTATGGCTCCCGTAACTCTAAACAAGCCAAAAGTTATGGCCGTCCGAATAATCGATATCTACTAGGTGCAACATCCGCGGTGCCAGGTGCAACATCCGTCCGAAATGGCGAAACAGTGCCGTACGACTTTTAGAAATACGTGCATGGATTTGAAACGGAACAGTACCATGGTGCACCACTCTCCAGCGATGGGAAGTCGAAGACGGGCCACGGTAATCCCTTTTTACCGTAAAAATCCGGTGTCGAAAAAACGAAGGGCAAAAAACTTACGAGACCCGATTGAGATTCGGGTTATCCTTTTTGGGCATTAATCTATCTGTTGACGGCTGAAAGCTGTCAAAGCCGTAGAACTCAATGTGGCCTTCGTTTTGACAGGTTATGGCTCCCGTAACTCTAAACGAGGCAGAAGTTATGGCCGTCCGAATAATCGATATCTACAAGGTGCAACATCCGCGGTGCAAGGTGCAACATCCGTCTGAAATGGCGAAACAGTGCCGTACGACTTGTAGAAATGCGTGCATAGATTTGAAACGGAACAGTACCATGGTGCACCACTCTCCAGCGATGGTAAATCGAAGGCGAGGCACGGTAATCCCGTTTTACCGTAAAAATCCGGTGTCGAAAAAACGAAGGGTAAAAAACTTACAAGACTCGATTGAGATTCGGGTTGTCCTTTTTGGGCATTAATCTATCCGTTGACGACTGAAAGCTGTCAAAGCCATAGAACTCATCTTGGCCTTCGTTTTGACAGGTTATGGCTCCCGTTACTCTAAACGAGCCAGAAGTTATTCCCGTCCGAATAATCGATATCTATAGGGTGCGACATCCGCGGTGCAAGGTGCAACATCCGTCCGAAATGGCGAAACAGTGTCGTACGACTTTTAGAAATGTGTGCATGGATTTGAAACGGAACAGTACCATAGTGCACCACTCTCCAGCGATGGTAAATCGAAGACGAGGCATGGTAATCCCGTTTTACCGTAAAAATCCGGTGTCGAAAAAACGAAGGGTAAAAAACTTACGAGACCCGATTGAGATTCGGGTTGTCCTTTTTGGCATTTAATCTATTCGTTGACGGCTGAAAGCAGTCAAAGCCGTAGAACTCATTGTGGCCTTCGTTTTGACAGGTTGTGACTCCCATAACTCTAAACGAGCCAGAAGTTATGGCCGTCCGAATAATCGATATCTATAGGGTGCAACATCCGCGGTGCAAGGTGCAACATCCGTCTGAAATGGCGAAACAGTCTCGTATGACTTTTAGAAAAGCATGCATGGATTTGAAACGGAACAGTACCCTGGTGCATCACTCTCCAGCGATGGTAAATCGAAGGCGAGGCACGGTAATCTCGTTTTACCGTAAAAATCCGATGTCGAAAAAACAAAGGGTAAAAAACTTACGAGACCCGATTGAGATTCGGGTTGTCCTTTTTGGGCATTAATCTATCCGTTGACGGTTGAAAGATGTCAAAGCCGTAGAATTCATTGTGGCCTTCGTTTTGACAGGTTATGGCTCCCGTAACTCTAAACGAGCCAGAAGTTATGACCGTCCAAATAATCGATATCTACAGGGTGCAACATCCGTGGTGCAAGGTGCAACATCCGTCCGGAATGGCGAAACAGTGCAGTACGACTTATAGAAATGCGTGCATGGATTTGAAACGAAATAGTCCCATGGTGCACCACAATCCAGCGATAGTGAATCGAAGACGAGCCACGGTAATCCCGTTTTACCTTAAAAATCCGGTGTCAAAAAAACGAAGGGTAAAAAACTTACGAACCCCGATTGAGATTCGGGTTGTCCTTTTCGGGCATTAATCTATCCATTGACGGCTGAAAGCTGTCAAAGCTGTAGAACTCACCGTGGCCTTCGTTTTGACAGGTTATGGCTCCCGTAAATCTTAATGAGCCAGAAGTTATGCCTGTCCGAATAATCGATATATACAGGGTGCAACATCTGCGGTGCAAGGTGAAACATCCGTCCGAAATGGCGAAACAGTGCCGTACGACTTTTAGAAATTCGTGCATGGATTTGAAATGGAACAGTACCATGGTGCACCACTCTCCAGCGATGGTAAATCGAAGACGAACAACGGTAAGACCGTTTTACCGTAAAAATCCGGTGTCGAAAAAACGAAGGGTAAAAAACCTACGAACCCCGATTGAGATACGGGTTGTCCTTTTCGGGCATTAATCTATCCGTTGACGGCTGAAAGCTGTCAAAGCTGTAGAACTCACCGTGGCCTTCGTTTTGACAAGTTATGGCTCCCGTAACTCTAAACGAGCCAGAAGTTATGACCGTCCGAATAATCGATATCTACAAGGTGCAACACCTGAGGTGCAAGGTGCAATATCCGTCCGAAATGGCGAAACAGTGGCGTACGACTTTTAGAAATGCGTGCACGGATTTGAAACGGAACAGTACCATGGTGCACCACTCTCCAGCGAAGGTAAATCGAAGACGAGGCACGGTAATCCCGTTTTACCGTAAAAATCCGGTGTCGAAAAAACGAAGGGTAAAAAACTTACGATACCCGATTGAGATTCGGGTTGTCCTTTTTGGGCATTAATCTATCCGTTGACGGCTGAAAGCGGTCAAAGCCGTAGAACTCACTGTGGCCTTCGTTTAGACAGGTTATGGCTCCCGTAACTCTAAACAAGCCAAAAGTTATGGCCGTCCGAATAATCGATATCTACTGGGTGCAACATCCGCAGGGCAAGGTGCAACATCCGCGGTGCAAGGTGCAACATCCGTCTGAAATGGCGAAACAGTGCCGTATGACTTTTAGA
Organism: Allium cepa; assembly: GCA_030765085.1. NCBI lineage: Eukaryota > Viridiplantae > Streptophyta > Magnoliopsida > Asparagales > Amaryllidaceae > Allium > Allium cepa. The sequence goes on along the minus strand of CM060939.1, from coordinate 270,232 downwards.
AATGCGTGCACGGATTTGAAACGGAACAGTACCATGGTGCACCACTCTCCAGCGATGGGAAGTCGAAGACGGGCCACGGTAATCCCGTTTTACCGTAAAAATCCGGTGTCGAAAAAACGAAGGGCAAAAAACTTACGAGACCCGATTGAGATTCGGGTTATCCTTTTTGGGCATTAATCTATCTGTTGAAGGCTGAAAGCTGTCAAAGCCGTAGACACAATGTGGCCTTCGTTTTGACAGGTTATGGCTCCCGTAAGTCTAAACGAGCCAGAAGTTATGGCCGTCCGAATAATCGATATCTACAGGGTGCTACATCCACGGTGCAAGGTGCAACATCCGTCCGAAATGGCGAAACAGTGCCTTACGACTTTTAGAAATGCGTGCATGGATTCGAAAAGGAACATTACCATGGTGCATCACTCTCCCGCGATGGTAAATCGAAGGCGAGGCACGGTAATCCCGTTTTACCATGAAAATCCGGTGTCGAAAAAACGAAGGGTAAAAAACTTACGAGACGCGATTGAGATTCGGGTTGTCCTTTTTGGGCATTAATCTATCCGTCGATGGCTGAAAGCTGTCAAAGCCGTAGAACTCATCGTGGCCTTCGTTTTGACAGGTTATGGCTTCTGTTACTCTAAACGAGCCAGAAGTTATGCCCGTCCGAATAATAGATATCTACAGGGTGCAACATCCGCGGTGCAAGGTGCAACATCCGTCCAAAATGGCGAAACAGTGTCGTACGACTTTTAGAAATGCGTGCATGGATTTGAAACGGAACAGTACCATTGTGCTCCAGCGATGGTAAATCGAAGACGAGGCACGATAATCTCGTTTTACCATAAAAATCCGTTGTCGAAAAAACGAAGGGTAAAAAACTTACGAGACCGGATTGAGATTCGGGTTGTCCTTTTTGGGCATTAATCTATCCGTTGATGGCTGAAAGCTGTCAAAGCCGTAGAACTCATCGTGGCCTTCGTTTTGACAGGTTATGGCGCCTGTAACTCTAAACAAGCCAAAAGTTATTGCCGTCCGAATAATCGATATATAAAGGGTGCAACATTCGCGGTGCAAGGTGCAACATCCGTCTGAAATGGCGAAACAGTGCCGTACGACTTTTAGAAATGCGTGCATGGATTTGAAACGGAACAGTATCATGGTGCACCACTCTCCAGCAATGGTAAATCGAAGGCGAGGCACGGTAATCCCGTTTTACCGTAAAAATCCCGTGTCGAAAAAACGAAGGGTAAAATACTTACGAGACCCGATTGAGATTCGGGTTTCCTTTTTGGGCATTAATCTATCCGTTGATGGTTGAGAGCTGTCAAAGCCGTAGAACTCATTGTGGCCTTTGTTTTGACAGGTTATGGCTCCCGTAACTCTAAACGAGCCTGAAGTTATGGTCGTTCGAATAACCGATATCTACAGGGTGCCACATCCGCGGTGCAAGGTGCAACATCCATCCGAAATGGCGAAACAGTGTCACACGACTTTTAGAAATGCGTGCATGGATTTGAAACGGAACAGTACCATGGTGCACCACTCTCCATCGATGGTAAACCGAAGACGAGGCACGTTAATCCCGTTTTACTGTAAAAATCCGGTGTCGAAAAAACGAAGGGTAAAAAACTTACGAGACCCGATTGAGATTCGGGTTGTCCTTTTTGGGCATTAATCTATCCGTTGACGGCTGAAAGAAGTCAAAGCCTTAGAACTCATCGTGGCCTTAGTTTGGACAGGTTATGGTTTCCGTAACTCTAAACGAGCCAGAAGTTATGGACGTCCGAATACTATCTACAGGGTGCAACATCCGCGGTGCAAGGTGCAACATCCGTCCGAAATGGCGAAACAGTATCATACGACTTTTAGAAATGCGTGCATGGATTTGAAACGGAACAGTGCCATGGTGCACCACTCCCCAGTGATGGTAAATCGAAGGCGAGGCACGGTAATCCCGTTTTACCGTAAAAATCCGGTGTCGAAAAAACAAAGGGTAAAAAACTTACGAGACTCGATTGAGATTCGGATTGTCCTTTTCGGGCATTAATCTATCCGTTGACGGCTGAAAGCTGTCAAAGCCATAGAACTCATCGTTTCCTTCGTTTTGACAGGTTATGGCCCCCGTAACTCTAAACGAGCAAGAAGTTATGGCCGTCCGAATAATCAATATCTACAGGGTGCAACATCCGCGGTGCAAGGTGCAACATCCGTCCGAAATGGCGAAACAGTGTCTTACGACTTTTAGAAATGCGTGCATGGATTTGAAACGGAACAGTAACATGGTGCACCACTCTCCAGCGATGGTAAATCTAAGACGAGGCACGGTAATCCCGTTTTACCATAAAAATCCGGTGTCGAAAAAACGAAGGGTAAAAAACTTACGAGACCCGATTGAGATTCGGGTTGTCCTTTTTTGGCATTAATCTATCCGTTGACGGCTGAAAGCGGTCAAAGCCGTAGAAATCACCGTGGCCTTCGTTTAGACAGGTTATGGCTCCCGTAACTCTAGACTAGCCAAAAGTTATGGTCGTCCGAATAATCGATATCTACCGGGTGCAATTTCCGCGGTTCAAGGTGCAACATCCGTCCGAATTGGCGAAACAGTGTCGTACGACTTTTACAAATGTGTGCATGGATTTGAAATGGAACGTTACCATGGTGCACCACTCTCCAGCGATGGTAAATCGAAGACGAGCCACGGTAATCCCGTTTTACCGTAAAAATCCGGTGTCGAAAAAACGAAGGGTAAAAACTTAAGAACCCAGATTGAGATTCGGGTTGTCCTTTTCTGGCATTAATCTATCCGTTGACGGCTGAAAGCTGTCAAAGCTGTAGAACTCACCATGGCCTTCGTTTTTACAGGTTATGGCTCCCGTAAATCTAAACGAGCCAAAGTTATGGCTGTCCGAATAATCGATATATACAGGGTGCAACATCCGCGGTGCAAGGTGCAACATCCGTCCGAAATGGCGAAACAGTGCCGTACGACTTTTAGAAATGCGTGCATGGATTTGAAACGGAACAGTACCATGGTGCTCCACTCTTCAGCGACGGTAAATCGAAGACGAGCCACGGTAATCCCGTTTTACAGTAATAATCCGGTGTCGAAAAAACGAAGGGTAAAAAACTTACGAACCCCGATTGAGATTCGGGTTGTCCTTTTCGGGCATAAATCTATCCGTTGACGGTTGGAAGATGTCAAAGCTGTAGAACTCACCATGGCCTTCATTTTGATAGGTTATGGCTCCCGTAACTCTAAACGAGCCAGAAGTTATGACCGTCCGAATAATTGATATCTACAGGGTGCAACATCTGCGGTGCAAGGTGCAACATCCGTCCGAAATGGCGAAACAGTGCCGTACGACTTTTAGAAATACGTGCATGGATTTGAAACGGAACAGTGTCATGGTGCACCACTCTCCAGCGATGGTAAATCGAAGGCGAGGCACGGTAATCCCGTTTTACCGTAAAAATCCGGTGCCGAAAAAAGGAAGGGTAAAAAACTTACGAGACTCGATTGAGATTCGGGTTGTCCTTTTTGGGCATTAATATATCCGTTGATATCTGAAAGCCGTCAAAGCCATAGAACTCATCGTGGCCTTCGTTTTGACAGGTTATGGCTCCCGTTGCTCTAAACGAGCCAGAAGTTAAGCCCGTCCGAATAATCAATATCTACAGGGTGCGACATCCGCGGTGCAAGGTGTAACATCCGTCCGAAATGGCGAAACAGTGTCGTATGACTTTTAGAAATGCGTGCATGGATTTGAAACAGAACAGTACCTTGGTGCACCACTCTCCAGCGATGGTAAATAGAAGGCGAGGTACGGTAATCCCGTTTTACCGTAAAAATCCGGTGTCGAAAAAACGAAGGATAAAAAACTTACGAGACCCGATTGAGATTCGGGTTGTACTTTTGGGCATTAATCTATCCGTTGACGGCTGAAAGCTGTCAAAGCCGTAGAACTCATCGTGGCCTTCGTTTTGACAGGTTATGGCTCCCGTAACTCTAAACGAGCCAGAAGTTATGGCCGTCCGAATAATCGATATCTACAGGGTGCTACATCCGCGGTGCAAGGTGCAACATCCGTCCGAAATGGCGAAACAGTGCCGTACGACTTTTAGAAATGCGTGCATGGATTCGAAACGGAACATTACCATGGTGCACCACTCTCCAGCGATGGTAAATCGAAGGCGAGGCACGGTAATCCCGTTTTACCGTAAAAATGCGGTGTCGAAAAAACGAAGGGTAAAAAACTTACGAGACTCGATTGAGATTCGGGTTGTCCTTTTCGGGCATTAATCCATCCGTTGATGGCTGAAAGCTGTCAAAGCCGTAGAACTCATCGTGGCCTTCGTTTTGACAGGTTATGGCTCCCATTACTCTAAACGAACCAGAAGTTATGCCCGTCCGAATAATCGATATCTACAGGGTGCGACATCCGCGGTGCAAGGTGCAACATCCGTCCGAAATGGCGAAACAATGTCGTACAACTTTTAGAAATGCGTGCATGGATTTGAAACGGAACAGTACCATGGTGCACCACTCTCCAGCGATGTTAAATCGAAGACGAGGCACGGTAATCCCGTTTTACCGTAAAAATCCAGTGTCGAAAAAACGAAGGGTAAAAAACTTATGAGACCCGATTGAGATTCGGGTTGTCCTCTTTGGGATTTAATCTATCCGTTGAAGGCTGAAAGCTGTCAAAGCCATAAAACTCATTGTGGCCTTCGTTTTGACAGGTTATGACTCCCGTAACTCTAAACGAGCCAGAAGTTATGGTCGTCCGAATAATCGATATCTACAGGGTGCAACATCCGTGGTGCAAGGTGCAACATCCGTCTGAAATGGCGAAACAGTGTCGTACGACTTTTAGAAAAGCATTCATGGATTTGAAACGGAATAGTACCATGGTGCATCACTCTCCAGCGATGGTAAATCAAAGGCGAGGTACGGTAATCCCGTTTTACCGTAAAAATCCGGTGTCGAAAATACGAAGGGTAAAGAACTTACGAGACCCAATTGAGATTCGGGTTGTCCTTTTTGGGCATTAATTTATCCATTGATGGCTGAAAGATGTCAAAGCCGCAGAACTCATCGTGTTCTTCGTTTTGACAGGTTATGGGTCCCGTAAATCTAAACGAGCCAGAAGTTATGACCGTCCGAATAATCGATATCTACAGGGTGCAACATCCGCGGTGCAATGTGCAACATCCGTCCGAAATGGCAAAATAGTGCCGTACGACTTTTAGAAATGTGTGCATGGATTTGCAACGGAACAGTCCAATGGGGCACCACTCTCCAGCGATGGTGAATCGAAGACGAGCCACGGTAATCCCGTTTTACCGTAAAAATCCGGTGTCAAAAAAACGAAGGGTAAAAAACTTACGAACCCCGATTGAGATTCGGGTTGTCCTTTTCGGGCATTAATCTATCCATTGACGGCTGAAAGCTGTCAAAGCTGTAGAACTCACCGTGGCCTTCGTTTTGACAGGTTATGCCTCTTGTAATTCTAAACGATCCAGAAGTTATGCCTGTGTGAATAATCGATATATACAGGGTGCAACATCCGCGGTGCAGGGCGCAACATCCGTCCGAAATGGCGAAACAGTGCCGTACGACTTTTAGAAATGCGTGCATGGATTTGAAACGTAACAGTACCATGGTGCACCACTCTCCAGCGATGGTAAATCGAAGACGAGCCACGGTAAGACCGTTTTACCGTAAAAATCCATTGTCGAAAAAACGAAGGGTAAAAAACTTACGAACCCCGATTGAGATTCGGGTTGTCCTTTTCGGGCATTAATCTATCCGTTGAAGGCTGAAAGCTGTAAAAGCTGTAGAACTCACCGTTGCCTTCGTTTTGACAGGTTATGGCTCCCGTAACTCTAAACGAGCCAGAAGTTATGACCGTCCGAATAATCGATATCTACAGGGTGCAACATCCGCGGTGCAAGGTGCGACATCCGTCCGAAATGGCGAAACAGTGTCGTACGACTTTTAGAAATGCATACATGGATTTGAAACAGAACAGTACCATGGAGCACCACTCTCCAGCCATGGTAAATCGAAGACGAGGCACGGTAATCCCGTTTTACCGTAAAAATCCGGTGTCGAAAAAACGAAGTGTAAAAAACTGACGAGACCCGATTGAGATTCGGGTTGTCCTTTTTGGGCATTAATCTATTCGTTGACGGCTGAAAGCGGTCAAGGCCATAGAACTCACCGTGCCTTCGTTTAGACAGGTTATGGCTCCCGTAACTCTAAAAGAGCCAAAAGTTATGCCCGCCCGAATAATCGATATCTACTGGGTGCAACATCCGCGGTGCAAGGTGCAACATCCGCGGTGCAAGGTGCAACATCCGTCCGAAATTGCGAAACAGTGCCGTACGACTTTTAGAAATGCATGCATGGATTTGAAACGGAAAAATACCATGGTGCACCACTCTCCAGCGATGGTAAATCGAAGACGAGCCGCGATAATCCCGTTTTACCGTAAAAATCCGGTGTCGAAAAAACGAAGGGTAAAAAACTTACGAGACCCGATAGAGATTCGGGTCGTCCTTTTTGGGCAGTAATCTATCCGTTGACGGCTGAAAGCTGTCAAAGCCATAGAACTCAACGTGGCCTTCGTTTTGACAGGTTATAGTTCCCGTAACTCTAAACGAGCCAGTAGTTATGGCCGTCCGAATAATCGATATCTACAGGGTGCAACATCCGCGGTGCAAGGTGCAACATCCGTCTGAAATGACGAAACAGTGCCGTACGACTTTTAGAAATGCGTACATGGATTTGAAACGGAACAGTACCATGGTGCACCACTCTCCAGCGATGGTAAATCGAAGGCGAGGCACGGTAATCCCATTTTACCGTAAAAATCCGTTGTCGAAAAAACGAAGGGTAAAAAACTTACGAGACCCGATTGAGATTCGGGTTGTCCTTTTGGGCATTAATCTATCCGTTGACGGCTGAAAGCTGTCAAAGCCGTAGAAATCATCGTGACCTTCGTTTTGATAGGTTATGGCTCCCGTAAATCTAAACGAGCCAGAAGTTATGGCCGTCAAAATAATCGATATCTACAGGGTGCAACATCCGCGGTGCATGGTGCAACATCCGTCCGAAATGGCGAAACAGTGCCGTACGACTTTTAGAAATGCATGCATGGATTCGAAACGGAACATTACCATGGTGCACCACTCTCCAGCGATGGTAAATCGAAGGCGAGGCACGGTAATCCCGTTTTACCGTAAAAATGCGGTGTCGAAAAAATGAAGGGTAAAAAACTTACGAGACTCGATTGAGATTCAGGTTGTCCTTTTTGGGCATTAATCTATCCGTTGAAGGCTAAAAGCTGTCAAAGCCGTAGAACTCATCGTGGCCTTCGTTTTTACATGTTATGGCTTCCGTTACTCTAAACGAGCCAGAAGTTATACCCGTCCGAATAATCCATATCTACAGGGTGCAACATCCGCGGTGCAAGGTGCAACATCCGTCCGAAATGGCGAAACAGTGCCGTACGACTTTTAGAAATGCTTGCATGGATTTGAAACGGAACAATACCATGGTGAACCACTCTCCAGCGATGGTAAATCGAAAGCGAGGCACGGTAATCCCGTTTTACCGTAAAAATCCGGTGTCGAAAAAACGAAGGGTAAAAAACTTACGAGACTCGATTGAGATTCGGGTTGTCCTTTTCTGGCATTAATCTATCCGTTGATGGCTGAAAGCTGTCAAAGCCGTAGAACTCATCGTTTCCTTCGTTTTGACAGGTTATGGCTCCCGTAACTCTAAACGAGCCAGAAGTTATGGCCGTCCGAATAATCGATATCTACAGGGTGCAACATCCGTCCGGAATGGCGAAACAGTGTCTTACGACTTTTAGAAATGCGTGCATGGATTTGAAATGGAATAGTACCATGGTGCACCACTCTCCAACGATGGTAAATCGAAGACGAGGCACGGTAATCCCGTTTTACCGTAATAATTCGGTGTCGAAAAAACGAAGGGTAAAAAACTTACGAGACCCGATTGAGATTCGGGTTGTCCTATTTGGGCATTAATCTATCCGTTGACGGCTGAAAGCGGTCAAAGCCGTAGAACTCACCATGGCCTTCGTTTAGACAGGTTATGGCTCCCGTAACTCTAAACGAGCCAGAAGTTATGGCCGTCCGAATAATCGATATCTACAGGGTGCAACATCCGCGGTGCAAGGTGCAACATCCGTCCAAATTGGCGAAACATTGCCGTACGACTTTTAGAAATGCGTGCATGGATTTGAAACGGAACATTGCTATGGTGCACCACTCTCCAGCGATGGTAAATCGAAGACGAGCCACAGTAATCCAGTTTTACCGTAAAAATCCGGTGTCGAAAAAACGAAGGGTAAAAACTTACGAACCCAGATTGAGATTCGGGTTGTCCTTTTCTGGCATTAATCTATCGGTTGACGGCAGAATACTGTCAAAGCTGCAGAACTCACCGTGGCCTTCGTTTTGACAGGTTATGGCTCCCGTAAATCTAAACGAGCCAGAATTTATTGCTGTCCGAATAATCGATATATACAGGGTGCAACATCCGCGATGCAAGGTGCAACATCCGTCCAAAATGGCGAAACAGTGTCGTACGACTTTTAGAAATGCGTGCATGGATTTGAAACGGAACAGTACCAGTGTGACGACCGCCCATGACTCCCGCACCAAATCAAGGAAATAATGCGCTAAAAGGTGTGCCAGGCAGCCATGGACGATAGTCAGGGTAAAACAAAACAGAAGAATCTCTATCGCATAACTCACAGCGCATGGATAAAATACAATAGAGAAATATAATATAGTGAAGCTCCATAGAACAGAACATCATCATATAAGCATCACAGTAGTTTCATACAATCATCTACTCAAATCCATACATGAAAGCCTCACTACAAATCACTCAACCAAATACAGCAGCGGATACCCAGTACATATAGTAAGAAAACTAATATGCAAAGCCTCCTGCTCGTCTTCGTCATCTTTAGCGTAGAACTCCTAGCACAGCACCTGTCACCTGCTACCTAGTCTGCCCATCCCGACATGGATGAACAGCCCAAGGTAATAAGAGGAGACATAAAACCTTGAGTCAGACAAAGTCTTAGTGAGCAGTAAATCAACTATCAAGCATACCAAAAGAGCATAAAGGATAAAAGGAATAGGAACCAAACCATCCCACTCCACCTCTTTCTACAGTGATAGCCCCAGACATACACTAAGGAGAAGCAAGCATAACAACATAGACAATTAAGGTAAAGCGAATACCACTCGAGTCAAGGACGATGTTTTCCAAATACAAACCCCCAAGGCCTAAACCAAGATCAGATAAGCACCCAGAAAACACCGCTCTTGAAGCCGAATGATAATACAACCAAACATCCATGACTCTGGCTATCACTGTTATCCTTGCCTCGATTTCACCGTTAGTTGAATGACCATCTGTCAAGGGCTAATGGTAACCCCGGTTCTAACCATAACTCCGCACACTGCCTTGTGCCTAGGACTTATCTACTTTGCCCAGAGTACTCAACTACCTACCTGTAGTCTTTTGGGTGTCCCGACTACCTACCTGTAGTCGTTATGGGCGCCCCATGTACTCTTGCTTTTGAGCATGCTAGAACCTTCAACAACGACGAGATCCAAGCCTCCTAGCCATCCTTCTTGACGACTATCCTCATACAAGCTCAAGCTACCTCTTGAACAATCCATTATCAACCAACTTGAACTACTCTTCAAGTTATCAACATGCTTGGAATGATCCCTGCTTGGATTAAGCCAAGACTCACATCATACTTCGCTTCATCGCATCAAAGCAAAGTCTCAACTCAACAACATGGTTTGCCTCATCAAATCATGGCAAAGTCCCATCTCAACATCATCCAATCTATACATATGAGCTTCAACATCCGCTACATATGCCTTAAGCAGCTTTCACCATTCAAGAGCCTTCTTCCATAGCTTTTGAATCCTCTTTCATCATCTTGTTCCAAATCAACTACTAGCTAACTTGGAAACAATCAAATCAATCATACATTCAAATAATCAATCATTCAAACAAGATCTATTAAGCAATTTAAGCAATATCAACTATAATGGCAATTTCGTAAATAAACGAGCAAAAGTCCAACATATGTGAAATCATGGTTTTTAGCATAGATCTATCAATTATAAAACATGGGTTTTGTCTCTAATGCTTATTAAACAAACTTGCATAAGTAAACATCTTCAAAAACCATGGATCTAGACTTAGATCTAAGAAAAATGCATGAAATCTCTAACTTTAACACCCAAACATGCCACCAATCCAATATACTCCTTTGGATCCGCGTGAGAGATAACTACCACTCACCAAATCACCAAAACAACCTAAAATCAATCAACTTCAGATCTGGACAGCAAGGACTTGAGCTTGATCCGGAGAAATTTCACTTGAAACGGTGAAATCTAGCTTCTTCGGATGAAAATCTTCAACTTTGGCTCTTGATCTTTGATCTTGATCTTCAATCTTCAATGGATGTTAGCACTTGATAGAAGTAGAGAAAGAAGTGAAGAAAATACCGTAGTCGAGTTTCCAAAATGGCAGCACTTCGTCGCTTCGAAATCCGGTGCCAAAAAGTGAGCCAAACCCCTCTATTTATAGGCTGGAAAACCCTTTATCTCGGCCGTCCCTAAGTCGCCGCCGACCTAACTTCGCCGGCCTAACACTCCGCCGACTCAACCTCAAGACGCCGACCCAACTACACAGCACACACACAGGGTTACACGACCTAGTTCCTTAGGTAGTCTACCCCTTAACTCGGCCATACGACTCAACCACCCATGAGTCGGCCCAACTCTTAAGTCGGTCAGTCTCTCTAAGTCATAACTCCTTAAGTCGGCAACCACTATAAGTCGCTCCAACCTATGAGTCGGCCACTACCTTAAGTCGGCCACGACTCATCACTTGCACTCGGGTCAACTCCTAAACGACTCAAGCTAGAGATAACGCAAACAACACTAACAACCTGTAAATTCTACGATACATCGACACGTAAAATACGGGTCGTTACATTCTCTCCCCCTTAGGAATTTCGCCCCCGAAATTCCAAGCAAACAACAGCAATCACAATTATTCCGCATGCCTACCATCCATAGCAATCAACAAACCATGCATCCAATTCTAACCTAGCATGCAGAATTCTAAGACTTAGAACAAGCTACAAATTCATGAGATGTCACGACACTTTAGGGCCATACCTCGAAGAGTTCGGGATGAGCTGCCTTCATCCTCTCTTCCTCCTCCCACGTACAGTCGTTAACATCATCACTCCATTGTACCTTGAGCAACGTAATCGTCTTCCTCCTAAGCTGTTTCGTATCGGTTTCAACAATACGAAGCGGCTTACGAGGTCTCGAAACAACTGGATCAACCTCCAAGTCTTCACAGCTATCAGCAGAAACCACCGTAGTTGGGTCGTGCATATACTTCCGTAGATAAGATACATGAAAAACACTGTGCACACCCGCCATCTTTTCCGGTAACTCCAATCTATAAGCGAGCTTTCCAATACGCTCGATAATCGGGAATGGTCCAACAAATCTCGGAGTTAACTTTCCTTTCTTCCCGAATCTAATGACACTCTTCAGAGGAGAAATCTTCACAAAAACCATATCACCTACGTCGAATTCCAAATCCTTTCGACGATTATCTGCATAACTTTTCTGACGATCCTGGGCTGCCTTCATTCTTTGCCGAATGATCTCTATACAATCCGAAGTCTGTCGAATCATCTCTGGCCCAAGTATCAGCTTTTCTCCAGTTTCCAACCAACATGTCGGGGAGTTACACGGTCTTCCATACAATGCCTCATATGGTGCCATACCAATACTCGACTGATAACTGTTGTTATAAGCAAACTCCACCAAATGAAGGTGATCTTCCCATGATCCTCCGAAGTCCAAAACACATGCTCTAAGAAGATCTTCCAAAACTCGGTTGACTCTCTCAGTCTGACCATCTGTTTGAGGGTGATAAGCTGTACTCAAACACAACTCAGTTCCCAAAACTTCCTGGAAGCTCTTCCAAAATCTACTAGTGAACAATGGATCTCGATCGCTCACTATACTCTTCGGAACACCATGGAAACGAACTATCCACTTCACATATAATTCAGCCAACTTCGATGCAGTCCTAGTCGATCGAACAGGAATGAACCTTGCACTCTTGGTCAAACGATCTACTATGACCCAAATCCCTTCATTTCCTGCCCTAGTTCTAGGTAGACCATCGATAAAATCCATCGACACTTGCTCCCACTTCCATGCAGGAACCTCTAATGGCTGAAGTAATCCACTGGGCTTCTTCTGCTCAGCTTTCACCAACTGGCAATTCATACACTTGGAAATAAAATTTCCAACATCCTTCTTCATACCTTCCCAGTAGTAGGTTCTCTTCATATCCCGATACATCTTATTTCCACCTGGATGAATTGTCAACTTCGAGTGATGACTCTCCCTCAGAACTTCATCTCTCAATCCATCTACATCGGGAACAACTAGTCGCCCTTGCTTTCGAAGCCAACCCTCTCGATCGACTTCAAATCCTTTATCCTTTTCTGGATCAAATCCGGATTCCAAATCACGGATAATCTTGATAAGCTTATCATCTCTCCTTTGCCTCTCGCCAATTCTTTCCACAAGAGTAGGCCTTATCGATAAGTTTGCCAACATCTCAGGTTCCAATTCACATCTAGGCCTGAAATCAAATCCAGCCAAATACTCAAGACTCTTCCATTCCGAAAACATGGCTCCCAATCCTGCATGTCTTCGACTTAACGCATCAGCCACTGCGTTACCTTTCCCTGGAGTATAGGCTATACCAAAATCATACGATGCTAAGAACTCTAGCCACCTTTGCTGTCGAAGATTCAAATCCTTTTGGGAAAACAGATACTTCAACGACTTATGATCTGTAAACAGCTCGAATCTAACTCCCAATAGATAGTGTCTCCACATCTTCAAAGCAAACACAATCGCCGCTAACTCCAAATCATGAGTCGGATAATTCCTTTCATGCGGCTTTAGTTGTCGACTAGCATACGCAACAACTTTATGCTTCTGCATTAGCACCGCTCCTAGTCCAGTGCCACATGCATCGGTGTAAACCACCATCTCATCATTCCCACTTGGAATAGTCAAAACAGGAGCGCTCGTCAGTCGCTCTTTCAGGATTACGAAAGCTTGCTCACACTTATCATCCCATCTGAACACTTGGTTCTTCTTCGTCAATCCTGTCAACGGTGCAGCTATCTTGGAAAAGTCTTTGATAAACCGACGATAATATCCTGCTAATCCAAGAAAACTTCTCACATCAGATGCATTCTTAGGCCTAACCCAATCCTGGATCGCTGCCACCTTAGCGGGATCAACCGCTATTCCATTTCCAGAAATAACATGACCTAAGAACCTCACTTCATTCTTCCAGAAGTGACACTTCGAAAACTTAGCCTTCAGCTGATGTTTCCGTAAGATTCCTAAAACAATCCTCAAGTGCGTCTTGTGCTCTTCCTCAGTTCTGGAATAAACCAAAATATCATCCACGAACACAAGCACGAACTTATTCAACTGATCTCTGAACACTCTATTCATAAGATCCACAAAATATGCTGGCGCGTTAGTCAACCCAAACGGCATTACCAGCCACTCATAAAACCCGGATGGTGTCCTGAAAGCAGTCTTCGGCACACTATCCTTCGCCACTCTCAACTGGTGAAATCCCGTTGCCAAATCCATCTGAGAAAACACCTTAGCCTCGTGAAGCTGATCAAACAAGTCATCTATTCTCGGCAATGGATACTTGTTCTTCCTAGTCACCTTATTCAGCTCACGATAATCAACACACAACCTCAACGATCCATCCGTTTTGGTTGCGAACACAACGGGCGCACCCCATTCGGACACACTTCTCCGAATGAATCCTTTCCGCAAAAGGTCATCAACTTGCACCTTCAGCTCTTGCTGCTCCCTCGGTGCCATCCGCCTAAGAGGCATCACAACAGGTCTGGCTCCCTCAACTAGATCGATACGAAACTCGATCTCCCTATGCGGCGGCAACCCTTTGACTTCCTCAAAGACATTCTCAAACTCATTCACAATAGGCACCGATGACAGTCCATCCCGTGGAACAACTAGCGAATACATGAAGCTCATGAAGACGCCTTCTTCATGCTTACATCGTATCACAACCTTTCGCCCTTCCACATTCCCGACTGTCACCTCAAGCCTCTCACAATCAATCCTAGCCGCATACTTCCTAAGCCAGTCCATACCCAAAATAATTCCGAACCCCGCAAAGTTCAGAACAAAGAAATCACAAACAAACGAGCAATCATGACTCGACACAACTAGACCACGGCATATCATACACAAACATGACGAACCCCCAACCGGATTAGTCACAACCAATGGCCTATCAACAATATCCGGTTTCATACCTAACCGGCATACCAAATCATCACAAACAAAAGAATGCGACGCTCCAGTATCAAACAACACTCTAACTGGAACACCACAAATAGAAAGAGTACCTTGAACAACCACACTCTTCCCCTTCTCTTCAGCAGTAGGAGCTTTCGAAGACGATGGAACAGCCCCCAAAGCAAAGGCTTGCACAACCTGCCTATCTTTCCTCGGTTCTGGACAATCCTTCTTGATATGTCCCAGCTTATCACAGTTGTAACACTTTCCCGGCACTTTGGGATTCTTACAATCTTTGTAAAGATGGCCCTTCTGCTGGCAGTTATAGCAAGTCACTTCACTTTTCGGCTTCTTCTGGCCATCCCTACCCTTCTGTTGCTGCTGCTTCCTCTTCCTATTGCCACTCTGCTGTGGTTTAGATCCTTCCCTGGTTACAGAAACGACAGAACTTTCCCTAGGAAACAAACTCTCATGCCTAAGAGCTTTTTCCACAAGCTTCTCAAATGGATCGTCCAGATGATCCACTAACTGCCTCCCAAGATAAGCATCCAGACCAGTCACAAACTTTTCATTTTTCTGGTAGGGAGAATCAATATACGATCTGGCATACTTAGACAAAGCTTCAAACTCAGAAATGTACTCAAGAACAGGCCTTCCCCCTTGCTTGAGCTCCACAAACCTCTTAAACAAGACAGATTTCTGGGAAGTAGAGATGAACTTAGCTTCAAATCTAACTTGGAATTGCTCCCAAGTAATCTCTTCTTCTGGAGTATCGATGGTGATAGAATTCCACCAATCAGCAGCTCTTCCCTGAAGCTGTCTCGATGCAAGCTTCCTCTTAGTTGCATCCTCAATCCCTAAGTCACCAAAGATTCTTTTGCAAGCATCAATCCATCTCTGCACCTCAATAGTCGACTCCGTCCCCAAGAAAACTTTCCCTCCAAGAGCAGTATAATCCTTGCAAAGCTTGGCAAAATTCACCGGTCTCGGAGCTTGGACTTGAACTCCCACATCCACAGATGATCCTGAAGCTGGTATTCTCCTCATGATTGAAGTCATCATGGCCTCAAACATAGGAGCATAATCAACAGCTTCCCTAGCATCACGGCTACCCCTCGCAGCTTGTCTCTCACTTCGACTCATCCTTAATATCTGTAAATAAGAATGATTAGAACACCTTAAGAAACAACTGCATAAGGAGTTCAAACCCTTCTAAACTACTATATTATATATAGTAATCATCCATCAAATTACAATTACGTCTCTCTTACGTAGTTACATCAGCGAGCGTTGGCTAAAATCGATTAACCTCGCTCTGATACCAAATGTGACGACCGCCCATGACTCCCGCACCAAATCAAGGAAATAATGCGCTAAAAGGTGTGCCAGGCAGCCATGGACGATAGTCAGGGTAAAACAAAACAGAAGAATCTCTATCGCATAACTCACAGCGCATGGATAAAATACAATAGAGAAATATAATATAGTGAAGCTCCATAGAACAGAACATCATCATATAAGCATCACAGTAGTTTCATACAATCATCTACTCAAATCCATACATGAAAGCCTCACTACAAATCACTCAACCAAATACAGCAGCGGATACCCAGTACATATAGTAAGAAAACTAATATGCAAAGCCTCCTGCTCGTCTTCGTCATCTTTAGCGTAGAACTCCTAGCACAGCACCTGTCACCTGCTACCTAGTCTGCCCATCCCGACATGGATGAACAGCCCAAGGTAATAAGAGGAGACATAAAACCTTGAGTCAGACAAAGTCTTAGTGAGCAGTAAATCAACTATCAAGCATACCAAAAGAGCATAAAGGATAAAAGGAATAGGAACCAAACCATCCCACTCCACCTCTTTCTACAGTGATAGCCCCAGACATACACTAAGGAGAAGCAAGCATAACAACATAGACAATTAAGGTAAAGCGAATACCACTCGAGTCAAGGACGATGTTTTCCAAATACAAACCCCCAAGGCCTAAACCAAGATCAGATAAGCACCCAGAAAACACCGCTCTTGAAGCCGAATGATAATACAACCAAACATCCATGACTCTGGCTATCACTGTTATCCTTGCCTCGATTTCACCGTTAGTTGAATGACCATCTGTCAAGGGCTAATGGTAACCCCGGTTCTAACCATAACTCCGCACACTGCCTTGTGCCTAGGACTTATCTACTTTGCCCAGAGTACTCAACTACCTACCTGTAGTCTTTTGGGTGTCCCGACTACCTACCTGTAGTCGTTATGGGCGCCCCATGTACTCTTGCTTTTGAGCATGCTAGAACCTTCAACAACGACGAGATCCAAGCCTCCTAGCCATCCTTCTTGACGACTATCCTCATACAAGCTCAAGCTACCTCTTGAACAATCCATTATCAACCAACTTGAACTACTCTTCAAGTTATCAACATGCTTGGAATGATCCCTGCTTGGATTAAGCCAAGACTCACATCATACTTCGCTTCATCGCATCAAAGCAAAGTCTCAACTCAACAACATGGTTTGCCTCATCAAATCATGGCAAAGTCCCATCTCAACATCATCCAATCTATACATATGAGCTTCAACATCCGCTACATATGCCTTAAGCAGCTTTCACCATTCAAGAGCCTTCTTCCATAGCTTTTGAATCCTCTTTCATCATCTTGTTCCAAATCAACTACTAGCTAACTTGGAAACAATCAAATCAATCATACATTCAAATAATCAATCATTCAAACAAGATCTATTAAGCAATTTAAGCAATATCAACTATAATGGCAATTTCGTAAATAAACGAGCAAAAGTCCAACATATGTGAAATCATGGTTTTTAGCATAGATCTATCAATTATAAAACATGGGTTTTGTCTCTAATGCTTATTAAACAAACTTGCATAAGTAAACATCTTCAAAAACCATGGATCTAGACTTAGATCTAAGAAAAATGCATGAAATCTCTAACTTTAACACCCAAACATGCCACCAATCCAATATACTCCTTTGGATCCGCGTGAGAGATAACTACCACTCACCAAATCACCAAAACAACCTAAAATCAATCAACTTCAGATCTGGACAGCAAGGACTTGAGCTTGATCCGGAGAAATTTCACTTGAAACGGTGAAATCTAGCTTCTTCGGATGAAAATCTTCAACTTTGGCTCTTGATCTTTGATCTTGATCTTCAATCTTCAATGGATGTTAGCACTTGATAGAAGTAGAGAAAGAAGTGAAGAAAATACCGTAGTCGAGTTTCCAAAATGGCAGCACTTCGTCGCTTCGAAATCCGGTGCCAAAAAGTGAGCCAAACCCCTCTATTTATAGGCTGGAAAACCCTTTATCTCGGCCGTCCCTAAGTCGCCGCCGACCTAACTTCGCCGGCCTAACACTCCGCCGACTCAACCTCAAGACGCCGACCCAACTACACAGCACACACACAGGGTTACACGACCTAGTTCCTTAGGTAGTCTACCCCTTAACTCGGCCATACGACTCAACCACCCATGAGTCGGCCCAACTCTTAAGTCGGTCAGTCTCTCTAAGTCATAACTCCTTAAGTCGGCAACCACTATAAGTCGCTCCAACCTATGAGTCGGCCACTACCTTAAGTCGGCCACGACTCATCACTTGCACTCGGGTCAACTCCTAAACGACTCAAGCTAGAGATAACGCAAACAACACTAACAACCTGTAAATTCTACGATACATCGACACGTAAAATACGGGTCGTTACAACCAGGGTGCACCACTCTGCAGCGATGGTAAATCGAAGACGAGCCACGGTAATCCCGTTTTACCGTAAAAATCCGGTGTCGAAAAAACGAAGGGTAAAAAACTTACGAACCCCGATTGAGATTCGGGTTGTCCTTTTCGAGCATAAATCTATCCGTTGACGGTTGGAAGATGTAAAAGCTGTAGAACTCACCGTGGCCTTCGTTTTGATAGGTTATGGCTCCCGTAACTCTAAACGAGGAAGAAGTTATGGCCGTCCGAATAATCGATATCTACAGGGTGCAACATCTGCGGTGCAAGGTGCAACATCCGTCCGAAATGGCGAAACAATGCCGTACAACTTTAAGGAATGCATGCATGGATTTGAAACGGAACAGTGCCATGGTGCACCACTCTCCAGCGATGGTAAATCGAAGGCGAGGCATGGTAATCCCGTTTTACCGTAAAAATCCGGTGTCGAAAAAACGAAGGGTAAAAAACTTACGAGACTCGATTGAGATTCGGGTTGTCCTTTTTGGGCATTAATCTATCCGTTGACGACTGAAAGCTGTCAAAGCCGTAGAACTCATCTTGGCCTTCGTTTTGACAGGTTATGGCTCCCGTTAATCTAAACGAGCCAGAAGTTATGTCCGTCCGAATAATCGATATCTATAGGGTGCGACATCCGCGGTGCAAGGTGCAACATCCGTTCGAAATGGCGAAACAGTGTCGTACGACTTTTAGAAATGCGTGCATGGATTTGAAACGGAACAGTTCCATCGTGCACCACTCTCCAGCGATGGTAAATCGAAGACGTGGCATGGTAATCCCGTTTTACCGTAAAAATCCAGTGTCGAAAAAACGAAGGGTAAAAAACTTACGAGACCCGATTGAGATTCGGATTGTCCTTTTTGGGATTTAATCTATCCGTTGACGGCTGAAAGCTGTCAAAGCCGTAGAACTCATTGTGGCCTTCGTTTTGACAGGTTGTTACTTCCGTAACTCTAAACGAGCCTGAAGTTGTGGCCGTCCGAATAATCAATATCTATAGGGTGCAACATCCGCGGTGCAAGGTGCAACATCCGTCTGAAATGGCGAAACAGTCTCGTACGACTTTTAGAAAAGCATGCATGGATTTGAAACGGAACAGTACCATGGTGCATCACTCTCCAGCGAGGGTAAATCGAAGGCGAGGCACGGTAATCCCTTTTTACCGTAAAAATCCGGTGTCGAAAAAACGAAGGGTAAAAAACCTACGAACCCCGATTGAGATTCGGGTTGTCCTTTTCGGGCATTAATCTATCCGTTGACGGCTGAAAGCTGTCAAAGCTGTAGAACTCACCGTGGCCTTCGTTTTGACAGGTTATGGCTCCCGTAACTCTAAACGAGCCAGAAGTTATGACCGTCCGAATAATCCATATCTACAAGGTGCAACATCTGCGGTGCAAGGTGCAACATCCGTCCGAAATGGCGAAACAGTGGCGTACGACTTTTAGAAATGTGTGCACGGATTTGAAACGGAACAGTACCATGATGCACCACTCTCCAGCGAAAGTAAATCGAAGACGAGGCACGGTAATCCCGTTTTACCGTAAAAATCCGGTGTCGAAAAAAAGAAGGGTAAAAAACTTACGATACCCGATTGGGATTCGGGTTGTCCTTTTTGGGCATTATCTTGACGGCTGAAAGCGGTCAAAGCTGTAGAACTCACTGTGGCCTTCGTTTAGACAGGTTATGGCTCCCATAACTCTAAACAAGCCAAAAGTTATGGCCGTCCGAATAATCGATATCTACTGGGTGCAACATCTGCGGTGCAAGGTGCAACATCCACGGTGCAAGGTGCAACATCCGTCTGAAATGGCGAAACAGTGCCGTATGACTTTTAGAAATGCGTGCATGGATTTGAAACGGAACAGTACCATGGTGCACCACTCTCCAGCGATGGGAACTCGAAGACGGGCCACGGTAATCCCGTTTTACCGTAAAAATCCGGTGTCGAAAAAACGAAGGGCAAAAAACTTACGAGAACCGATTGAGATTCGGGTTATCCTTTTTGGGCATTAATCTATCTGTTGAAGGCTGAAAGCTGTCAAAGCCGTAGAACTCAATGTGGCCTTCGTTTTGACACGTTATGGCTCCCGTAACTCTAAACGAGCCAGAAGTTATGGCCGTCCGAATAATCGATATCTATAGGGTGCTACATCCGCGGTGCAAGGAGCAACATCCGTCCGAAATGGCGAAACAGTGCCTTACGACTTTTAGAAATGCGTGCATGGATTCGAAACGGAACATTACCATGGTGCACCACTCTCCAGCGATGGTAAATCGAAGGCGAGGCACGGTAATCCCGTTTTACCATGAAAATCCGGTGTCGAAAAAATGAAGGGTAAAAAACTTACGAGGCGCGATTGAGATTCGGGTTGTCCTTTTTGGGCATTAATCTATCCGTCGATGGCTGAAAGCTGTCAAAGCCGTAGAACTCATCGTGGCCTTCGTTTTGACAGGTTATGGCTCCCGTTACTCTAAACGAGCCAGAAGTTATGCCCATCCGAATAATAGATATCTACAGGGTGCAACATCCGTCCAAAATGGCGAAACAGTGTCGTACGACTTTTAGAAATGCGTGCATGGATTTGAAACGGAACAGTACCATGGTGCACCACTCTCCAGCGATGGTAAATCGAAGACGAGGCACGGTAATCTCGTTTTACCATAAAAATCCGTTCTCGAAAAAACGAAGGGTAAAAAACTTACGAGACCGGATTGAGATTCGGGTTGTCCTTTTTGGGCATTAATCTATCCGTTGACGGCTGAAAGCTGTCAAAGCCATAGAACTCATCGTGGCCTTCGTTTTGACAGGTTATGGCGCCCGTTACTCTAAACGAGCCAGAAGTTATTGCCGTCCGAATAATCGATATATACAGGGTGCAACATTCGCGGTGCAAGGTGCAACATCCGTCTGAAATGGCGAAACAGTGCCGTACGACTTTTAGAAATGCGTGCAAGGATTTGAAACGGAACAGTATCATGGTGCACCACTCTCCAGCAATGGTAAATCAAAGGCGAGGCACGGTAATCCCGTTTTACCGTAAAAATCCCGTGTCGAAAAAACGAAGGGTAAAAAACTTACGAGACCCGATTGAGATTCGGGTTTCCTTTTTGGGCATTAATCTATCCGTTGACAGTTGAAAGCTGTCAAAGCCGTAGAACTCATCGTGGCCTTTGTTTTGACAGGTTATGGCTCCCGTAACTCTAAACGAGCCTGAAGTTATGGTCGTTCGAATAACCGATATCTACAGGGTGCAACATCCGCGGTGCATGGTGCAACATCCATCCGAAATGGCGAAACAGTGTCGCACGACTTTTAGAAATGCGTGCATGGATTTGAAATGGAATAGTACCATGGTGCACCACTCTCCATCGATGGTAAATCGAAGACGAGGCACGTTAATCCCGTTTTACTGTAAAAATCCGGTGTCGAAAAAACGAAGGGTAAAAAACTTACGAGACCCGATTGAGATTCGGGTTGTCCTTTTTGGGCATTAATCTATCCGTTGACGGCTGAAAGAAGTCAAAGCCGTAGAACTCATCGTGGCCTTAGT
This sequence comes from Allium cepa, assembly GCA_030765085.1. NCBI lineage: Eukaryota > Viridiplantae > Streptophyta > Magnoliopsida > Asparagales > Amaryllidaceae > Allium > Allium cepa. The sequence continues at coordinate 248,446 of CM060939.1, read as the reverse complement.
TTGGACAGGTTATGGTTTCCGTAACTCTAAACGAGCCAGAAGTTATGGACGTCCGAATACTATCTACAGGGTGCAACATCCGCGGTGCAAGGTGCAACATCCGTCCGAAATGGCGAAACAGTATCATACGACTTTTAGAAATGCGTGCATGGATTTGAAACGGAACAGTGCCATGGTGCACCACTCCCCAGTGATGGTAAATCGAAGGCGAGGCACGGTAATCCCGTTTTACCGTAAAAATCCGGTGTCGAAAAAACAAAGGGTAAAAAACTTACGAGACTCGATTGAGATTCGGATTGTCCTTTTCGGGCATTAATCTATCCGTTGACGGCTGAAAGCTGTCAAAGCCATAGAACTCATCGTTTCCTTCGTTTTGACAGGTTATGGCCCCCGTAACTCTAAACGAGCCAGAAGTTATGGCCGTCCGAATAATCAATATCTACAGGGTGCAACATCCGCGGTGCAAGGTGCAACATCCGTCCGAAATGGCGAAACAGTGTCTTACGACTTTTAGAAATGCGTGCATGGATTTGAAACGAAACAGTACCATGGTGCACCACTCTCCAGCGATGGTAAATCGAAGACGAGGCACGGTAATCCCGTTTTACCATAAAAATCCGGTGTCGAAAAAACGAAGGGTAAAAAACTTACGAGACCCGATTGAGATTCGGGTTGTCCTTTTTTGGCATTAATCTATCCGTTGATGGCTGAAAGTGGTCAAAGCCGTAGAAATCACCGTGGCCTTCGTTTAGACAGGTTATGGCTCCCGTAACTCTAAACTAGCCAAAAGTTATGGCCGTCCGAATAATCGATATCTACAGGGTGCAATTTCCGCAGTTCAAGGTGCAACATCCCTCCGAATTGGCGAAACAGTGCCGTACGACTTTTACAAATGTGTGCATGGATTTGAAACGGAACGTTACCATGGTGCACCACTCTCCAGCGATGGTAAATCGAAGACGAGCCACGGTAATCCCGTTTTACCGTAAAAATCCGGTGTCGAAAAAACGAAGGGTAAAAACTTAAGAACCCAGATTGAGATTCGGGTTGTCCTTTTCTGGCATTAATCTATCCGTTGACGGCTGAAAGCTGTCAAAGCTGTAGAACTCACCATGGCCTTCGTTTTTACAGGTTATGGCTCCCGTAAATCTAAACGAGCCAAAAGTTATGGCTGTCCGAATAATCGATATATACAGGGTGCAACATCCGCGGTGCAAGGTGCAACATCCCTCCGAAATGGCGAAACAGTGCCGTACGACTTTTACAAATGCATGCATGGATTTGAAACGGAACAATACCATGGTGCTCCACTCTTCAGCGATGGTAAATCGAAGACGAGCCACGGTAATCCCGTTTTACAGTAATAATCCGGTGTCGAAAAAACGAAGGGTAAAAAACTTACGAACCCCGATTGAGATTCGGGTTGTCCTTTTCGGGCATAAATCTATCCGTTGACGGTTGGAAGATGTCAAAGCTATAGAACTCACCATGGCCTTCGTTTTGATAGGTTATGGCTCCCATAACTCTAAACGAGCCAGAAGTTATGACCGTCCGAATAATTGATATCTACAGGGTGCAACATCTGCGGTGCAAGGTGCAACATCCGTCCGAAATGGCGAAACAGTGCCGTACGACTTTTAGAAATGCGTGCATGGATTCGAAACGGAACATTACCATGGTGCACCACTCTCCAGCGATGGTAAATTGAAGGCGAGGCACGGTAATCCCGTTTTACCGTGAAAATCCGGTGTCGAAAAAACGAAGGGTAAAAAACTTACGATACTCGATTGAGATTCGGGTTGTCCTTTTTGGGCATTAATCTATCCGTCAACGGCTGAAAGCTGTCAAAGCTGTAGAACTCATTGTGGCCTTCGTTTTGACAGGTTATGGCTCCCGTTATTCTAAACGAGCCAGAAGTTAAGCCCGTCCGAATAATAGATATCTACAGGGTGCAACATCCGCGGTGCAAGGTGCAACATCCGTCCGAAATGGCGAAACAGTGTCGTACGACTTTTAGAAATGCATGCATGGATTTGAAACGGAACAGTACCATGGTGCACCACTCTCCAGCGATGGTAAATCGAAGACGAGGCACGGTAATCTCGTTATACCACAAAAATCCGTTGTCGAAAAAACGAAGGGTAAAAAACTTACGAGACCCGATTAAAATTCGGGTTGTCCTTTTTGGGCATTAATCTATCCGTTGATGGCTGAAAGCTGTCAAAGCCGTAGAACTCATCGTGGCCTTCGTTTTGACAGGTTATGGTGCCCGTAACTCTAAACGATCCAGAAGTTATTGCCGTCCGAATAATCGATATATACAGGGTGCAACATTCGCGGTGCAAGGTGCAACATCCGTCTGAAATGGCGAAACAGTGCCGTACGAGTTTTAGAAATGCGTGCGTGGATTTGAAACGGAACAGTATCATGGTGCACCACTCTCCAGCAATGGTAAATCGAAGGCGAGGCACGGTAATCCCGTTTTACCGTAAAAATCCCGTGTCGAAAAAACGAAGGGTAAAAACTTACGAGACCCGATTGAGATTCGGGTTTCCTTTTTGGGCATTAATCTATCCGTTGACGGTTGAAAGCTGTCAAAGCTGTAGAACTCATCATGGCCTTTGTTTTGACAGGTTATGGCTCCCGTAACTCTAAACGAGCCAGAAGTTATGGTCGTCCGAATAACCGATATCTGCAGGGTGCAACATCCGTGGTGCAAGGTGCAACATCCGTCCGAAATGGCGAAACAGTGTCGTACGACTTTTAGAAATGCGTGCAAGAATTTGAAACGGAACAGTACCATGGTGCACCACTCTCCATCGATGGTAAATCGAAGACGAGGCACGTTAATCCCGTTTTACCGTAAAAATCCGGTGTCGAAAAAACGAAGGGTAAAAAACTTACGAGACCCGATTGAGATTCGGGTTGTCCTTTTTGGGCATTAATCTATCCGTTGACGGCTGAAAGAAGTCAAAGCCGTAGAACTCATCGTGGCCTTAGTTTGGACAGGTTATGGTTTCCGTAACCCTAAACGAGCCAGAAGTTATGGCCATCCGAATACTATCTACAGGGTGCAACATCCGCGGTGCAAGGTGCAACATTCATCCGAAATGGCGAAACAGTATCATACGACTTTTAGAAATGCGTGCATGGATTTGAAACGGAACAGTGCCATGGTGCACCACTCCCCAGTGATGGTAAATCGAAGGCGAGCCACGGTAATCCCGTTTTACCGTAAAAATCAGGTGTCGAAAAAACGAAGGGTAAAAAACTTACGAGACTCGATTGAGATTCGGGTTGTCCTTTTCGGGCATTAATCTATCCGTTGACGGCTGAAAGCTGTCAAAGCCGTAGAGATCATCGTTTCCTTCGTTTTGACAGGTTATGGCCCCCGTAACTCTAAACGAGCCAGAAGTTATGGCCGTCCGAATAATCAATATCTACAGGGTGCAACATCCGCGGTGCAAGGTGCAACATCCGTCCGAAATGGTGAAACAGTGCCTTACGACTTTTAGAAATGCGTGCATGGATTTGAAACGGAACAGTACCATGGTGCACCACTCTCCAGCGATGGTAAATCGAAGACGAGGCACGGTAATCCCGTTTTACCATAAAAATCCGTTGTCGAAAAAACGAAGGGTAAAAAACTTACGAGACCCGATTAAGATTCGGGTTGTCCTTTTTGGGCATTAATATATCCGTTGACGGCTGAAAGCGGTCAAAGCCGTAGAACTCACCGTGGCCTTCGTTTAGACAGGTTATGGCTCCCGTAACTCTAAACGAGCCAAAAGTTATGGCCGTCCGAATAATCGATATCTACAGGGTGCAATTTCCGCGGTGCAAGGTGCAACATCCGTCCGAATTGACGAAACAGTGCCGTACGACTTTTAGAAATGCGTGCATGGATTTGAAACGGAACATTACCATGGTAAACCACTCTCCAGCGATGGTAAATTGAAGACGAGCCACGGTAATCCCGTTTTACCCTAAAAATCCGGTGTCGAAAAAACGAAGGGTAAAAACTTAAGAACTCAGATTGAGATTCGGGTTGTCCTTTTCTGGCATTAATCTATTCGTTGATGGCTGAAAGCTGTCAAAGCTGTAGAACTCACCGTGGCCTTCGTTTTGACAGGTTATGGCTCCCGTAAATCTAAACGAGCAAGAAGTTATGGCTGTTCGAATAATCGATATATACAGGGTGCAACATCTGCGGTGCAAGGTGCAACATCCGTCCGAAATGGCGAAAAAGTGCCGTACGACTTTTAGAAATGCGTGCATGGATTTGAAACGGAACAGTACCGTGGTGCACCATTCTCCAGCGATGGTAAATCGAAGACGAGCCACGGTAATCCCGTTTTACCGTAAAAATCCGTTGTCGAAAAAACGAAGGGTAAAAAACTTACGAACCCCGATTGAGATTCGGGTTGTCCTTTTCGGGCATAAATCTATCCGTTGACGGTTGGAAGATGTCAAAGCTGTAGAAATCACCATGGCCTTCGTTTTGATAGGTTATGGCTCCCGTAACTCTAAATGAGCCAGAAGTTATGACCGTCCGAATAATCGATATCTACAGGGTGCAACATCTGCGGTGCAAGGTGCAACATCCGTCCGAAATGGCGAAACAGTGCCGTACGACTTTTAGAAATGCGTGCATGGATTTGAAACGGAACAGTACCATGGTGCACCACTCTCCAGCGATGGTAAATCGAAGACGAGCCACGGTAATCCCATTTTACCGTAAAAATCCGGTGTCGAAAAAACGAAGGGTAAAAAACTTACGAGACTCGATTGAGATTCGGGTTGTCCTTTTTGGGCATTAATCTATCCGTTGATGGCTGAAAGCCATCAAAGCCGTAGAACTCATCGTGGCCTTTGTTTTGACAGGTTATGGCTCCCGTTGCTCTAACCGAGCCAGAAGTTAAGCCCGTCCGAATAATCAATATCTACAGGGTGCGACATCCGCGGTGCAAGGTGCAACATCCGTCCGAAATGGCGAAACAGTGTCGTACGACTTTTAGAAATGCATGCATGGATTTGAAACAGAACAGTACCATGGTGCACCACTCTCCAGCGATGGTAAATCGAAGACGAGGCACGGTAATCCCGTTTTACTGTAGAAATCCGGTGTCGAAAAAACGAAGGATAAAAAACTTACAAGACCCGATTGAGATTCGGGTTGTCCTTTTTGGGATTTAATCTATCCGTTGACGGCTGAAAGATGTCAAAGCCGTAGAACTCATTGTGGCCTTCGTTTTGACAAATTATGACTCCCGTAACTCTAAACGAGCCAGAAGTTATGGCCGTTCGAATAATCGATATCTACAGGGTGCAACATCCGCGGTGCAAGGTGCAACATCCGTCCGAAATGGCAAAACAGTGCCGTACAACTTTTAGAAAAGCATGCATGGATTTGAAACGGAACAGTACCATGGTGCATCGATCTCCAGCGATGGTAAATCGAAGGCGAGGCACGGTAATCCCGTTTTACCGTAAAAATCCGGTGTCGAAAAAACGAAGGGTAAAAAACTTACGAGACCCGATTAGGATTCGGGTTGTCCTTTTTGCGCATTAATCTATCCGTTGACGGCTGAAATATGTCAAAGCCGTATAACTCATCGTGGCCTTCGTTTTGACAGGTTATGGCTCACGTAACTCTAAACGAGCCAGAAGTTATGACCGTCCGAATAATCGATATCTAAAGGGTGCAACATCCGCGGTGCAAGGTGCAACGTCCGTCCGAAATGGCGAAACAGCGTCGTACGAATTTTAGAAATGCGTGCATGGATTTGAAACGGAACAGTCCCATGGTGCACCACTCTCCAGCGATGGTGAATCGAAGACGAGCCACGGTAATCTCGTTTTACCGTAAAAATCCGCTGTCAAAAAAACGAAGGGTAAAAAACTTACGAACCCCGATTGAGATTCGGTTGTCCTTTTCGGGCATTAATCTATCCATTGACGGCTGAAAGCTGTCAAAGCTGTAGAACTCACCGTGGCCTTCGTTTTGACAGGTTATGGCTCCCGTAAACCTAAACGAGCCAGAAGTTATGCCTGTCCGAATAATCGATATAGACAGGGTGCAACATCCGCGGTGCAAGGTGCAACATCCGTCCGAAATGGCGAAACAGTGCCGTACGACTTTTAGAAATGCGTGCATGGATTTGAAACCGAACAGTACCATGGTGCACCACTCTCCAGCGATGGTAAATCGAAGACGAACCACGGTGTTTGCACCAAAATTGGTCACAAACACCCAATACCGCGAAAGCACCCATTTACGTACTCAAATTAATAATAATCAACACAGTTCTCAGCAACAATCAATATAGAATTCAGATCTAAGCAACTAATCACAATAATTCACAGACAATAATCACAAACACAGGATTTATAGTGGTTCGGCGTTCGTGCCTACGTCCACTTTGAAGGTTTTCTCTTTATTGCTTCACTTGATGATCTTATTCAATTACAACGGGTTGTAGCTTTGAACTTGATAATCTTAATTGATTACAACGGATTATAGCTTTGAACTCTGAACTCAACAGCAATAGTGACGAATAGGATTGAATTTAGCAGAGTCTGGACTTGCTTTCTCTCTTCTGAATCTCCTTCCCTTTTCTGAATGACCAGGGGCTCTATTTATAAGCGTGGAAGGCCAAAATCCCGCCCAAAACCTGGAGAGGCTGCTTGGCATGTGACGGGGGGCCCACAGGCCCGCGTTCTTGGACTGCGTGCCCAGTTTGGCATCGATTCGAAGTGAACTTCGAATCGATCAAAAAATTGTCCAATTGCGATGAAACTTGGCGTGGACGTTCTTCATCATGTAATCAAGCTTCTGTGAAAATTTCATGGCATTTGGATCAAGGGATTGAGAGATATGATCGATTCAAGGTGATGCATTTCGGTACGCTGGCAACTTCGAACCGATCCTATGGGTCGTTCGAACCCATATGTTTCAAATCCATATGGTTCGAACCCATAGGTTCGAATCCATATGGTTCGAATCCATACGGTATGAAACCATAGGTTCGAATCGAACCTGTTGCATTAGGGGGCAGCGACGCTTCGAATCGATGGCTCTGGATCGATTCGAAGTTGTTTTTAACGTGTAGGGTTCGAAGACAGCATGGATTCGAAGCTTGTGATGGGTTCGAAGCTTGAGGTGGACACGAAGTGGTGATGGATACGAAGTTGATGGACGGATTCGAAGTAGTGATGGATACGAAGTTGATGGATGGATTCGAAGTAGTGATGTATACGAAGTTGATTGATGGACTCGAAGTGGTGATGGATACGAAGTTGATTGATGGATTCGAAGTGGTGATGGATTCGAAGTAGTGATGGAGTCGAAGCATGAATTGGCTTGATGGATTCGAAGGGATACGTTGGCTGATGGATTCGAACGTCGCCTCTTCCTATGGGTTCGAATATGATGGGTTCGAAACAGATGGTTTCGAACACGATGGTTTCGAACACGATGGGTTCGAATATGATGGGTTCGAACATGATGGGTTCGAACCGAGCAATGTGTACCTTCTTAACTTGAATCCATCATAACTTGAGCATATGACCTCGGATTGACTTGAAATTTGAAATGCTGGCTTCTATGGTCTTTCTTGTCATGCCTTATTAATTGTGGCCCGATCCGGGCTCGGACAGAATTCATCGATATCCATAGTGAGGTGAAATACGACCAATCTCTGAGGCGAACTATTTTCTGTTTTTGACCAATCTTTTGGTATCACGGCTTTTGCCCAAAAAGCGGGATAACATTTTGCCCCCCAAAACATGCCTTACGGTAGCAAGGTGTGTTTCGCAATGCCTTGAGCTGGATGTTCATATCCTGTTGTCAACCTGTAAAGAACTTGATAGTTTTATATGTCCTCAAATGACGATCGTTCGTGATCGAGTTTATTCGGGATGGAGCGCGGCCGTTCATGGTCAAGCGCCTAACTTCAGATGACGATCGTTCGTGATCGAGTCATTTGAGGGAAAGTGCGACCCTGCGCGGTCAAGCGCGTAAATCCGTCCGTCGATCATTCGGGATCGAGTCATCCGTGGTGAAATATGACCGTTCAAGGTCAAGCGCCTAATTTCAAATTACGACCGTTCGCGATCGAGTCATCCGAGGTAAGGTGCGACAGTGCGCGGTCAAGTGGTGGACCTCAAATGACGACCGTTCGCGATCGAGCCATTTGAGGTAAGGTGTAGCAGTCAGCGATCAGGTGGTGGACCTCCAATGACGACCGTTCGCGATCGAGTCATTTGAGGTACAGTGAGTTGTGCCGTTACAGTGAGTTGTGCCGTTCGAGGCGGGCCTCAAATGACGACCGTTCGCGATCGAGCCATTTGAGGTAAAGTGAGTTGTGCCATTCGAGGCGGACCCCAAATGACGACCGTTCGTGATCGAGCCATTTGAGATGAAGTGAGTTGTGACCGTTCGCGATCGTGTGACGTTCGAGGCGAGTTTGTGACTGTTCGAAGTCGGGTGCCGTTCGAGGCGAGAAAACGCGCCCGGGAGGGCTTGATGTTTTGAATGCCAGGGTCACGTTCGGGTGAGTTCCTGGATTGTTTGTGTGCCTATTGAAGGCGAATCAGTGTACCCGGAGGGGCTTGATATTGTTGATACCAGGTTCACGTTCGCGTGGGTCCCTAGATCATTTGTTTAGGTATATTACTATCTCAGAGCATGCCTAAGGACCGTTCGCGACCCCGTACATGTGCAAGTAGCCTAGCCATTTCAGAGTTATCAGAATCAAATATTTATTCAACGGGTGAGCTTTTAAAAACAGAAATGTCCAAACAAACCAAGTTCAAATGTCCAAATCAACATGAAACAAAAACAAAGCAAAGATGTCAAAGTCCAAATCAACATGAAATAAAAACAAAGCAAAGATGTCAAAGTGTAAGTTCCCACTACGAAACATTCAATGATCATTCAGAGCATGCCTGGAGAACGTTCGCGATCTCGTACATATGTAAATGATTCGATTGCGTTAGTGGGAGCTTGCGACTCGTTCATCGTTATTTTAACTAATTGATAACCAAACGGCGTCCTGGTTCAGGGTTGCCCCTGGTTGATGTAGACGGTGGCCGCTCTGGCTCCTCCGCTGAAGCTCGCCTCCTCACATACTGAAGGAGCATGCCGTTCCTGATGTGTCCTTCCACCTCGTCCTTCAGATGCCTACAATCATTAGTGTTATGACCGTTTAATTCATGAAATACGCAAAACTTATCTGATTTTCTTTCGCTTGAGGTTGGATCCCTCCGCATTGGTCTGCGATACGGAATCTGCTCCTTGGTATCCTGATAAATGCGTTCCAAACTCTCAGTCAGCTCGGTGTAAGTAGTGAATCGCGGCTCTCTCCGCTGCCGTTTTGACCTGTTATCATAATCCTCAGTCCTTCGTTTTCCTTTATCCTTGTCTGAGTCCTTTTCGATAGGCTTTTTATCTTTAAGCATATAAACTTCTATTCCCTCTCCTTCTTCTCTTTCTGCATTTGCGTCCTCTAAACGTAAAAACTTTTCTGCCTCGTTGTAGAATTCCTCTAGATCCACGGGTGGATCTTTAGTCAATGAATTCTTGAATTCTGTGCCGTCAGCTACTCCGGACACAGCTGCCATTACCACCATGGACGGATCCGCTCGGTCCACTGACGCTGCTGCTGCATTGAATCGTGCTAGATAACTTCTCAAGGTCTCTCCGGCTTTCTGCTTTAAGGTTGCCAAAGTCATCACATTCTTGGGTCTCGTAATGTGAACCCTGAATTGCCTCATAAATCTCTCAATTAAACCATTCCACGTTCCGATGGATCCATTCTCTAATTGCCTAAACCACAATGCTGCAATATCTGTCAAGTGTAATGGAAAGCACCGGGCCATAACCTCCTCTGGTGCCCCCAGCACTTCCATATGCCTCATATACTTTGTTAGATGAACCGTGGGGTCCGTTCTTCTGTCATACGTGTCCAACGATGGTAACTTGAAATCCGGTGGGTTTCTAGCTTGTCTAATTGCCGAAGTTAAAGGACTCCTATTAACATCCTCCAAATCCTTGTTTACCAAACCGCTTCTCATAGCTCTTCTAACCATCTCCGCCAATCTGTCGTTGTCACCGAGGTGCAATCTTCGTTCATTACTTTCAACCTGCCCCCCGAGTTCACGAGGGAATTCTGGAATCTGCCCCCTTGACTGAGCGTTCATTCCTCTATTGCCTCCAGGTTGCGTGGGCACTCCTCTCTCTCCCTCCGGGACTAGATCTTCGTGCTCCAAGTGTGCGCCTCCTGATCCATGTGCTATTCTGGATGGTCCTGCTCCGTTTTGAACTCCATCGGTTTCTCTATTCTGTGCTCCAAGTTGTCCAAATTGTTGGAACAAGCTCTGAATCAACTCCTCCTGCCTCTTCATCATTGTCTCCATTTCGTCCCTAGTGATGTAGATTGATGCTTGATTCCCTCCTGAGGAGGCCTCTTGACTTCCTTGTGGTTCACTTCTCTCAGGCCTTGGCCTTCTACTCGATTGTCTTGTCATAATTTCTAGATCTGAACTCCTGGATTTTCAAATTCAACTTCTTCCTGAATTAGCCTTCTCAGTGAAAGCACCAAAATGTTTGCGCCAAAATTGGTCACAAACACCCAATACCGCGAAAGCACCCGTTTACGTACTCAAATTAATAATAATCAACACAGTTCTCAGCAACAATCAATGTAGAATTCAGATCTAAGCAACTAATCACAATAATTCACAGACAATAATCACAAACACAGGATTTATAGTGGTTCGGCGTTCGTGCCTACGTCCACTTTGAAGGTATTCTCTTTATTGCTTCACTTGATGATCTTATTCAATTACAACGGGTTGTAGCTTTGAACTTGATAATCTTAATTGATTACAACGGATTATAGCTTTGAACTCTGAACTCAACAGCAATAGTGACGAATAGGATTGAATTTAGCAGAGTCTGGACTTGCTTTCTCTCTTCTGAATCTCCTCCCCTTTTCTGAATGACCAAGGGCTCTATTTATAGGCGTGGAAGGCCAAAATCCCGCCCAAAACCTGGAGAGGCTGCTTGGCACGTGACGGGGGGCCCACAGGCCCGCGTTCTTGGACTGCGTGCCCAGTTTGGCATTGATTCAAAGTGAACTTCAAATCGATCAAAAAATTGTCCAATTGCGATGAAACTTGGCGTGGACGTTCTTCATCGTGTAATCAAGCTTCTGTGAAAATTTCATGGCATTTGGATCAAGGGATTGAGAGATATGATCGATTCAAGGTGATGCATTTCGGTACGCTGGCAACTTCGAACCGATCCTATGGGTCGTTCGAACCCATATGTTTCGAATCCATATGGTTCGAACCCATAGGTTCGAATCCATATGGTTCGAATCCATACGGTTCGAAACCATAGGTTCGAATCGAACCTGTTGCATGTGGGGGCAGCGACGCTTCGAATCGATGGCTCTGGATCGATTCAAAGTTGTTTTTAACGTGTAGGGTTCGAAGACAGCATGGATTCGAAGCTTGTGATGGGTTCGAAGCTTGAGGTGGACACGAAGTGGTGATGGATACGAAGTTGATGGACGGATTCGAAGTAGTGATGGATACGAAGTTGATGGATGGATTCGAAGTAGTGACGTATACGAAGTTGATTGATGGACTTGAAGTGGTGATGGATACGAAGTTGATTGATGGATTCGAAGTGGTGATGGACTCGAAGTAGTGATGGAGTCGAAGCATGAATTGGCTTGATGGATTCGAAGGGAGACGTTGGCTGATGGATTCGAACGTCGCCTCTTCCTATGGGTTCGAATATGATGGGTTCGAAACAGATGGTTTCGAACACGATGGTTTCGAACACGATGGGTTCGAATATGATGGGTTCGAACATGATGGGTTCGAACCGAGTAATGTGTACCTTCTTAACTTGAATCCATCATAACTTGAGCATATGACCTCGGATTGACTTGAAATTTGAAATGCTGGTTTCTATGGTCTTTCTTGTCATGCCTTATTAATTGTGGCCCGATCCGGGCTCAGACAGAATTCATCGATATCCATAGTGAGGTGAAATACGACCAATCTCTGAGGCGGACTATTTTCTGTTTTTGACCAATCTTTTGGTATCACGGCTTTTGCCCAAAAAGCGGGATAACACACGGTAATACCGTTTTACCGTAAAAATCCGGTGTCGAAAAAACGAAGGGTAAAAAACTTACGAACCCCGATTGAGATTCGGGTTGTCCTTTTCGGGCATTAATCTATCCGTTGACGGCTGAAAGCTGTCAAAGCTGTAGAACTCACCGTGGCCTTCGTTTTGACAGGTTATGGCTCCCGTAACTCTAAACGAGCCAGAACTTATGACCGTCCAAATAATCGATATCTACAGGGTGCAACATCCGCGGTGCAAGGTGCAACATCCGTCCGAAATGGCGAAACAGTGTCGTACGACTTCTAGAAATGCGTGCATGGATTTGAAACGGAATAGTAACATGGTGCACCACTCTCCAGCGATGGCAAATCGAAGACGAGGCACGGTAATTCCGTTTTACCGTAAAAATCCGCTGTCGAAAAAACGAAGGGTAAAAAACTTACGAGACCCGATTGAGATTCGGGCTGTCCTTTTTGGGCATTAATCTATCCATTAAAGGCTGAAAGTTGTCAAAGCCGTAGAACTGAACGTGGCCTTCGTTTTGACAGGTTATGGCTCCCGTAACTCTAAACGAGCTAGAAGTTATGGCCGTCCGAATAATCGATATCTACAGGGTGCAACATCCGCGGTGCAAGGTGCAACATCCGTCTGAAATGGCGAAACAGTGCCGTACGACTTTTAGAAATGCGTGCATGGATTTGAAACGGAACAGTACCATGGTGCACCACTCTCCAGCGATGGTAAATCGAAGGCGAGGCACGGTAATCCCGTTTTACCGTAAAAATCCGGTGTCGAAAAAACGAAGGGTAAAAAACTTACGAGACCCGATTGAGATTCGGGTTGTCCTTTTGGGCATTAATCTATCCGTTGACGGCTGAAAGCTGTCAAAGCCGTAGAACTCATTGTGGCCTTCGTTTTGACAGGTTTTGGCTCCCGTAAATCTAAACGAGCCAGAAGTTATGGCCGTCCGAATAATCGATATCTACAGGGTGCAACATCCGCGGTGCAAGTTGCAACATCCGTCCGAAATGGCGAAACAGTGCCGTACGGCTTTTAAAAATGCATGCACGGATTCGAAACGAAACATTACCATGGTGCACCACTCTCCAGCGATGGTAAATCGAAGGCGAGGCACGTTAATCCCGTTTTACCGTAAAAATCCGGTGTCGAAAAAACGAAGGGTAAAAAACTTACGAGACTCGATTGAGATTCAGGTTGTCCTTTTTGGGCATTAATCTATCCTTTGACCGCTGAAAGCTGTCAGAGCCGTAGAACTCATCGTGACCTTCGTTTTGACATGTTATGGCTCCCGTTACTCTAAACGGGCCAGAAGTTATGCCCGTCCGAATAATGGATATCTACAGGGTGCAACATCCGCGGTGCGAGGTGCAACATCCGTCCGAAATGGCGAAACAGTGTCGTACGACTTTTAGAAATGCGTGCATGGATTTGAAACGGAACAGTACCATGGCGCACCACTCTCAAGCGATGTTAAATTTAAGGCGAGGCACGGTAATCCCGTTTTACCGTAAAAATCCGGTGTCGAAAAAACGAAGGTTAAAAAACATACGAGACTCGATTGAGAATCGAGTTGCCTTTTCGGGCATTAATCTATCCGTTGACGGCTGAAAGCTTTCAAACCTGTAGAACTCATCGTTTCCTTCGTTTTGACAGGTTATGGCTCCCGTAACTCTAAACGAGCCAGAAGTTATGGCCGTCCGAATAATCGATATCTACAGGGTGCAACATCCGCGGTGCAAGGTGCAACATCCGTCCGAAATGGCGAAACAGTGCCTTTCGACTTTTAGAAATGCGTGCGTGGATTTGAAACGGAACAGTGTCATGGGGCACCACTCTCCAGCGATGGTAAATCGAAGACGAGGCACGGTAATCCCGTTTTACCATAAAAATCCTGTGTCGAAAAAACGAATGGTAAAAAACTTACGAGACCCGATTGAGATTCGGGTTGTCCATTTTGGGCATTAATCTATCCGTTGATGGCTGAAAGTGATCAAGGCCGTAGAACTCACCGTGGCCTTCGTTTAGACAGGTTATGGCTCCCGTAACTCTAAACGAGCCAGAAGTTATGGCCGTCCGAATAATCGATATCTACAGGGTGCAACATCCGCGGTGCAAGGTGCAACATCCGTCCGAATTTGCGAAACAGTGTCGTACGACTTTTAGAAATGAGTGCATGGATTCGAAACGGAACATTACTATGGTGCACCACTCTCCAGCGATGGTAAATCGAAGACGAGCCATAGTAATCCCGTTTTACCATAAAAATCCGGTGTCGAAAAAACGAAGGGTAAAAACTTACGAACCCAGATTGAGATTCGGGTTGTCCTTTTCTGGCATTAATCTATCCGTTGAAGGCTAAAAGCTATCAAAGCTGTAGAACTCACCGTGGCCTTCGTTTTGACAGGTTATGGCTCCCGTAAATCTAAACGAGCCAGAAGTTATCGCTGTCCGAATAATCGATATATACAGGGTGCAACATCCGCGGTGCAAGGTGCAACATCCGTCCGAAATGGCGAAACAGTGCCGTACGACTTTTAGAAATGCATGCATGGATTTGAAACGGAACAGTACCATGGTGCACCACTCTCCAGCGATGGTAAATTGAAGATGAGCCACGGTAATCCCGTTTTACCGTAAAAATCCGGTGTCGAAAAAACGAAGGGTAAAAAACTAACGAACCCCGATTGAGATACGGGTTGTCCTTTTCGGGCATTAATCTATCCGTTGACGGCTGAAAGCTGTCAAAGCTGTAGAACTCACCGTGAACCTTCGTTTCGACAGGTTATTGCTTCCGTAAATCTAAACGAGCCCGAAGTTATGGCTGTCCGAATAATCGATATACATATACAGGGTGCAACATCCGCGGTGCAAGGTGCAACATCCGTCCGAAATGGCGAAACAGTGTCGTACGACTTTTATTAATGCGTGCACGGATTTGAAACGGAACAGTGCCATGGTGCACCACTCTCCAGCGATGGTAAATCGAAGGCGAGGCACCGTAATCCCGTTTACCGTAAAAATCCGTTGTCGAAAAAACGAAGGGTAAAAAACTTACGGGACCCGATTGAGATTCGGGCTGTCCTTTTCGGGCATTAATCTATCCGTTGACGCCTGAAAGCTATCAAAGCCGTAGAAATCACCATGGCATTCGTTTTGACAGGTTATGGCTCCCGTAACTCTAAACGAGCCAGAAGTTATGGCTGTCCGAATAATCGGTATATACAGGGTGCAACATCCACAGTGCAAGGTGCAACATCCGTCCGAAATGGCAAAACAGTGGGGTACGACTTTTAGAAATGCGTGCATGGATTTGAAACGGAACAGTACCATGGTGCACCACTCTCCAGCGATGGTAAATCGAAGACGAGCCACGGTAATTCCGTTTTACCGTAAAAATCCGGTGTCAAAAAAACGAAGGGTAAAAAACCTACGAACCCCGATTGAGATTCCGGTTGTCCTTTTCGGGCATTAGTCTATCCGTTGACCGCTGAAAGCCGTCAAAGCTGTAGAACTCACCGTGGCCTTCGTTTTGACAGGTTATGGCTCCCGTAACTTTAAATGAGCCAGAAGTTATGGCCGTCCGAATAAAAGATATCTACAGGGTGCAACATACACGGTGCAAGGTGCAACATCCGTCCGAAATGGAGAAACAGTGCCGTACGACTTTTAGAAATGCGTGCATGGATTTGAAACGGAACAGTACCATGGTGCATCACTCTTCAACGATGGGAAGTCGAAGATGGGCCACGGTAATCCCGTTTTACCGTAAAAATCCACGTGTCGAAAAAACGAAGGGTAAAAAACTTACGAGACCCGATTGAGATTCGGGCTGTCCTTTTGGGGCATTAATCTATCCGTTGACGCCTGAAAGTTGTCAAAGCCGTAGAAATCACCGTGGCCTTCGTTTTGACAGGTTATGGCTCCCGTAACTCTAAACGAGCCAGAAGTTACGGCTGTCCGAATAATCGGTATATACAGGGTGCAACATCCACGGTGCAAGGCGCAACATCCGTCCGAAATAGCGAAACAGTGGGGTACGACTTTTAGAAATGCGTGCATGGATTTGAAACGGAAAAGTACCATGGTGCACCACTCTCCAACGATGGTAAATCGAAGACGAGCCACGGTAATCCCGTTTTACCGTAAAAATCCGGTGTCAAAAAAACGAAGGATAAAAAACTTACGAACCCCGATTGAGATTCGGGTTGTCCTTTTCGGGCATTAGTCTATCCGTTGACAGCTGAAAGCTATCAATGCTGTAGAACTCACCGTGGCCTTCGTTTTGACAGGTTATGGCTCCCGTAACTTCAAACGAGCCAGAAGTTATGGCCGTCCGAATAATCGATATCTACAGGGTGCAACATCCACGGTGCAAGATGCAACATCCGTCCGAAATGGAGAAACAGTGCCGTACGACTTTTAGAAATGCGTGCACGGATTTGAAACGGAACAGTACCATGGTGCATCACTCTTCAGCGATGGGAAGTCGAAGATGGGCCACGGTAATCCCGTTTTACCGTAAAAATCCACGTGTCGAAAAAACGAAGGGTAAAAAACTTACGAGACCCGATTGAGATTAGGGTTGACCTTTTTGGGCATTAATCTATCCATTGATGGCTGAAAGCGGTCAAAGCCGTAGAACTCATCGTGGCCTTAGTTTTGACAGGTTATGGCTCCCGTAATTCTAAACGAGCCAGAAGTTATGGCCGTCCGAATAATCGATATCTACAGGTGCAACATCCGCGGTGCAAGGTGCAACATCCGTCCGAAATGGCGAAACAGTGTCGTACGACTTTTATAAATGCATGCATGGATTTGAAACGGAACAGTACCATGGTGCACCACTCTCCAGCGATGGTAAATCAAAGGCGAGGCACCGTAATCCCGTTTACGGTAAAAATCCGGTGTCGAAAAAACGAAGGGTAAAAAACTAACGAGACTCGATCGAGATTCGGGTTGTCCTTTTCGGCCATTAATCTATCCGTTGACGGCTGAAAGCTGTCAAAGCCGTAGAAATCACCGTGGCCTTCGTTTTGACAGGTTATGGCTTCCGTAACTCTAAACGAGCCCGAAGTTATGGTTGTACGAATAATCGGTATATACAGGGTGCAACATCCACGGTGCAAGTTGCAACATCCGTCCGAAATGGCGAAACAGTGGGGTACGACTTTTAGAAATGCATGCATGGATTTGAAACGGAATAGTACCATGGTGCACCACTCTCCAGCGATGGTAAATCGAAGACGAGCAACGGTAATCCCGTTTTACCGTAAAAATCCGGTGTCGAAAAAACGAAGGGTAAAAAACTTACGAACCCCGATTGAGATTCGGGTTGTCCTTTTCGGGCATTAATCTATTCGTTGACAGCTGAAAGCTGTCAAAGCTGTAGAACTCACCGTGGCCTTCGTTTTGATAGGTTATGGCTCCCGTAACTCTAAACGAGCCAGAAGTTATCCCCGTCCGACTAGTCGATATCTACAGGGTGCGACATCCGCGGTGCAAGGTGCAACATCCGTCCGAAATAGAGAAACAGTGTCGTGCGACTTTTAGAAATGCGTGCATGGATTTGAAACGGAACAGTACCATTGTGCACCACTCTCCAGCGATGGTAAATCGAAGACGAGGCACGGTAATCTCGTTTTACCGTAAAAATCCGGTATCAAAAAAACGAAGGGTAAAAAACTTACGAGACCCGATTGAGATTCGGGTTGTTCTTTTTGGGCATTAATCTATCCGTTGTAGGCTGAAAGTGGTCAAAGCCGTAGAACTCACCGTGGCCTTCGTTTTGACAGGTAATGGCTCCCATAACTCTAAACGAGCCAGAAGTTATGGCCGTCCGAATAATCGATATCTACAGGGTGCAACATCCGCGGTGCAAGGTGCAACATCCGTCTGAAATGGCAAAACAATGTCGTACGACTTTTAAAAATGCATGCATGGATTTGAAACAGAACAGTACCATTGTGCACTACTCTCCAGCGATGGTAAATCGAAGACGAGGCACGGTAATCCCGTTTTACCGTAAAAATCCGGTGTCGAAAGAACAAAGGGTAAAAAACTTACGAGACCCGACTGAGATTCGGGTTGTCCTTTTTGGGCATTAATCTATCCGTTGATGGCTGAAAGCTATCAAAGCCGTAGAACTCAACGTGGCCTTCGTTTTTACAGGTTATGGCTCCCGTAACTCTAAACGAGCCAAAAGTTATTGCCGTCCGAATAATCGATATCCACAGGGTGCAACATCCGCGGTGCAAGGTGCAACATCCGTCCAAAATGGCGAAACAGTGTCGTATGACTTTTAGAAATGCGTGCATGGATTTGAAACGGAACAGTACCATGGTGCACCACTCTCCAGCGATGGTAAATCGAAGACGGTTCACGGTAATCCCGTTTTACCGTAAAAATCCAGTGTCGAAAAAACGAAGGGTAAAAAACTTACGAGTCCCGATGGAGATTCGGGTTGACCTTTTTGGGCATTAATCTATCCGTTGACGGCTGAAAGCGGTCAAAGCCGTAGAACTCATCGTGGCCTTAGTTTTGACAGGTTATGGCTCCCGTAACTCTAAACGAGCCAGAAGTTATGGCCGTATGAATAATCGATATCTACAGGTGCAACATCCGCGGTGCAATGTGCAACATCCGTCCGAAATGGCGAAACAGTGTCGTACGACTTTTATAAATGCGTGCATGGATTTGAAACGGAACAGTACCATGGTGCACCACTCTCCAGTGATGGTAAATCGAAGGCGAGGCACCGTAATCCCGTTTACCGTAAAAATCCGGTGTCGAAAAAACGAAGGGTAAAAAACTTACGAGACCCGATTGAGATTCGGGTTGTCCTTTTCGGGAATTAATCTATCCGTTGACGGCTGAAAGCTGTCAAAGCCGTAGAAATCACCGTGGCCTTCGTTTTGACAGGTTATGGATCCCGTAACTCTAAACAAGCCAGAAGTTATGGCTGTCTGAATAATCGGTATATACAGGGTGCAACATCCACGGTGCAAGGTGCAACATCCATCCGAAATGGCGAAACAGTGGGGTACGACTTTTAGAAATGCGTGCATGGATTTGAAACGAAACAGTACCATGGTGCACCACTCTCCAGCGATGGTAAATCGAAGACGAGCCACGGTAATCCTATTTTACCGTAAAAATCCGGTGTCAAAAAAACGAAGGGTAAAAAACTTACGAACCCCGATTGAGATTCGGGTTGTCCTTTTCGGGCATTAATCTATCCGTTGATGGTTGAAAGCTGTCAAAGCTGTAGAACTCACCGTGGCCTTCGTTTTGACAAGTTATGGCTCCCGTAATTCTAAACGAGCCAGAAGTTATGGCTGTCCGAATAATCGTTATATATACAGGGTGCAACATCCGCGGTGCAAGGTGCAACATCCGTCCGAAATGGCGAAACAGTGTCGTATGACTTTTATAAATGCGTGCATGGATTTGAAACGGAACAGTACCATGGTGCACCAATCTCCAGCGATGGTAAATCGAAGGCGAGGCACCGTAATCCCGTTTACCGTAAAAATCCGGTGTCGAAAAAACGAAGGGTAAAAAACAAACGAGACCCGATTGAGATTCGGGTTGTCCTTTTCGGGCATTAATCTATCCGTTGACGGCTAAAAGCTGTCAAAGCCGTAGAAATCACCGTGGACTTCGTTTTGACAGGTTATGGCTCCCGTAACTCTAAACGAGCCAGAAGTTATGGCTGTCCGAATAATCGGTATATACAGGGTGCAACATCCACGGTGCAAGATGCAACATCCGTCCGAAATGGCAAAACAGTGGGGAAGGACTTTTAGAAATACGTGCATGGATTTGAAACGGAACAGTACAATGGTGCACCACTCTGCAGCGATGGTAAATCGAAGACGAGCCACGGTAATCCCGTTTTACCGTAAAAATCCGGTGTCAAAAAAACGAAGGGTAAAAAACTTACGAACCCCGATTGAGATTCGGGTTGTCCTTTTCAGGCATTAATCTATCCATTGACGACTGAAAGCTGTCACAGCTGTAGAACTCACCGTGGCCTTCGTTTTGACAGGTTATGTCTCCCGTAACTCTAAACGAGCCAGAAGTTATGGCCGTTCGAATAATCGATATCTACAGGGTGCAACATCCACGGTGCAAGGTGCAACATCCGTCCGAAATGGAGAAACAGTGTCGTACGACTTTTAGAAATGCGTGCATGGATTTGAAATGGAACAGTACCATGGTGCATCACTCTTCAGCGACGGGAAGTCGAAGATGGTCCACGGTAATCCCGTTTTACCGTAAAAATCCACGTGTCGAAAAAACGAAGGGTAAAAAACTTACGAGGCCCGATCGAGATTCGGGTTGACCTTTTTGGGCATTAATCTATCCGTTGATGGCTGAAAGCAGTCAAAGCCGTAGAACTCACCGTGGCCTTCGTTTTGACAGGTTATGGCTCCGCTAACTCTAAACGAGCCAGAAGTTATGCCCGTCCGAATAATCGATATCTACAGGGTGCGACATCCGCGGTGCAAGGTGCAACATCCGTCCGAAATGGCGAAACAGTGCCGTACGGCTTTTCGAAATGCATGCATGGATTTGAAACGGAACAGTACCATTGTGCACCACTCTCCAGCGATGGTAAATCGAAGACGAGGCACGGTAATCTCGTTTTACCGTAAAAATCCGGTGTCCAAAAAACGAAGGGTAAAAAACTTACGAGACCCGATTGAGATTCGGGTTGTCCTTTTTGGGCATTAATCTATCCGTTGTCGGCTGAAAGTGGTCAAAGCCGTAGAACTCATCGTGGCCTTCGTTTTGACAGGTAATGGCTCCCTTAAATCTAAACGAGCCAGAAGTTATGGCCGTCCGATTAATCGATATCTACAGGGTGCAACATCCGCGGTGCAAGGTGCAACATCCGTCCGAAATGGCAAAACAGTGCCGTACGACTTTTAGAAATACGTGCATGGATTTGAAATAGAACACTACCATGGTGCACTACTCTCCAGCGATGGTAAATCGAAGACGAGGCACGGTAATCCCGTTTTACCGTAAAAATCCGGTGTCGAAAAAACGAAGGGTAAAAAATTTACGAGACCCGATTGAGATTCGGGTTGTCCTTTTTGCGCATTAATCTATACGTTGATGGCTGAAAGCTGTCAAAGCCGTAGAACTCAACGTGGACTTTGTTTTGACAGGTTATGGCTCCCGTAACACTAAACGAGCCAGAAGTTATTGCCGTCCGAATAATCGATATCTACAGGGTGCAACATCCGCGGTGCAAGGTGCAACATCCGTCCGAAATGGCGAAACAGTGTCATACGACTTTTAGAAATGCGTGCATGGATTTGAAACGGAACAGTACCATGGTGCACACTCTCCAGCGATGGTAAATCGACGACGAGGCACGCTAATACCGTTTTACCGTAAAAATCCGGTGTCAAAAAAATGAAGGGTAAAAAACTTACGGGACATGATTGAGATTCGGGTTGTCCTTTTTGGGCATTAATCTATCCATTGACGGCTGAAAGCTGACAAAGCCATAGAACTCATCGTGGCCTTCGTTTTGATAGGTTATGGCTCCCGTAACTCTAAACGAGCCAGAAGTTATGGCCGTCCGAATGATCGATATCTACAGGGTGCAACATCCGCGGTGCAAGGTGCAACATCCGTCCAAAATGGCGAAACAGTGTCGTACGACTTTTAGAAGCGTGCATGGATTTGAAATGTGACAGTACCATGGTGCACCACTCTCCAGCGATGGTAAATCGAAGACGGGGCACGGTAATCCCGTTTTACCGTAAAAATCCGGTGTCGAAAAATCGAAGGGTAAAAAACTTACGAGACCCGATTGAGATTCGGGTTGACCTTTTTGGGCATTAATCTATCCGTTGACGGCTGAAAGCGGTCAAAGCCGTAGAACTCATCGTGGCCTTAGTTTTGACAGGTGATGGCTCCCGTAACTCTAAACGAGCCAGAAGTGATGGTCGTCCGAATAATCGATATCTACATGTGCAACATCCGCGGTGCAAGGTGCAACATCCGTCCGAAATGGCGAAACAGTGTCGTACGACTTTTATAAATGCGTGCATGGATTTGAAACAGAACAGTACCATGGTGCACCACTCTCCAGTGATGGTAAATCGAAGGCGAGGCACCATAATCCTGTTTACCGTAAAAATCCGGTGTCGAAAAAACGAAGGGTAAAAAACTTACGAGACCCGATTGAGATTCGGGTTGTCCTTTTCGGGCATTAATCTATCCGTTGACGGACGAAAGTTGTCAAAGCCGTAGAAATCACCATGGCCTTCGTTTTGACAGGTTATGGCTCCCGTAACTCTAAACGAGCCAGAAGTTATGGTTGTCCGAATAATCGATATATACAGGGTGCAACATCCATGGTGCAAGGTGCAACATCCGTCCGAAATGGCGAAACAGTGCCGTACGACTTTTAGAAATGCGTGCATGGATTTGAAACGGAACAGTACCATGGTGCACCACTCTCTCGCGATGGTAAATCGAAGACGAGCCACGGTAATCCCGTTTTACCGTAAAAATCCAGTGTCGAAAAAACGAAGGGCAAAAAACTTACGAACCCCGATTGAGATTCGAGTTGTCCTTTTCGGGCATTAATCTATCCGTTGACGGCTGAAAGCTGTCAAAGCTGTAGAACTCATCGTGGCCTTCGTTTTGACAGGTTATGGCTCCCTTAAATCTAAACGTGCCAGAGGTTATGGCTGTCCGAATAATCGATATATACAAGGTGCAACATCCGCGGTGCAAGGTGCAACATCCGTCCGAAATGGCGAAACTGTGCCGTACGACTTTTAGAAATGCGTGCATAGATTTGAAACGGAACGGTACCATGGTGCACCACTCTACAGCGATGGTAAATCGAAGACGAGCCACGGTAATCCCGTTTTACCGTAAAAATCCGGTGTCGAAAAAACGAAGGGTAAAAAACTTACGAACCCCGATTGAGATTCGGGTTGTCCTTTTCGGGAATAAATCTATCCGTTGATGGCTGAAAGCTATCAAAGCTGTAGAACTCACCGTGGCCTTCATTTTTACAGGTTATGGCTCCCGTAACTCTAAACGAGCCAGAAGTTATGACCGTCCGAATAATCAATATCTACAGGGTGCAACATCCGCGGTGCTAGGTGCAGCATCCGTCCGAAATGGAGAAACAGTGCCGTACGACTTTTAGAAATGCGTGCATGGATTTGAAACGGAACAGTACCATGGTGCACCACTCTCCAGCGACGGTAAATCGAAGACGAGGCACGGTAAACCCGTTTTACCGTAAAAATCCGATGCCGAAAAAACGAAGGGTAAAAAACTTATGAGACCCGATTGAGATTCGGGTTGTCCTTTTTGGGCATTAATCTATCCGTTAACGGCTGAAAGCCATCTAAGCTGTAGAACTAACTATGGCCTTCGTTTAGACAGGTTATGGCTCTCGTAAGTCTAAACGAGCCAGAAGTTATGGCCGTCCGAATAATCGATATCTACAGGGTGCAACATCCGCGGTGCAAGGTGCAACATCCGTCCGAAATGGCGAAACAGTGTCGTACGACTTTTAGAAATGCGTGCATGGATTTGAAACGGAACATTACCATGGTGCACCACTCTCCAGCGATGGTAAATCGAAGACGAGCCACGGTAATCCCGTTTTACCGTAAAACTCCGGTGTCGAAAAAACGAATGGTAAAAAACTTACGAACCCCGATTGAGATTTGGGTTGTCCTTTTCGGGCATTAATCTATCCTATGATGGTTGAAAGCTATCAAAGCTGTAGAACTCACCGTGGCCTTCGTTTTGACAGGTTATGGCTCCCGTAACTCTAAACGAGCCAGAAGTTATGACCGTCCGAATAATCGATATCTACAAGGTGCAACATCCGCGGTGCAAGGTGCAACATCCGTCCGAAATGGCGAAACAGTGCCGTACGACTTTTAGACATGCGTGCATGGATTTCAAACGGAACAGTGCCATGGTGCACCACTCTCCAGCGATGGTAAATCGAAGGCGGGGCACGGTAATCCCGTTTTACCATAAAAATCACGTGTCGAAAAAACGAAGGGTAAAAAACTTACGAGACTCGATTGAGATTCGGGTTGTTCTTTTCGGGCATTGATCTATCCGTTGAGGGCTGAAAGCTGTCAAAGCTGTGGAACTCACCGTGGCCTTCGTTTTGTCAAGTTATGGCTCCCGTAGCTCTAAACGAGCCCGAAGTTATGGCTGTCCGAATAATCGATATATACAGGGTGCAACATCCACGGTGCAAGGTGCAACATCTATTTGAAATGGCGAAACAGTGTCGTACGACTTTTACAAATGCGTGCATGGATTTGAAACGAAACAGTACCATGGTGCACCACTCTCCAGCGATGGTAAATCGAAGACGAGCCACGGTAATCCCGTTTTACCGTACAAATCCGGTGTCGAAAAAACGAAGGGTAAAAAATTTACGAACCCCGATTGAGATTCGGGTTGTCCTTTTCGGGCATTAATCTATCCGTTGACGGCTGAAAGCTGTCAAAGCCGTAGAACTCACCGTGGCCTTCGTTTTGACAGTTTATGGCTCCCGTAACTCTAAACGAGCCAGAAGTTACGGTCGTCCGAATAATCGATATCTACTGGGTGCAACATCTGCGGTGCAAGGTGCAACATCCGTCCGAAATGGCGAAACAGTGCCGTACGACTTTTAGAAATGCGTGCATGGATTTGAAATGGAACAGTACCATGGTGCACCACTCTCCAGCGATGGGAAGTCGAAGACGGGCCACGGTAATCCTGTTTTCCGTAAAAATCCATGTGACGAAAAAACGAAGGGTAAAAAACTTACGAGACCTGATTGATATTCGGCTTGTCCTTTTTGGGCATTAATCTATCCGTTGACGGTTGAAAGCTGTCAAAGCCGTAGAACTCATCGAGGCCTTCGTTTTGACAGGTTATGGCTCCCGTAACTCTAAACAAGCCAGATTGAAGATTTGGACGGACAAAACTTCTGGCTCGTTTAGAGTTACGGGAGCCATAACCTGTCAAAACGAAGGCCTCGATGAGTTCTACGGCTTTGACAGCTTTCAACCGTCAATGGATAGATTAATGCCCAAAAAGGACAACCCGAATCTCAATCAGGTCTCGTAAGTTTTTTACCCTTCGTTTTTTCGACACGTGGATTTTTACGGTAAAACAGGATTACCGTGGCCCGTCTTCGACTTCCCATCGCTGGAGAGTGGTGCACCATGGTACTGTTCCATTTCAAATCCATGCACGCATTTCTAAAAGTCGTACGACACTGTTTCGCCATTTCGGACGGATGTTGCACCTTGCACCGCGGATGTTGCACCCAGTAGATATCGATTATTCGGACGACCGTAACTTCTGGCTCGTTTAGAGTTACAGGAGCCATAAACTGTCAAAACGAAGGCCACGGTGAGTTCTACGGCTTTGACAGCTTTCAGCCGTCAACGGATAGATTAATGCCCTAAAAGGACAACCCGAATCTCAATCGGGGTTCGTAAATTTTTTACCCTTTGTTTTTTCGACACCGGATTTGTACGGTAAAACGGGATTACCGTGGCTCGTCTTCGATTTACCATCGCTGGAGAGTGGTGCACCATGGTACTGTTTCGTTTCAAATCCATGCACGCATTTGTAAAAGTCATACGACACTGTTTCGCCATTTCAGACAGATGTTGCACCTTGCACCGCGGATGTTGCACCCTGTATATATCGATTATTCGGACAGCCATAACTTCGGCCTCGTTTAGAGCTACGGGAGCCATAACCTGTCAAAACGAAGGCCACGGTGAGTTCTATAGCTTTGACAGCTTTCAGCCCTCAACGGATAGATTAATGCCCGAAAAGAACAACCCGAATCTCAATCGAGTCACGTAAGTTTTTTACCCTTCGTTTTTTCGGCACGTGATTTTTATGGTAAAACGGGATTACCGTGCCCCGCCTTCGATTTATCATCGCTGGAGAGTGGTGCACCATGGCACTGTTCCGTTTGAAATCCATGCACGCATGTCTAAAAGTCGTACGGCACTGTTTCGCCATTTCGGACGGCTGTTGCTCCATGCACCGCGGATGTTGCACCCTGTAGATATCGATTATTCGGACGGTCATAACTTCTGGCTTGTTTAGAGTTACGGGAGCCATAACCTGTAAAAACGAAGGCCACGGTGAGTTCTACAGCTTTGACAGCTTTCAGCCGTCAACGGATAGATTAATGCCCGAAAAGGACAACCCGAATCTCAATCGGGGTTCGCAAGTTTTTTACCCTTCGTTTTTTTGACACCGGATTTTTAAGGTAAGACGGGATTACCGTGGCTCGTCTTCGATTTACCATTGCTGGAGAGTGGTGCACCATGGTACTGTTCCGTTTCAAATCTATGCACGCATTTCTAAAAGTCGTACGGCACTGTTTCGCCATTTCGGTCGGATGTTGCACCTTGCACCGCAGATGTTGCACCTTGTATATATCGATTATTCGGACAGCCATAACCTCTGGCTCGTTTAGATTTAAGGGAGCCATAACCTGTCAAAACGAAGGCCACGGTGAGTTCTACAGCTTTGACAGCTTTCAGCCGTCAACGGATAGATTAATGCCCGAAAAGGATAACTCGAATCTCAATCGGGGTTCGTAAGTTTTTTACCCTTCGTTTTTTCGACACCGGATTTTTACTGTAAAACGGGACTACCGTGGCTCATCTTCGATTTACCATCGCTGGAGAGTGGTGCACCATGGTACTGTTCCGTTTCAAATCCATGCACGCATTTCTAAAAGTCGTACGGCACTGTTTCGCCATTTCGGACGGATGTTGCACCTTGCACCGTGGATGTTGCACCCTGTATATATCGATTATTCGGACAGCCATAAGTTCGGGCTCGTTTAGATTTACGGGAGCCATAACCTGTCAAAACGAATCCACGGTGATTTCTACGGCTTTGACAGCTTTCAGCCGTCAACGGATAGATTAATGCCCGAAAAGGACAACCCGAATCTCAATCGGTCCTCGTAAGTTTTTTACCCTTCGTTTTTTCGACACCGGATTTTTACGGTAAACGGGATTACGGTGCCTCGCCTTCGATTTACAATCACCGGAGAGTGGTGCACCATGGTACTATTCCATTTCAAATCCATGCACGCATTTATAAAAGTCGTACGACACTGTTTCGCCATTTCGGACGGATGTTGCACCTTGCACCGCGGATGTTGCACCTGTAGATATCGATTATTCGGACGGCCATAACTTCTGGCTCGTTTAGAGGTACGGGAGCCATAACCTGTCTAAACGAAGGCCATGATGTGTTCTACGGCTTTGACATCTTTCAGCTGTCAACGGATAGATTAATGCCCAAAAAGGACAACCCGAATCTCAATCGGGGCTCGTAAGTTTTTTACCCTTCGTTTTTTTGACACGTGGATTTTTACAGTAAAACGGGATTACGGTGGCTGGCCTTCGATTTACCATCGCTGGAGAGTGGTGCACCATCCATGCACGCATTTCTAAAAGTCGTACGGCACTGTTTCGCCATTTCGGACGGATGTTGCACCTTGCACTGTGAATGTTGCACCCTGTAGATATCGATTATTTGGACGGACATAACTTCTGGCTTGTTTAGAGTTACGGGAGCCATAACCTGTCAAAACGAAGGCCTCGATGAGTTCTACGGCTTTGACAGCTTTCAACCGTCAACGGATAGATTAATGCCCAAAAAGGACAAGCCGAATATCAATCAGGTCTCGTAAGTTTTTTACCCTTCGTTTTTTCGTCACATGGATTTTTACGGAAAACAGGATTACCGTGGCCCGTCTTCGACTTCCCATCGCTGGAGAGTGGTGCACCATGGTACTGTTCCATTTCAAATCCATGCACGCATTTCTAAAAGTCGTACGGCACTGTTTCGCCATTTCGGACGGATGTTGCACCTTGCACCGCAGATGTTGCACCCAGTAGATATCGATTATTCGGACGACCGTAACTTCTGGCTCGTTTAGAGTTACGGGAGCCATAAACTGTCAAAACGAAGGCCACGGTGAGTTCTACGGCTTTGACAGCTTTCAGCCGTCAACGGATAGATTAATGCCCGAAAAGGACAACCCGAATCTCAATCGGGGTTCGTAAATTTTTTACCCTTCGTTTTTTCGACACCGGATTTGTACGGTAAAACGGGATTACCGTGGCTCGTCTTCGATTTACCATCGCTGGAGAGTGGTGCACCATGGTACTGTTTCGTTTCAAATCCATGCACGCATTTGTAAAAGTCGTACGACACTGTTTCGCCATTTCAGATAGATGTTGCACCTTGCACCGTGGATGTTGCACCCTGTATATATCGATTATTCGGACAGCCATAACTTCGGGCTCGTTTAGAGCTACGGGAGCCATAACTTGACAAAACGAAGGCCACGGTGAGTTCCACAGCTTTGACAGCTTTCAGCCCTCAACGGATAGATCAATGCCCGAAAAGAACAACCCGAATCTCAATCGAGTCTCGTAAGTTTTTTACCCTTCGTTTTTTCGACACGTGATTTTTATGGTAAAACGGGATTACCGTGCCCCGCCTTCGATTTACCATCGCTGGAGAGTGGTGCACCATGGCACTGTTCCGTTTGAAATCCATGCACGCATGTCTAAAAGTCGTACGGCACTGTTTCGCCATTTCGGACGGATGTTGCACCTTGCACCGCGGATGTTGCACCTTGTAGATATCGATTATTCGGACGGTCATAACTTCTGGCTCGTTTAGAGTTACGGGAGCCATAACCTGTCAAAACGAAGGCCACGGTGAGTTCTACAGCTTTGATAGCTTTCAACCATCATAGGATAGATTAATGCCCGAAAAGGACAACCCAAATCTCAATCGGGGTTCGTAAGTTTTTTACCATTCGTTTTTTCGACACCGGAGTTTTACGGTAAAACGGGATTACCGTGGCTCGTCTTCGATTTACCATCGCTGGAGAGTGGTGCACCATGGTAATGTTCCGTTTCAAATCCATGCACGCATTTCTAAAAGTCGTACGACACTGTTTCGCCATTTCGGACGGATGTTGCACCTTGCACCGCGGATGTTGCACCCTGTAGATATCGATTATTCGGACGGCCATAACTTCTGGCTCGTTTAGACTTACGAGAGCCATAACCTGTCTAAACGAAGGCCATAGTTAGTTCTACAGCTTAGATGGCTTTCAGCCGTTAACGGATAGATTAATGCCCAAAAAGGACAACCCGAATCTCAATCGGGTCTCATAAGTTTTTTACCCTTCGTTTTTTCGGCATCGGATTTTTACGGTAAAACGGGTTTACCGTGCCTCGTCTTCGATTTACCGTCGCTGGAGAGTGGTGCACCATGGTACTGTTCCGTTTCAAATCCATGCACGCATTTCTAAAAGTCGTACGGCACTGTTTCTCCATTTCGGACGGATGCTGCACCTAGCACCGCGGATGTTGCACCCTGTAGATATTGATTATTCGGACGGTCATAACTTCTGGCTCGTTTAGAGTTACGGGAGCCATAACCTGTAAAAATGAAGGCCACGGTGAGTTCTACAGCTTTGATAGCTTTCAGCCATCAACGGATAGATTTATTCCCGAAAAGGACAACCCGAATCTCAATCGGGGTTCGTAAGTTTTTTACCCTTCGTTTTTTCGACACCGGATTTTTACGGTAAAACGGGATTACCGTGGCTCGTCTTCGATTTACCATCGCTGTAGAGTGGTGCACCATGGTACCGTTCCGTTTCAAATCTATGCACGCATTTCTAAAAGTCGTACGGCACAGTTTCGCCATTTCGGACGGATGTTGCACCTTGCACCGCGGATGTTGCACCTTGTATATATCGATTATTCGGACAGCCATAACCTCTGGCACGTTTAGATTTAAGGGAGCCATAACCTGTCAAAACGAAGGCCACGATGAGTTCTACAGCTTTGACAGCTTTCAGCCGTCAACGGATAGATTAATGCCCGAAAAGGACAACTCGAATCTCAATCGGGGTTCGTAAGTTTTTTGCCCTTCGTTTTTTCGACACTGGATTTTTACGGTAAAACGGGATTACCGTGGCTCGTCTTCGATTTACCATCGCGAGAGAGTGGTGCACCATGGTACTGTTCCGTTTCAAATCCATGCACGCATTTCTAAAAGTCGTACGGCACTGTTTCGCCATTTCGGACGGATGTTGCACCTTGCACCATGGATGTTGCACCCTGTATATATCGATTATTCGGACAACCATAACTTCTGGCTCGTTTAGAGTTACGGGAGCCATAACCTGTCAAAACGAAGGCCATGGTGATTTCTACGGCTTTGACAACTTTCGTCCGTCAACGGATAGATTAATGCCCGAAAAGGACAACCCGAATCTCAATCGGGTCTCGTAAGTTTTTTACCCTTCGTTTTTTCGACACCGGATTTTTACGGTAAACAGGATTATGGTGCCTCGCCTTCGATTTACCATCACTGGAGAGTGGTGCACCATGGTACTGTTCTGTTTCAAATCCATGCACGCATTTATAAAAGTCGTACGACACTGTTTCGCCATTTCGGACGGATGTTGCACCTTGCACCGCGGATGTTGCACATGTAGATATCGATTATTCGGACGACCATCACTTCTGGCTCGTTTAGAGTTACGGGAGCCATCACCTGTCAAAACTAAGGCCACGATGAGTTCTACGGCTTTGACCGCTTTCAGCCGTCAACGGATAGATTAATGCCCAAAAAGGTCAACCCGAATCTCAATCGGGTCTCGTAAGTTTTTTACCCTTCGATTTTTCGACACCGGATTTTTACGGTAAAACGGGATTACCGTGCCCCGTCTTCGATTTACCATCGCTGGAGAGTGGTGCACCATGGTACTGTCACATTTCAAATCCATGCACGCTTCTAAAAGTCGTACGACACTGTTTCGCCATTTTGGACGGATGTTGCACCTTGCACCGCGGATGTTGCACCCTGTAGATATCGATCATTCGGACGGCCATAACTTCTGGCTCGTTTAGAGTTACGGGAGCCATAACCTATCAAAACGAAGGCCACGATGAGTTCTATGGCTTTGTCAGCTTTCAGCCGTCAATGGATAGATTAATGCCCAAAAAGGACAACCCGAATCTCAATCATGTCCCGTAAGTTTTTTACCCTTCATTTTTTTGACACCGGATTTTTACGGTAAAACGGTATTAGCGTGCCTCGTCGTCGATTTACCATCGCTGGAGAGTGTGCACCATGGTACTGTTCCGTTTCAAATCCATGCACGCATTTCTAAAAGTCGTATGACACTGTTTCGCCATTTCGGACGGATGTTGCACCTTGCACCGCGGATGTTGCACCCTGTAGATATCGATTATTCGGACGGCAATAACTTCTGGCTCGTTTAGTGTTACGGGAGCCATAACCTGTCAAAACAAAGTCCACGTTGAGTTCTACGGCTTTGACAGCTTTCAGCCATCAACGTATAGATTAATGCGCAAAAAGGACAACCCGAATCTCAATCGGGTCTCGTAAATTTTTTACCCTTCGTTTTTTCGACACCGGATTTTTACGGTAAAACGGGATTACCGTGCCTCGTCTTCGATTTACCATCGCTGGAGAGTAGTGCACCATGGTAGTGTTCTATTTCAAATCCATGCACGTATTTCTAAAAGTCGTACGGCACTGTTTTGCCATTTCGGACGGATGTTGCACCTTGCACCGCGGATGTTGCACCCTGTAGATATCGATTAATCGGACGGCCATAACTTCTGGCTCGTTTAGATTTAAGGGAGCCATTACCTGTCAAAACGAAGGCCACGATGAGTTCTACGGCTTTGACCACTTTCAGCCGACAACGGATAGATTAATGCCCAAAAAGGACAACCCGAATCTCAATCGGGTCTCGTAAGTTTTTTACCCTTCGTTTTTTGGACACCGGATTTTTACGGTAAAACGAGATTACCGTGCCTCGTCTTCGATTTACCATCGCTGGAGAGTGGTGCACAATGGTACTGTTCCGTTTCAAATCCATGCATGCATTTCGAAAAGCCGTACGGCACTGTTTCGCCATTTCGGACGGATGTTGCACCTTGCACCGCGGATGTCGCACCCTGTAGATATCGATTATTCGGACGGGCATAACTTCTGGCTCGTTTAGAGTTAGCGGAGCCATAACCTGTCAAAACGAAGGCCACGGTGAGTTCTACGGCTTTGACTGCTTTCAGCCATCAACGGATAGATTAATGCCCAAAAAGGTCAACCCGAATCTCGATCGGGCCTCGTAAGTTTTTTACCCTTCGTTTTTTCGACACGTGGATTTTTACGGTAAAACGGGATTACCGTGGACCATCTTCGACTTCCCGTCGCTGAAGAGTGATGCACCATGGTACTGTTCCATTTCAAATCCATGCACGCATTTCTAAAAGTCGTACGACACTGTTTCTCCATTTCGGACGGATGTTGCACCTTGCACCGTGGATGTTGCACCCTGTAGATATCGATTATTCGAACGGCCATAACTTCTGGCTCGTTTAGAGTTACGGGAGACATAACCTGTCAAAACGAAGGCCACGGTGAGTTCTACAGCTGTGACAGCTTTCAGTCGTCAATGGATAGATTAATGCCTGAAAAGGACAACCCGAATCTCAATCGGGGTTCGTAAGTTTTTTACCCTTCGTTTTTTTGACACCGGATTTTTACGGTAAAACGGGATTACCGTGGCTCGTCTTCGATTTACCATCGCTGCAGAGTGGTGCACCATTGTACTGTTCCGTTTCAAATCCATGCACGTATTTCTAAAAGTCCTTCCCCACTGTTTTGCCATTTCGGACGGATGTTGCATCTTGCACCGTGGATGTTGCACCCTGTATATACCGATTATTCGGACAGCCATAACTTCTGGCTCGTTTAGAGTTACGGGAGCCATAACCTGTCAAAACGAAGTCCACGGTGATTTCTACGGCTTTGACAGCTTTTAGCCGTCAACGGATAGATTAATGCCCGAAAAGGACAACCCGAATCTCAATCGGGTCTCGTTTGTTTTTTACCCTTCGTTTTTTCGACACCGGATTTTTACGGTAAACGGGATTACGGTGCCTCGCCTTCGATTTACCATCGCTGGAGATTGGTGCACCATGGTACTGTTCCGTTTCAAATCCATGCACGCATTTATAAAAGTCATACGACACTGTTTCGCCATTTCGGACGGATGTTGCACCTTGCACCGCGGATGTTGCACCCTGTATATATAACGATTATT
This sequence comes from Allium cepa, assembly GCA_030765085.1. NCBI lineage: Eukaryota > Viridiplantae > Streptophyta > Magnoliopsida > Asparagales > Amaryllidaceae > Allium > Allium cepa. The sequence continues at coordinate 215,057 of CM060939.1, read as the reverse complement.
CGGACAGCCATAACTTCTGGCTCGTTTAGAATTACGGGAGCCATAACTTGTCAAAACGAAGGCCACGGTGAGTTCTACAGCTTTGACAGCTTTCAACCATCAACGGATAGATTAATGCCCGAAAAGGACAACCCGAATCTCAATCGGGGTTCGTAAGTTTTTTACCCTTCGTTTTTTTGACACCGGATTTTTACGGTAAAATAGGATTACCGTGGCTCGTCTTCGATTTACCATCGCTGGAGAGTGGTGCACCATGGTACTGTTTCGTTTCAAATCCATGCACGCATTTCTAAAAGTCGTACCCCACTGTTTCGCCATTTCGGATGGATGTTGCACCTTGCACCGTGGATGTTGCACCCTGTATATACCGATTATTCAGACAGCCATAACTTCTGGCTTGTTTAGAGTTACGGGATCCATAACCTGTCAAAACGAAGGCCACGGTGATTTCTACGGCTTTGACAGCTTTCAGCCGTCAACGGATAGATTAATTCCCGAAAAGGACAACCCGAATCTCAATCGGGTCTCGTAAGTTTTTTACCCTTCGTTTTTTCGACACCGGATTTTTACGGTAAACGGGATTACGGTGCCTCGCCTTCGATTTACCATCACTGGAGAGTGGTGCACCATGGTACTGTTCCGTTTCAAATCCATGCACGCATTTATAAAAGTCGTACGACACTGTTTCGCCATTTCGGACGGATGTTGCACATTGCACCGCGGATGTTGCACCTGTAGATATCGATTATTCATACGGCCATAACTTCTGGCTCGTTTAGAGTTACGGGAGCCATAACCTGTCAAAACTAAGGCCACGATGAGTTCTACGGCTTTGACCGCTTTCAGCCGTCAACGGATAGATTAATGCCCAAAAAGGTCAACCCGAATCTCCATCGGGACTCGTAAGTTTTTTACCCTTCGTTTTTTCGACACTGGATTTTTACGGTAAAACGGGATTACCGTGAACCGTCTTCGATTTACCATCGCTGGAGAGTGGTGCACCATGGTACTGTTCCGTTTCAAATCCATGCACGCATTTCTAAAAGTCATACGACACTGTTTCGCCATTTTGGACGGATGTTGCACCTTGCACCGCGGATGTTGCACCCTGTGGATATCGATTATTCGGACGGCAATAACTTTTGGCTCGTTTAGAGTTACGGGAGCCATAACCTGTAAAAACGAAGGCCACGTTGAGTTCTACGGCTTTGATAGCTTTCAGCCATCAACGGATAGATTAATGCCCAAAAAGGACAACCCGAATCTCAGTCGGGTCTCGTAAGTTTTTTACCCTTTGTTCTTTCGACACCGGATTTTTACGGTAAAACGGGATTACCGTGCCTCGTCTTCGATTTACCATCGCTGGAGAGTAGTGCACAATGGTACTGTTCTGTTTCAAATCCATGCATGCATTTTTAAAAGTCGTACGACATTGTTTTGCCATTTCAGACGGATGTTGCACCTTGCACCGCGGATGTTGCACCCTGTAGATATCGATTATTCGGACGGCCATAACTTCTGGCTCGTTTAGAGTTATGGGAGCCATTACCTGTCAAAACGAAGGCCACGGTGAGTTCTACGGCTTTGACCACTTTCAGCCGACAACGGATAGATTAATGCCCAAAAAGAACAACCCGAATCTCAATCGGGTCTCGTAAGTTTTTTACCCTTCGTTTTTTTGATACCGGATTTTTACGGTAAAACGAGATTACCGTGCCTCGTCTTCGATTTACCATCGCTGGAGAGTGGTGCACAATGGTACTGTTCCGTTTCAAATCCATGCACGCATTTCTAAAAGTCGCACGACACTGTTTCTCTATTTCGGACGGATGTTGCACCTTGCACCGCGGATGTCGCACCCTGTAGATATCGACTAGTCGGACGGGGATAACTTCTGGCTCGTTTAGAGTTACGGGAGCCATAACCTATCAAAACGAAGGCCACGGTGAGTTCTACAGCTTTGACAGCTTTCAGCTGTCAACGAATAGATTAATGCCCGAAAAGGACAACCCGAATCTCAATCGGGGTTCGTAAGTTTTTTACCCTTCGTTTTTTCGACACCGGATTTTTACGGTAAAACGGGATTACCGTTGCTCGTCTTCGATTTACCATCGCTGGAGAGTGGTGCACCATGGTACTATTCCGTTTCAAATCCATGCATGCATTTCTAAAAGTCGTACCCCACTGTTTCGCCATTTCGGACGGATGTTGCAACTTGCACCGTGGATGTTGCACCCTGTATATACCGATTATTCGTACAACCATAACTTCGGGCTCGTTTAGAGTTACGGAAGCCATAACCTGTCAAAACGAAGGCCACGGTGATTTCTACGGCTTTGACAGCTTTCAGCCGTCAACGGATAGATTAATGGCCGAAAAGGACAACCCGAATCTCGATCGAGTCTCGTTAGTTTTTTACCCTTCGTTTTTTCGACACCGGATTTTTACCGTAAACGGGATTACGGTGCCTCGCCTTTGATTTACCATCGCTGGAGAGTGGTGCACCATGGTACTGTTCCGTTTCAAATCCATGCATGCATTTATAAAAGTCGTACGACACTGTTTCGCCATTTCGGACGGATGTTGCACCTTGCACCGCGGATGTTGCACCTGTAGATATCGATTATTCGGACGGCCATAACTTCTGGCTCGTTTAGAATTACGGGAGCCATAACCTGTCAAAACTAAGGCCACGATGAGTTCTACGGCTTTGACCGCTTTCAGCCATCAATGGATAGATTAATGCCCAAAAAGGTCAACCCTAATCTCAATCGGGTCTCGTAAGTTTTTTACCCTTCGTTTTTTCGACACGTGGATTTTTACGGTAAAACGGGATTACCGTGGCCCATCTTCGACTTCCCATCGCTGAAGAGTGATGCACCATGGTACTGTTCCGTTTCAAATCCGTGCACGCATTTCTAAAAGTCGTACGGCACTGTTTCTCCATTTCGGACGGATGTTGCATCTTGCACCGTGGATGTTGCACCCTGTAGATATCGATTATTCGGACGGCCATAACTTCTGGCTCGTTTGAAGTTACGGGAGCCATAACCTGTCAAAACGAAGGCCACGGTGAGTTCTACAGCATTGATAGCTTTCAGCTGTCAACGGATAGACTAATGCCCGAAAAGGACAACCCGAATCTCAATCGGGGTTCGTAAGTTTTTTATCCTTCGTTTTTTTGACACCGGATTTTTACGGTAAAACGGGATTACCGTGGCTCGTCTTCGATTTACCATCGTTGGAGAGTGGTGCACCATGGTACTTTTCCGTTTCAAATCCATGCACGCATTTCTAAAAGTCGTACCCCACTGTTTCGCTATTTCGGACGGATGTTGCGCCTTGCACCGTGGATGTTGCACCCTGTATATACCGATTATTCGGACAGCCGTAACTTCTGGCTCGTTTAGAGTTACGGGAGCCATAACCTGTCAAAACGAAGGCCACGGTGATTTCTACGGCTTTGACAACTTTCAGGCGTCAACGGATAGATTAATGCCCCAAAAGGACAGCCCGAATCTCAATCGGGTCTCGTAAGTTTTTTACCCTTCGTTTTTTCGACACGTGGATTTTTACGGTAAAACGGGATTACCGTGGCCCATCTTCGACTTCCCATCGTTGAAGAGTGATGCACCATGGTACTGTTCCGTTTCAAATCCATGCACGCATTTCTAAAAGTCGTACGGCACTGTTTCTCCATTTCGGACGGATGTTGCACCTTGCACCGTGTATGTTGCACCCTGTAGATATCTTTTATTCGGACGGCCATAACTTCTGGCTCATTTAAAGTTACGGGAGCCATAACCTGTCAAAACGAAGGCCACGGTGAGTTCTACAGCTTTGACGGCTTTCAGCGGTCAACGGATAGACTAATGCCCGAAAAGGACAACCGGAATCTCAATCGGGGTTCGTAGGTTTTTTACCCTTCGTTTTTTTGACACCGGATTTTTACGGTAAAACGGAATTACCGTGGCTCGTCTTCGATTTACCATCGCTGGAGAGTGGTGCACCATGGTACTGTTCCGTTTCAAATCCATGCACGCATTTCTAAAAGTCGTACCCCACTGTTTTGCCATTTCGGACGGATGTTGCACCTTGCACTGTGGATGTTGCACCCTGTATATACCGATTATTCGGACAGCCATAACTTCTGGCTCGTTTAGAGTTACGGGAGCCATAACCTGTCAAAACGAATGCCATGGTGATTTCTACGGCTTTGATAGCTTTCAGGCGTCAACGGATAGATTAATGCCCGAAAAGGACAGCCCGAATCTCAATCGGGTCCCGTAAGTTTTTTACCCTTCGTTTTTTCGACAACGGATTTTTACGGTAAACGGGATTACGGTGCCTCGCCTTCGATTTACCATCGCTGGAGAGTGGTGCACCATGGCACTGTTCCGTTTCAAATCCGTGCACGCATTAATAAAAGTCGTACGACACTGTTTCGCCATTTCGGACGGATGTTGCACCTTGCACCGCGGATGTTGCACCCTGTATATGTATATCGATTATTCGGACAGCCATAACTTCGGGCTCGTTTAGATTTACGGAAGCAATAACCTGTCGAAACGAAGGTTCACGGTGAGTTCTACAGCTTTGACAGCTTTCAGCCGTCAACGGATAGATTAATGCCCGAAAAGGACAACCCGTATCTCAATCGGGGTTCGTTAGTTTTTTACCCTTCGTTTTTTCGACACCGGATTTTTACGGTAAAACGGGATTACCGTGGCTCATCTTCAATTTACCATCGCTGGAGAGTGGTGCACCATGGTACTGTTCCGTTTCAAATCCATGCATGCATTTCTAAAAGTCGTACGGCACTGTTTCGCCATTTCGGACGGATGTTGCACCTTGCACCGCGGATGTTGCACCCTGTATATATCGATTATTCGGACAGCGATAACTTCTGGCTCGTTTAGATTTACGGGAGCCATAACCTGTCAAAACGAAGGCCACGGTGAGTTCTACAGCTTTGATAGCTTTTAGCCTTCAACGGATAGATTAATGCCAGAAAAGGACAACCCGAATCTCAATCTGGGTTCGTAAGTTTTTACCCTTCGTTTTTTCGACACCGGATTTTTATGGTAAAACGGGATTACTATGGCTCGTCTTCGATTTACCATCGCTGGAGAGTGGTGCACCATAGTAATGTTCCGTTTCGAATCCATGCACTCATTTCTAAAAGTCGTACGACACTGTTTCGCAAATTCGGACGGATGTTGCACCTTGCACCGCGGATGTTGCACCCTGTAGATATCGATTATTCGGACGGCCATAACTTCTGGCTCGTTTAGAGTTACGGGAGCCATAACCTGTCTAAACGAAGGCCACGGTGAGTTCTACGGCCTTGATCACTTTCAGCCATCAACGGATAGATTAATGCCCAAAATGGACAACCCGAATCTCAATCGGGTCTCGTAAGTTTTTTACCATTCGTTTTTTCGACACAGGATTTTTATGGTAAAACGGGATTACCGTGCCTCGTCTTCGATTTACCATCGCTGGAGAGTGGTGCCCCATGACACTGTTCCGTTTCAAATCCACGCACGCATTTCTAAAAGTCGAAAGGCACTGTTTCGCCATTTCGGACGGATGTTGCACCTTGCACCGCGGATGTTGCACCCTGTAGATATCGATTATTCGGACGGCCATAACTTCTGGCTCGTTTAGAGTTACGGGAGCCATAACCTGTCAAAACGAAGGAAACGATGAGTTCTACAGGTTTGAAAGCTTTCAGCCGTCAACGGATAGATTAATGCCCGAAAAGGCAACTCGATTCTCAATCGAGTCTCGTATGTTTTTTAACCTTCGTTTTTTCGACACCGGATTTTTACGGTAAAACGGGATTACCGTGCCTCGCCTTAAATTTAACATCGCTTGAGAGTGGTGCGCCATGGTACTGTTCCGTTTCAAATCCATGCACGCATTTCTAAAAGTCGTACGACACTGTTTCGCCATTTCGGACGGATGTTGCACCTCGCACCGCGGATGTTGCACCCTGTAGATATCCATTATTCGGACGGGCATAACTTCTGGCCCGTTTAGAGTAACGGGAGCCATAACATGTCAAAACGAAGGTCACGATGAGTTCTACGGCTCTGACAGCTTTCAGCGGTCAAAGGATAGATTAATGCCCAAAAAGGACAACCTGAATCTCAATCGAGTCTCGTAAGTTTTTTACCCTTCGTTTTTTCGACACCGGATTTTTACGGTAAAACGGGATTAACGTGCCTCGCCTTCGATTTACCATCGCTGGAGAGTGGTGCACCATGGTAATGTTTCGTTTCGAATCCGTGCATGCATTTTTAAAAGCCGTACGGCACTGTTTCGCCATTTCGGACGGATGTTGCAACTTGCACCGCGGATGTTGCACCCTGTAGATATCGATTATTCGGACGGCCATAACTTCTGGCTCGTTTAGATTTACGGGAGCCAAAACCTGTCAAAACGAAGGCCACAATGAGTTCTACGGCTTTGACAGCTTTCAGCCGTCAACGGATAGATTAATGCCCAAAAGGACAACCCGAATCTCAATCGGGTCTCGTAAGTTTTTTACCCTTCGTTTTTTCGACACCGGATTTTTACGGTAAAACGGGATTACCGTGCCTCGCCTTCGATTTACCATCGCTGGAGAGTGGTGCACCATGGTACTGTTCCGTTTCAAATCCATGCACGCATTTCTAAAAGTCGTACGGCACTGTTTCGCCATTTCAGACGGATGTTGCACCTTGCACCGTGGATGTTGCACCCTGTAGATATCGATTATTCGGACGGCCATAACTTCTAGCTCGTTTAGAGTTACGGGAGCCATAACCTGTCAAAACGAAGGCCACGTTCAGTTCTACGGCTTTGACAACTTTCAGCCTTTAATGGATAGATTAATGCCCAAAAAGGACAGCCCGAATCTCAATCGGGTCTCGTAAGTTTTTTACCCTTCGTTTTTTCGACAGCGGATTTTTACGGTAAAACGGAATTACCGTGCCTCGTCTTCGATTTGCCATCGCTGGAGAGTGGTGCACCATGTTACTATTCCGTTTCAAATCCATGCACGCATTTCTAGAAGTCGTACGACACTGTTTCGCCATTTCGGACGGATGTTGCACCTTGCACCGCGGATGTTGCACCCTGTAGATATCGATTATTTGGACGGTCATAAGTTCTGGCTCGTTTAGAGTTACGGGAGCCATAACCTGTCAAAACGAAGGCCACGGTGAGTTCTACAGCTTTGACAGCTTTCAGCCGTCAACGGATAGATTAATGCCCGAAAAGGACAACCCGAATCTCAATCGGGGTTCGTAAGTTTTTTACCCTTCGTTTTTTCGACACCGGATTTTTACGGTAAAACGGTATTACCGTGTGTTATCCCGCTTTTTGGGCAAAAGCCGTGATACCAAAAGATTGGTCAAAAACAGAAAATAGTCCGCCTCAGAGATTGGTCGTATTTCACCTCACTATGGATATCGATGAATTCTGTCTGAGCCCGGATCGGGCCACAATTAATAAGGCATGACAAGAAAGACCATAGAAACCAGCATTTCAAATTTCAAGTCAATCCGAGGTCATATGCTCAAGTTATGATGGATTCAAGTTAAGAAGGTACACATTACTCGGTTCGAACCCATCATGTTCGAACCCATCATATTCGAACCCATCGTGTTCGAAACCATCGTGTTCGAAACCATCTGTTTCGAACCCATCATATTCGAACCCATAGGAAGAGGCGACGTTCGAATCCATCAGCCAACGTCTCCCTTCGAATCCATCAAGCCAATTCATGCTTCGACTCCATCACTACTTCGAGTCCATCACCACTTCGAATCCATCAATCAACTTCGTATCCATCACCACTTCAAGTCCATCAATCAACTTCGTATACGTCACTACTTCGAATCCATCCATCAACTTCGTATCCATCACTACTTCGAATCCGTCCATCAACTTCGTATCCATCACCACTTCGTGTCCACCTCAAGCTTCGAACCCATCACAAGCTTCGAATCCATGCTGTCTTCGAACCCTACACGTTAAAAACAACTTTGAATCGATCCAGAGCCATCGATTCGAAGCGTCGCTGCCCCCACATGCAACAGGTTCGATTCGAACCTATGGTTTCGAACCGTATGGATTCGAACCATATGGATTCGAACCTATGGGTTCGAACCATATGGATTCGAAACATATGGGTTCGAACGACCCATAGGATCGGTTCGAAGTTGCCAGCGTACCGAAATGCATCACCTTGAATCGATCATATCTCTCAATCCCTTGATCCAAATGCCATGAAATTTTCACAGAAGCTTGATTACACGATGAAGAACGTCCACGCCAAGTTTCATCGCAATTGGACAATTTTTTGATCGATTTGAAGTTCACTTTGAATCAATGCCAAACTGGGCACGCAGTCCAAGAACGCGGGCCTGTGGGCCCCCCGTCACGTGCCAAGCAGCCTCTCCAGGTTTTGGGCGGGATTTTGGCCTTCCACGCCTATAAATAGAGCCCTTGGTCATTCAGAAAAGGGGAGGAGATTCAGAAGAGAGAAAGCAAGTCCAGACTCTGCTAAATTCAATCCTATTCGTCACTATTGCTGTTGAGTTCAGAGTTCAAAGCTATAATCCGTTGTAATCAATTAAGATTATCAAGTTCAAAGCTACAACCCGTTGTAATTGAATAAGATCATCAAGTGAAGCAATAAAGAGAATACCTTCAAAGTGGACGTAGGCACGAACGCCGAACCACTATAAATCCTGTGTTTGTGATTATTGTCTGTGAATTATTGTGATTAGTTGCTTAGATCTGAATTCTACATTGATTGTTGCTGAGAACTGTGTTGATTATTATTAATTTGAGTACGTAAACGGGTGCTTTCGCGGTATTGGGTGTTTGTGACCAATTTTGGCGCAAACATTTTGGTGCTTTCACTGAGAAGGCTAATTCAGGAAGAAGTTGAATTTGAAAATCCAGGAGTTCAGATCTAGAAATTATGACAAGACAATCGAGTAGAAGGCCAAGGCCTGAGAGAAGTGAACCACAAGGAAGTCAAGAGGCCTCCTCAGGAGGGAATCAAGCATCAATCTACATCACTAGGGACGAAATGGAGACAATGATGAAGAGGCAGGAGGAGTTGATTCAGAGCTTGTTCCAACAATTTGGACAACTTGGAGCACAGAATAGAGAAACCGATGGAGTTCAAAACGGAGCAGGACCATCCAGAATAGCACATGGATCAGGAGGCGCACACTTGGAGCACGAAGATCTAGTCCCGGAGGGAGAGAGAGGAGTGCCCACGCAACCTGGAGGCAATAGAGGAATGAACGCTCAGTCAAGGGGGCAGATTCCAGAATTCCCTCGTGAACTCGGGGGGCAGGTTGAAAGTAATGAACGAAGATTGCACCTCGGTGACAACGACAGATTGGCGGAGATGGTTAGAAGAGCTATGAGAAGCGGTTTGGTAAACAAGGATTTGGAGGATGTTAATAGGAGTCCTTTAACTTCGGCAATTAGACAAGCTAGAAACCCACCGGATTTCAAGTTACCATCGTTGGACACGTATGACAGAAGAACGGACCCCACGGTTCATCTAACAAAGTATATGAGGCATATGGAAGTGCTGGGGGCACCAGAGGAGGTTATGGCCCGGTGCTTTCCATTACACTTGACAGATATTGCAGCATTGTGGTTTAGGCAATTAGAGAATGGATCCATCGGAACGTGGAATGGTTTAATTGAGAGATTTATGAGGCAATTCAGGGTTCACATTACGAGACCCAAGAATGTGATGACTTTGGCAACCTTAAAGCAGAAAGCCGGAGAGACCTTGAGAAGTTATCTAGCACGATTCAATGCAGCAGCAGCGTCAGTGGACCGAGCGGATCCGTCCATGGTGGTAATGGCAGCTGTGTCCGGAGTAGCTGACGGCACAGAATTCAAGAATTCATTGACTAAAGATCCACCCGTGGATCTAGAGGAATTCTACAACGAGGCAGAAAAGTTTTTACGTTTAGAGGACGCAAATGCAGAAAGAGAAGAAGGAGAGGGAATAGAAGTTTATATGCTTAAAGATAAAAAGCCTATCGAAAAGGACTCAGACAAGGATAAAGGAAAACGAAGGACTGAGGATTATGATAACAGGTCAAAACGGCAGCGGAGAGAGCCGCGATTCACTACTTACACCGAGCTGACTGAGAGTTTGGAACGCATTTATCAGGATACCAAGGAGCAGATTCCGTATCGCAGACCAATGCGGAGGGATCCAACCTCAAGCGAAAGAAAATCAGATAAGTTTTGCGTATTTCATGAATTAAACGGTCATAACACTAATGATTGTAGGCATCTGAAGGACGAGGTGGAAGGACACATCAGGAACGGCATGCTCCTTCAGTATGTGAGGAGGCGAGCTTCAGCGGAGGAGCCAGAGCGGCCACCGTCTACATCAACCAGGGGCAACCCTGAACCAGGACGCCGTTTGGTTATCAATTAGTTAAAATAACGATGAACGAGTCGCAAGCTCCCACTAACGCAATCGAATCATTTACATATGTACGAGATCGCGAACGTTCTCCAGGCATGCTCTGAATGATCATTGAATGTTTCGTAGTGGGAACTTACACTTTGACATCTTTGCTTTGTTTTTATTTCATGTTGATTTGGACTTTGACATCTTTGCTTTGTTTTTGTTTCATGTTGATTTGGACATTTGAACTTGGTTTGTTTGGACATTTCTGTTTTTAAAAGCTCACCCGTTGAATAAATATTTGATTCTGATAACTCTGAAATGGCTAGGCTACTTGCACATGTACGGGGTCGCGAACGGTCCTTAGGCATGCTCTGAGATAGTAATATACCTAAACAAATGATCTAGGGACCCACGCGAACGTGAACCTGGTATCAACAATATCAAGCCCCTCCGGGTACACTGATTCGCCTTCAATAGGCACACAAACAATCCAGGAACTCACCCGAACGTGACCCTGGCATTCAAAACATCAAGCCCTCCCGGGCGCGTTTTCTCGCCTCGAACGGCACCCGACTTCGAACAGTCACAAACTCGCCTCGAACGTCACACGATCGCGAACGGTCACAACTCACTTCATCTCAAATGGCTCGATCACGAACGGTCGTCATTTGGGGTCCGCCTCGAATGGCACAACTCACTTTACCTCAAATGGCTCGATCGCGAACGGTCGTCATTTGAGGCCCGCCTCGAACGGCACAACTCACTGTAACGGCACAACTCACTGTACCTCAAATGACTCGATCGCGAACGGTCGTCATTGGAGGTCCACCACCTGATCGCTGACTGCTACACCTTACCTCAAATGGCTCGATCGCGAACGGTCGTCATTTGAGGTCCACCACTTGACCGCGCACTGTCGCACCTTACCTCGGATGACTCGATCGCGAACGGTCGTAATTTGAAATTAGGCGCTTGACCTTGAACGGTCATATTTCACCACGGATGACTCGATCCCGAATGATCGACGGACGGATTTACGCGCTTGACCGCGCAGGGTCGCACTTTCCCTCAAATGACTCGATCACGAACGATCGTCATCTGAAGTTAGGCGCTTGACCATGAACGGCCGCGCTCCATCCCGAATAAACTCGATCACGAACGATCGTCATTTGAGGACATATAAAACTATCAAGTTCTTTACAGGTTGACAACAGGATATGAACATCCAGCTCAAGGCATTGCGAAACACACCTTGCTACCGTAAGGCATGTTTTGGGGGGCAAAATGTTATCCCGCTTTTTGGGCAAAAGCCGTGATACCAAAAGATTGGTCAAAAACAGAAAATAGTTCGCCTCAGAGATTGGTCGTATTTCACCTCACTATGGATATCGATGAATTCTGTCCGAGCCCGGATCGGGCCACAATTAATAAGGCATGACAAGAAAGACCATAGAAGCCAGCATTTCAAATTTCAAGTCAATCCGAGGTCATATGCTCAAGTTATGATGGATTCAAGTTAAGAAGGTACACATTGCTCGGTTCGAACCCATCATGTTCGAACCCATCATATTCGAACCCATCGTGTTCGAAACCATCGTGTTCGAAACCATCTGTTTCGAACCCATCATATTCGAACCCATAGGAAGAGGCGACGTTCGAATCCATCAGCCAACGTATCCCTTCGAATCCATCAAGCCAATTCATGCTTCGACTCCATCACTACTTCGAATCCATCACCACTTCGAATCCATCAATCAACTTCGTATCCATCACCACTTCGAGTCCATCAATCAACTTCGTATACATCACTACTTCGAATCCATCCATCAACTTCGTATCCATCACTACTTCGAATCCGTCCATCAACTTCGTATCCATCACCACTTCGTGTCCACCTCAAGCTTCGAACCCATCACAAGCTTCGAATCCATGCTGTCTTCGAACCCTACACGTTAAAAACAACTTCGAATCGATCCAGAGCCATCGATTCGAAGCGTCGCTGCCCCCTAATGCAACAGGTTCGATTCGAACCTATGGTTTCATACCGTATGGATTCGAACCATATGGATTCGAACCTATGGGTTCGAACCATATGGATTTGAAACATATGGGTTCGAACGACCCATAGGATCGGTTCGAAGTTGCCAGCGTACCGAAATGCATCACCTTGAATCGATCATATCTCTCAATCCCTTGATCCAAATGCCATGAAATTTTCACAGAAGCTTGATTACATGATGAAGAACGTCCACGCCAAGTTTCATCGCAATTGGACAATTTTTTGATCGATTCGAAGTTCACTTCGAATCGATGCCAAACTGGGCACGCAGTCCAAGAACGCGGGCCTGTGGGCCCCCCGTCACATGCCAAGCAGCCTCTCCAGGTTTTGGGCGGGATTTTGGCCTTCCACGCTTATAAATAGAGCCCCTGGTCATTCAGAAAAGGGAAGGAGATTCAGAAGAGAGAAAGCAAGTCCAGACTCTGCTAAATTCAATCCTATTCGTCACTATTGCTGTTGAGTTCAGAGTTCAAAGCTATAATCCGTTGTAATCAATTAAGATTATCAAGTTCAAAGCTACAACCCGTTGTAATTGAATAAGATCATCAAGTGAAGCAATAAAGAGAAAACCTTCAAAGTGGACGTAGGCACGAACGCCGAACCACTATAAATCCTGTGTTTGTGATTATTGTCTGTGAATTATTGTGATTAGTTGCTTAGATCTGAATTCTATATTGATTGTTGCTGAGAACTGTGTTGATTATTATTAATTTGAGTACGTAAATGGGTGCTTTCGCGGTATTGGGTGTTTGTGACCAATTTTGGTGCAAACACCGTGGTTCGTCTTCGATTTACCATCGCTGGAGAGTGGTGCACCATGGTACTGTTCGGTTTCAAATCCATGCACGCATTTCTAAAAGTCGTACGGCACTGTTTCGCCATTTCGGACGGATGTTGCACCTTGCACCGCGGATGTTGCACCCTGTCTATATCGATTATTCGGACAGGCATAACTTCTGGCTCGTTTAGGTTTACGGGAGCCATAACCTGTCAAAACGAAGGCCACGGTGAGTTCTACAGCTTTGACAGCTTTCAGCCGTCAATGGATAGATTAATGCCCGAAAAGGACAACCGAATCTCAATCGGGGTTCGTAAGTTTTTTACCCTTCGTTTTTTTGACAGCGGATTTTTACGGTAAAACGAGATTACCGTGGCTCGTCTTCGATTCACCATCGCTGGAGAGTGGTGCACCATGGGACTGTTCCGTTTCAAATCCATGCACGCATTTCTAAAATTCGTACGACGCTGTTTCGCCATTTCGGACGGACGTTGCACCTTGCACCGCGGATGTTGCACCCTTTAGATATCGATTATTCGGACGGTCATAACTTCTGGCTCGTTTAGAGTTACGTGAGCCATAACCTGTCAAAACGAAGGCCACGATGAGTTATACGGCTTTGACATATTTCAGCCGTCAACGGATAGATTAATGCGCAAAAAGGACAACCCGAATCCTAATCGGGTCTCGTAAGTTTTTTACCCTTCGTTTTTTCGACACCGGATTTTTACGGTAAAACGGGATTACCGTGCCTCGCCTTCGATTTACCATCGCTGGAGATCGATGCACCATGGTACTGTTCCGTTTCAAATCCATGCATGCTTTTCTAAAAGTTGTACGGCACTGTTTTGCCATTTCGGACGGATGTTGCACCTTGCACCGCGGATGTTGCACCCTGTAGATATCGATTATTCGAACGGCCATAACTTCTGGCTCGTTTAGAGTTACGGGAGTCATAATTTGTCAAAACGAAGGCCACAATGAGTTCTACGGCTTTGACATCTTTCAGCCGTCAACGGATAGATTAAATCCCAAAAAGGACAACCCGAATCTCAATCGGGTCTTGTAAGTTTTTTATCCTTCGTTTTTTCGACACCGGATTTCTACAGTAAAACGGGATTACCGTGCCTCGTCTTCGATTTACCATCGCTGGAGAGTGGTGCACCATGGTACTGTTCTGTTTCAAATCCATGCATGCATTTCTAAAAGTCGTACGACACTGTTTCGCCATTTCGGACGGATGTTGCACCTTGCACCGCGGATGTCGCACCCTGTAGATATTGATTATTCGGACGGGCTTAACTTCTGGCTCGGTTAGAGCAACGGGAGCCATAACCTGTCAAAACAAAGGCCACGATGAGTTCTACGGCTTTGATGGCTTTCAGCCATCAACGGATAGATTAATGCCCAAAAAGGACAACCCGAATCTCAATCGAGTCTCGTAAGTTTTTTACCCTTCGTTTTTTCGACACCGGATTTTTACGGTAAAATGGGATTACCGTGGCTCGTCTTCGATTTACCATCGCTGGAGAGTGGTGCACCATGGTACTGTTCCGTTTCAAATCCATGCACGCATTTCTAAAAGTCGTACGGCACTGTTTCGCCATTTCGGACGGATGTTGCACCTTGCACCGCAGATGTTGCACCCTGTAGATATCGATTATTCGGACGGTCATAACTTCTGGCTCATTTAGAGTTACGGGAGCCATAACCTATCAAAACGAAGGCCATGGTGATTTCTACAGCTTTGACATCTTCCAACCGTCAACGGATAGATTTATGCCCGAAAAGGACAACCCGAATCTCAATCGGGGTTCGTAAGTTTTTTACCCTTCGTTTTTTCGACAACGGATTTTTACGGTAAAACGGGATTACCGTGGCTCGTCTTCGATTTACCATCGCTGGAGAATGGTGCACCACGGTACTGTTCCGTTTCAAATCCATGCACGCATTTCTAAAAGTCGTACGGCACTTTTTCGCCATTTCGGACGGATGTTGCACCTTGCACCGCAGATGTTGCACCCTGTATATATCGATTATTCGAACAGCCATAACTTCTTGCTCGTTTAGATTTACGGGAGCCATAACCTGTCAAAACGAAGGCCACGGTGAGTTCTACAGCTTTGACAGCTTTCAGCCATCAACGAATAGATTAATGCCAGAAAAGGACAACCCGAATCTCAATCTGAGTTCTTAAGTTTTTACCCTTCGTTTTTTCGACACCGGATTTTTAGGGTAAAACGGGATTACCGTGGCTCGTCTTCAATTTACCATCGCTGGAGAGTGGTTTACCATGGTAATGTTCCGTTTCAAATCCATGCACGCATTTCTAAAAGTCGTACGGCACTGTTTCGTCAATTCGGACGGATGTTGCACCTTGCACCGCGGAAATTGCACCCTGTAGATATCGATTATTCGGACGGCCATAACTTTTGGCTCGTTTAGAGTTACGGGAGCCATAACCTGTCTAAACGAAGGCCACGGTGAGTTCTACGGCTTTGACCGCTTTCAGCCGTCAACGGATATATTAATGCCCAAAAAGGACAACCCGAATCTTAATCGGGTCTCGTAAGTTTTTTACCCTTCGTTTTTTCGACAACGGATTTTTATGGTAAAACGGGATTACCGTGCCTCGTCTTCGATTTACCATCGCTGGAGAGTGGTGCACCATGGTACTGTTCCGTTTCAAATCCATGCACGCATTTCTAAAAGTCGTAAGGCACTGTTTCACCATTTCGGACGGATGTTGCACCTTGCACCGCGGATGTTGCACCCTGTAGATATTGATTATTCGGACGGCCATAACTTCTGGCTCGTTTAGAGTTACGGGGGCCATAACCTGTCAAAACGAAGGAAACGATGATCTCTACGGCTTTGACAGCTTTCAGCCGTCAACGGATAGATTAATGCCCGAAAAGGACAACCCGAATCTCAATCGAGTCTCGTAAGTTTTTTACCCTTCGTTTTTTCGACACCTGATTTTTACGGTAAAACGGGATTACCGTGGCTCGCCTTCGATTTACCATCACTGGGGAGTGGTGCACCATGGCACTGTTCCGTTTCAAATCCATGCACGCATTTCTAAAAGTCGTATGATACTGTTTCGCCATTTCGGATGAATGTTGCACCTTGCACCGCGGATGTTGCACCCTGTAGATAGTATTCGGATGGCCATAACTTCTGGCTCGTTTAGGGTTACGGAAACCATAACCTGTCCAAACTAAGGCCACGATGAGTTCTACGGCTTTGACTTCTTTCAGCCGTCAACGGATAGATTAATGCCCAAAAAGGACAACCCGAATCTCAATCGGGTCTCGTAAGTTTTTTACCCTTCGTTTTTTCGACACCGGATTTTTACGGTAAAACGGGATTAACGTGCCTCGTCTTCGATTTACCATCGATGGAGAGTGGTGCACCATGGTACTGTTCCATTTCAAATTCTTGCACGCATTTCTAAAAGTCGTACGACACTGTTTCGCCATTTCGGACGGATGTTGCACCTTGCACCACGGATGTTGCACCCTGCAGATATCGGTTATTCGGACGACCATAACTTCTGGCTCGTTTAGAGTTACGGGAGCCATAACCTGTCAAAACAAAGGCCATGATGAGTTCTACAGCTTTGACAGCTTTCAACCGTCAACGGATAGATTAATGCCCAAAAAGGAAACCCGAATCTCAATCGGGTCTCGTAAGTTTTTTACCCTTCGTTTTTTCGACACGGGATTTTTACGGTAAAACGGGATTACCGTGCCTCGCCTTCGATTTACCATTGCTGGAGAGTGGTGCACCATGATACTGTTCCGTTTCAAATCCACGCACGCATTTCTAAAACTCGTACGGCACTGTTTCGCCATTTCAGACGGATGTTGCACCTTGCACCGCGAATGTTGCACCCTGTATATATCGATTATTCGGACGGCAATAACTTCTGGATCGTTTAGAGTTACGGGCACCATAACCTGTCAAAACGAAGGCCACGATGAGTTCTACGGCTTTGACAGCTTTCAGCCATCAACGGATAGATTAATGCCCAAAAAGGACAACCCGAATTTTAATCGGGTCTCGTAAGTTTTTTACCCTTCGTTTTTTCGACAACGGATTTTTGTGGTATAACGAGATTACCGTGCCTCGTCTTCGATTTACCATCGCTGGAGAGTGGTGCACCATGGTACTGTTCCGTTTCAAATCCATGCATGCATTTCTAAAAGTCGTACGACACTGTTTCGCCATTTCGGACGGATGTTGCACCTTGCACCGCGGATGTTGCACCCTGTAGATATCTATTATTCGGACGGGCTTAACTTCTGGCTCGTTTAGAATAACGGGAGCCATAACCTGTCAAAACGAAGGCCACAATGAGTTCTACAGCTTTGACAGCTTTCAGCCGTTGACGGATAGATTAATGCCCAAAAAGGACAACCCGAATCTCAATCGAGTATCGTAAGTTTTTTACCCTTCGTTTTTTCGACACCGGATTTTCACGGTAAAACGGGATTACCGTGCCTCGCCTTCAATTTACCATCGCTGGAGAGTGGTGCACCATGGTAATGTTCCGTTTCGAATCCATGCACGCATTTCTAAAAGTCGTACGGCACTGTTTCGCCATTTCGGACGGATGTTGCACCTTGCACCGCAGATGTTGCACCCTGTAGATATCAATTATTCGGACGGTCATAACTTCTGGCTCGTTTAGAGTTATGGGAGCCATAACCTATCAAAACGAAGGCCATGGTGAGTTCTATAGCTTTGACATCTTCCAACCGTCAACGGATAGATTTATGCCCGAAAAGGACAACCCGAATCTCAATCGGGGTTCGTAAGTTTTTTACCCTTCGTTTTTTCGACACCGGATTATTACTGTAAAACGGGATTACCGTGGCTCGTCTTCGATTTACCATCGCTGAAGAGTGGAGCACCATGGTATTGTTCCGTTTCAAATCCATGCATGCATTTGTAAAAGTCGTACGGCACTGTTTCGCCATTTCGGAGGGATGTTGCACCTTGCACCGCGGATGTTGCACCCTGTATATATCGATTATTCGGACAGCCATAACTTTTGGCTCGTTTAGATTTACGGGAGCCATAACCTGTAAAAACGAAGGCCATGGTGAGTTCTACAGCTTTGACAGCTTTCAGCCGTCAACGGATAGATTAATGCCAGAAAAGGACAACCCGAATCTCAATCTGGGTTCTTAAGTTTTTACCCTTCGTTTTTTCGACACCGGATTTTTACGGTAAAACGGGATTACCGTGGCTCGTCTTCGATTTACCATCGCTGGAGAGTGGTGCACCATGGTAACGTTCCGTTTCAAATCCATGCACACATTTGTAAAAGTCGTACGGCACTGTTTCGCCAATTCGGAGGGATGTTGCACCTTGAACTGCGGAAATTGCACCCTGTAGATATCGATTATTCGGACGGCCATAACTTTTGGCTAGTTTAGAGTTACGGGAGCCATAACCTGTCTAAACGAAGGCCACGGTGATTTCTACGGCTTTGACCACTTTCAGCCATCAACGGATAGATTAATGCCAAAAAAGGACAACCCGAATCTCAATCGGGTCTCGTAAGTTTTTTACCCTTCGTTTTTTCGACACCGGATTTTTATGGTAAAACGGGATTACCGTGCCTCGTCTTCGATTTACCATCGCTGGAGAGTGGTGCACCATGGTACTGTTTCGTTTCAAATCCATGCACGCATTTCTAAAAGTCGTAAGACACTGTTTCGCCATTTCGGACGGATGTTGCACCTTGCACCGCGGATGTTGCACCCTGTAGATATTGATTATTCGGACGGCCATAACTTCTGGCTCGTTTAGAGTTACGGGGGCCATAACCTGTCAAAACGAAGGAAACGATGAGTTCTATGGCTTTGACAGCTTTCAGCCGTCAACGGATAGATTAATGCCCGAAAAGGACAATCCGAATCTCAATCGAGTCTCGTAAGTTTTTTACCCTTTGTTTTTTCGACACCGGATTTTTACGGTAAAACGGGATTACCGTGCCTCGCCTTCGATTTACCATCACTGGGGAGTGGTGCACCATGGCACTGTTCCGTTTCAAATCCATGCACGCATTTCTAAAAGTCGTATGATACTGTTTCGCCATTTCGGACGGATGTTGCACCTTGCACCGCGGATGTTGCACCCTGTAGATAGTATTCGGACGTCCATAACTTCTGGCTCGTTTAGAGTTACGGAAACCATAACCTGTCCAAACTAAGGCCACGATGAGTTCTACGGCTTTGACTTCTTTCAGCCGTCAACGGATAGATTAATGCCCAAAAAGGACAACCCGAATCTCAATCGGGTCTCGTAAGTTTTTTACCCTTCGTTTTTTCGACACCGGATTTTTACAGTAAAACGGGATTAACGTGCCTCGTCTTCGATTTACCATCGATGGAGAGTGGTGCACCATGGTACTATTCCATTTCAAATCCATGCACGCATTTCTAAAAGTCGTGCGACACTGTTTCGCCATTTCGGATGGATGTTGCACCATGCACCGCGGATGTTGCACCCTGTAGATATCGGTTATTCGAACGACCATAACTTCAGGCTCGTTTAGAGTTACGGGAGCCATAACCTGTCAAAACAAAGGCCACGATGAGTTCTACGGCTTTGACAGCTTTCAACTGTCAACGGATAGATTAATGCCCAAAAAGGAAACCCGAATCTCAATCGGGTCTCGTAAGTTTTTTACCCTTCGTTTTTTCGACACGGGATTTTTACGGTAAAACGGGATTACCGTGCCTCGCCTTTGATTTACCATTGCTGGAGAGTGGTGCACCATGATACTGTTCCGTTTCAAATCCTTGCACGCATTTCTAAAAGTCGTACGGCACTGTTTCGCCATTTCAGACGGATGTTGCACCTTGCACCGCGAATGTTGCACCCTGTATATATCGATTATTCGGACGGCAATAACTTCTGGCTCGTTTAGAGTAACGGGCGCCATAACCTGTCAAAACGAAGGCCACGATGAGTTCTACGGCTTTGACAGCTTTCAGCCGTCAACGGATAGATTAATGCCCAAAAAGGACAACCCGAATCTCAATCCGGTCTCGTAAGTTTTTTACCCTTCGTTTTTTCGAGAACGGATTTTTATGGTAAAACGAGATTACCGTGCCTCGTCTTCGATTTACCATCGCTGGAGAGTGGTGCACCATGGTACTGTTCCGTTTCAAATCCATGCACGCATTTCTAAAAGTCGTACGACACTGTTTCGCCATTTTGGACGGATGTTGCACCCTGTAGATATCTATTATTCGGATGGGCATAACTTCTGGCTCGTTTAGAGTAACGGGAGCCATAACCTGTCAAAACGAAGGCCACGATGAGTTCTACGGCTTTGACAGCTTTCAGCCATCGACGGATAGATTAATGCCCAAAAAGGACAACCCGAATCTCAATCGCGCCTCGTAAGTTTTTTACCCTTCATTTTTTCGACACCGGATTTTCATGGTAAAACGGGATTACCGTGCCTCGCCTTCGATTTACCATCGCTGGAGAGTGGTGCACCATGGTAATGTTCCGTTTCGAATCCATGCACGCATTTCTAAAAGTCGTAAGGCACTGTTTCGCCATTTCGGACGGATGTTGCTCCTTGCACCGCGGATGTAGCACCCTATAGATATCGATTATTCGGACGGCCATAACTTCTGGCTCGTTTAGAGTTACGGGAGCCATAACGTGTCAAAACGAAGGCCACATTGAGTTCTACGGCTTTGACAGCTTTCAGCCTTCAACAGATAGATTAATGCCCAAAAAGGATAACCCGAATCTCAATCGGTTCTCGTAAGTTTTTTGCCCTTCGTTTTTTCGACACCGGATTTTTACGGTAAAACGGGATTACCGTGGCCCGTCTTCGAGTTCCCATCGCTGGAGAGTGGTGCACCATGGTACTGTTCCGTTTCAAATCCATGCACGCATTTCTAAAAGTCATACGGCACTGTTTCGCCATTTCAGACGGATGTTGCACCTTGCACCGTGGATGTTGCACCTTGCACCGCAGATGTTGCACCCAGTAGATATCGATTATTCGGACGGCCATAACTTTTGGCTTGTTTAGAGTTATGGGAGCCATAACCTGTCTAAACGAAGGCCACAGTGAGTTCTACAGCTTTGACCGCTTTCAGCCGTCAAGATAATGCCCAAAAAGGACAACCCGAATCCCAATCGGGTATCGTAAGTTTTTTACCCTTCTTTTTTTCGACACCGGATTTTTACGGTAAAACGGGATTACCGTGCCTCGTCTTCGATTTACTTTCGCTGGAGAGTGGTGCATCATGGTACTGTTCCGTTTCAAATCCGTGCACACATTTCTAAAAGTCGTACGCCACTGTTTCGCCATTTCGGACGGATGTTGCACCTTGCACCGCAGATGTTGCACCTTGTAGATATGGATTATTCGGACGGTCATAACTTCTGGCTCGTTTAGAGTTACGGGAGCCATAACCTGTCAAAACGAAGGCCACGGTGAGTTCTACAGCTTTGACAGCTTTCAGCCGTCAACGGATAGATTAATGCCCGAAAAGGACAACCCGAATCTCAATCGGGGTTCGTAGGTTTTTTACCCTTCGTTTTTTCGACACCGGATTTTTACGGTAAAAAGGGATTACCGTGCCTCGCCTTCGATTTACCCTCGCTGGAGAGTGATGCACCATGGTACTGTTCCGTTTCAAATCCATGCATGCTTTTCTAAAAGTCGTACGAGACTGTTTCGCCATTTCAGACGGATGTTGCACCTTGCACCGCGGATGTTGCACCCTATAGATATTGATTATTCGGACGGCCACAACTTCAGGCTCGTTTAGAGTTACGGAAGTAACAACCTGTCAAAACGAAGGCCACAATGAGTTCTACGGCTTTGACAGCTTTCAGCCGTCAACGGATAGATTAAATCCCAAAAAGGACAATCCGAATCTCAATCGGGTCTCGTAAGTTTTTTACCCTTCGTTTTTTCGACACTGGATTTTTACGGTAAAACGGGATTACCATGCCACGTCTTCGATTTACCATCGCTGGAGAGTGGTGCACGATGGAACTGTTCCGTTTCAAATCCATGCACGCATTTCTAAAAGTCGTACGACACTGTTTCGCCATTTCGAACGGATGTTGCACCTTGCACCGCGGATGTCGCACCCTATAGATATCGATTATTCGGACGGACATAACTTCTGGCTCGTTTAGATTAACGGGAGCCATAACCTGTCAAAACGAAGGCCAAGATGAGTTCTACGGCTTTGACAGCTTTCAGTCGTCAACGGATAGATTAATGCCCAAAAAGGACAACCCGAATCTCAATCGAGTCTCGTAAGTTTTTTACCCTTCGTTTTTTCGACACCGGATTTTTACGGTAAAACGGGATTACCATGCCTCGCCTTCGATTTACCATCGCTGGAGAGTGGTGCACCATGGCACTGTTCCGTTTCAAATCCATGCATGCATTCCTTAAAGTTGTACGGCATTGTTTCGCCATTTCGGACGGATGTTGCACCTTGCACCGCAGATGTTGCACCCTGTAGATATCGATTATTCGGACGGCCATAACTTCTTCCTCGTTTAGAGTTACGGGAGCCATAACCTATCAAAACGAAGGCCACGGTGAGTTCTACAGCTTTTACATCTTCCAACCGTCAACGGATAGATTTATGCTCGAAAAGGACAACCCGAATCTCAATCGGGGTTCGTAAGTTTTTTACCCTTCGTTTTTTCGACACCGGATTTTTACGGTAAAACGGGATTACCGTGGCTCGTCTTCGATTTACCATCGCTGCAGAGTGGTGCACCCTGGTTGTAACGACCCGTATTTTACGTGTCGATGTATCGTAGAATTTACAGGTTGTTAGTGTTGTTTGCGTTATCTCTAGCTTGAGTCGTTTAGGAGTTGACCCGAGTGCAAGTGATGAGTCGTGGCCGACTTAAGGTAGTGGCCGACTCATAGGTTGGAGCGACTTATAGTGGTTGCCGACTTAAGGAGTTATGACTTAGAGAGACTGACCGACTTAAGAGTTGGGCCGACTCATGGGTGGTTGAGTCGTATGGCCGAGTTAAGGGGTAGACTACCTAAGGAACTAGGTCGTGTAACCCTGTGTGTGTGCTGTGTAGTTGGGTCGGCGTCTTGAGGTTGAGTCGGCGGAGTGTTAGGCCGGCGAAGTTAGGTCGGCGGCGACTTAGGGACGGCCGAGATAAAGGGTTTTCCAGCCTATAAATAGAGGGGTTTGGCTCACTTTTTGGCACCGGATTTCGAAGCGACGAAGTGCTGCCATTTTGGAAACTCGACTACGGTATTTTCTTCACTTCTTTCTCTACTTCTATCAAGTGCTAACATCCATTGAAGATTGAAGATCAAGATCAAAGATCAAGAGCCAAAGTTGAAGATTTTCATCCGAAGAAGCTAGATTTCACCGTTTCAAGTGAAATTTCTCCGGATCAAGCTCAAGTCCTTGCTGTCCAGATCTGAAGTTGATTGATTTTAGGTTGTTTTGGTGATTTGGTGAGTGGTAGTTATCTCTCACGCGGATCCAAAGGAGTATATTGGATTGGTGGCATGTTTGGGTGTTAAAGTTAGAGATTTCATGCATTTTTCTTAGATCTAAGTCTAGATCCATGGTTTTTGAAGATGTTTACTTATGCAAGTTTGTTTAATAAGCATTAGAGACAAAACCCATGTTTTATAATTGATAGATCTATGCTAAAAACCATGATTTCACATATGTTGGACTTTTGCTCGTTTATTTACGAAATTGCCATTATAGTTGATATTGCTTAAATTGCTTAATAGATCTTGTTTGAATGATTGATTATTTGAATGTATGATTGATTTGATTGTTTCCAAGTTAGCTAGTAGTTGATTTGGAACAAGATGATGAAAGAGGATTCAAAAGCTATGGAAGAAGGCTCTTGAATGGTGAAAGCTGCTTAAGGCATATGTAGCGGATGTTGAAGCTCATATGTATAGATTGGATGATGTTGAGATGGGACTTTGCCATGATTTGATGAGGCAAACCATGTTGTTGAGTTGAGACTTTGCTTTGATGCGATGAAGCGAAGTATGATGTGAGTCTTGGCTTAATCCAAGCAGGGATCATTCCAAGCATGTTGATAACTTGAAGAGTAGTTCAAGTTGGTTGATAATGGATTGTTCAAGAGGTAGCTTGAGCTTGTATGAGGATAGTCGTCAAGAAGGATGGCTAGGAGGCTTGGATCTCGTCGTTGTTGAAGGTTCTAGCATGCTCAAAAGCAAGAGTACATGGGGCGCCCATAACGACTACAGGTAGGTAGTCGGGACACCCAAAAGACTACAGGTAGGTAGTTGAGTACTCTGGGCAAAGTAGATAAGTCCTAGGCACAAGGCAGTGTGCGGAGTTATGGTTAGAACCGGGGTTACCATTAGCCCTTGACAGATGGTCATTCAACTAACGGTGAAATCGAGGCAAGGATAACAGTGATAGCCAGAGTCATGGATGTTTGGTTGTATTATCATTCGGCTTCAAGAGCGGTGTTTTCTGGGTGCTTATCTGATCTTGGTTTAGGCCTTGGGGGTTTGTATTTGGAAAACATCGTCCTTGACTCGAGTGGTATTCGCTTTACCTTAATTGTCTATGTTGTTATGCTTGCTTCTCCTTAGTGTATGTCTGGGGCTATCACTGTAGAAAGAGGTGGAGTGGGATGGTTTGGTTCCTATTCCTTTTATCCTTTATGCTCTTTTGGTATGCTTGATAGTTGATTTACTGCTCACTAAGACTTTGTCTGACTCAAGGTTTTATGTCTCCTCTTATTACCTTGGGCTGTTCATCCATGTCGGGATGGGCAGACTAGGTAGCAGGTGACAGGTGCTGTGCTAGGAGTTCTACGCTAAAGATGACGAAGACGAGCAGGAGGCTTTGCATATTAGTTTTCTTACTATATGTACTGGGTATCCGCTGCTGTATTTGGTTGAGTGATTTGTAGTGAGGCTTTCATGTATGGATTTGAGTAGATGATTGTATGAAACTACTGTGATGCTTATATGATGATGTTCTGTTCTATGGAGCTTCACTATATTATATTTCTCTATTGTATTTTATCCATGCGCTGTGAGTTATGCGATAGAGATTCTTCTGTTTTGTTTTACCCTGACTATCGTCCATGGCTGCCTGGCACACCTTTTAGCGCATTATTTCCTTGATTTGGTGCGGGAGTCATGGGCGGTCGTCACATTTGGTATCAGAGCGAGGTTAATCGATTTTAGCCAACGCTCGCTGATGTAACTACGTAAGAGAGACGTAATTGTAATTTGATGGATGATTACTATATATAATATAGTAGTTTAGAAGGGTTTGAACTCCTTATGCAGTTGTTTCTTAAGGTGTTCTAATCATTCTTATTTACAGATATTAAGGATGAGTCGAAGTGAGAGACAAGCTGCGAGGGGTAGCCGTGATGCTAGGGAAGCTGTTGATTATGCTCCTATGTTTGAGGCCATGATGACTTCAATCATGAGGAGAATACCAGCTTCAGGATCATCTGTGGATGTGGGAGTTCAAGTCCAAGCTCCGAGACCGGTGAATTTTGCCAAGCTTTGCAAGGATTATACTGCTCTTGGAGGGAAAGTTTTCTTGGGGACGGAGTCGACTATTGAGGTGCAGAGATGGATTGATGCTTGCAAAAGAATCTTTGGTGACTTAGGGATTGAGGATGCAACTAAGAGGAAGCTTGCATCGAGACAGCTTCAGGGAAGAGCTGCTGATTGGTGGAATTCTATCACCATCGATACTCCAGAAGAAGAGATTACTTGGGAGCAATTCCAAGTTAGATTTGAAGCTAAGTTCATCTCTACTTCCCAGAAATCTGTCTTGTTTAAGAGGTTTGTGGAGCTCAAGCAAGGGGGAAGGCCTGTTCTTGAGTACATTTCTGAGTTTGAAGCTTTGTCTAAGTATGCCAGATCGTATATTGATTCTCCCTACCAGAAAAATGAAAAGTTTGTGACTGGTCTGGATGCTTATCTTGGGAGGCAGTTAGTGGATCATCTGGACGATCCATTTGAGAAGCTTGTGGAAAAAGCTCTTAGGCATGAGAGTTTGTTTCCTAGGGAAAGTTCTGTCGTTTCTGTAACCAGGGAAGGATCTAAACCACAGCAGAGTGGCAATAGGAAGAGGAAGCAGCAGCAACAGAAGGGTAGGGATGGCCAGAAGAAGCCGAAAAGTGAAGTGACTTGCTATAACTGCCAGCAGAAGGGCCATCTTTACAAAGATTGTAAGAATCCCAAAGTGCCGGGAAAGTGTTACAACTGTGATAAGCTGGGACATATCAAGAAGGATTGTCCAGAACCGAGGAAAGATAGGCAGGTTGTGCAAGCCTTTGCTTTGGGGGCTGTTCCATCGTCTTCGAAAGCTCCTACTGCTGAAGAGAAGGGGAAGAGTGTGGTTGTTCAAGGTACTCTTTCTATTTGTGGTGTTCCAGTTAGAGTGTTGTTTGATACTGGAGCGTCGCATTCTTTTGTTTGTGATGATTTGGTATGCCGGTTAGGTATGAAACCGGATATTGTTGATAGGCCATTGGTTGTGACTAATCCGGTTGGGGGTTCGTCATGTTTGTGTATGATATGCCGTGGTCTAGTTGTGTCGAGTCATGATTGCTCGTTTGTTTGTGATTTCTTTGTTCTGAACTTTGCGGGGTTCGGAATTATTTTGGGTATGGACTGGCTTAGGAAGTATGCGGCTAGGATTGATTGTGAGAGGCTTGAGGTGACAGTCGGGAATGTGGAAGGGCGAAAGGTTGTGATACGATGTAAGCATGAAGAAGGCGTCTTCATGAGCTTCATGTATTCGCTAGTTGTTCCACGGGATGGACTGTCATCGGTGCCTATTGTGAATGAGTTTGAGAATGTCTTTGAGGAAGTCAAAGGGTTGCCGCCGCATAGGGAGATCGAGTTTCGTATCGATCTAGTTGAGGGAGCCAGACCTGTTGTGATGCCTCTTAGGCGGATGGCACCGAGGGAGCAGCAAGAGCTGAAGGTGCAAGTTGATGACCTTTTGCGGAAAGGATTCATTCGGAGAAGTGTGTCCGAATGGGGTGCGCCCGTTGTGTTCGCAACCAAAACGGATGGATCGTTGAGGTTGTGTGTTGATTATCGTGAGCTGAATAAGGTGACTAGGAAGAACAAGTATCCATTGCCGAGAATAGATGACTTGTTTGATCAGCTTCACGAGGCTAAGGTGTTTTCTCAGATGGATTTGGCAACGGGATTTCACCAGTTGAGAGTGGCGAAGGATAGTGTGCCGAAGACTGCTTTCAGGACACCATCCGGGTTTTATGAGTGGCTGGTAATGCCGTTTGGGTTGACTAACGCGCCAGCATATTTTGTGGATCTTATGAATAGAGTGTTCAGAGATCAGTTGAATAAGTTCGTGCTTGTGTTCGTGGATGATATTTTGGTTTATTCCAGAACTGAGGAAGAGCACAAGACGCACTTGAGGATTGTTTTAGGAATCTTACGGAAACATCAGCTGAAGGCTAAGTTTTCGAAGTGTCACTTCTGGAAGAATGAAGTGAGGTTCTTAGGTCATGTTATTTCTGGAAATGGAATAGCGGTTGATCCCGCTAAGGTGGCAGCGATCCAGGATTGGGTTAGGCCTAAGAATGCATCTGATGTGAGAAGTTTTCTTGGATTAGCAGGATATTATCGTCGGTTTATCAAAGACTTTTCCAAGATAGCTGCACCGTTGACAGGATTGACGAAGAAGAACCAAGTGTTCAGATGGGATGATAAGTGTGAGCAAGCTTTCGTAATCCTGAAAGAGCGACTGACGAGCGCTCCTGTTTTGACTATTCCAAGTGGGAATGATGAGATGGTGGTTTACACCGATGCATGTGGCACTGGACTAGGAGCGGTGCTAATGCAGAAGCATAAAGTTGTTGCGTATGCTAGTCGACAACTAAAGCCGCATGAAAGGAATTATCCGACTCATGATTTGGAGTTAGCGGCGATTGTGTTTGCTTTGAAGATGTGGAGACACTATCTATTGGGAGTTAGATTCGAGCTGTTTACAGATCATAAGTCGTTGAAGTATCTGTTTTCCCAAAAGGATTTGAATCTTCGACAGCAAAGGTGGCTAGAGTTCTTAGCATCGTATGATTTTGGTATAGCCTATACTCCAGGGAAAGGTAACGCAGTGGCTGATGCGTTAAGTCGAAGACATGCAGGATTGGGAGCCATGTTTTCGGAATGGAAGAGTCTTGAGTATTTGGCTGGATTTGATTTCAGGCCTAGATGTGAATTGGAACCTGAGATGTTGGCAAACTTATCGATAAGGCCTACTCTTGTGGAAAGAATTGGCGAGAGGCAAAGGAGAGATGATAAGCTTATCAAGATTATCCGTGATTTGGAATCCGGATTTGATCCAGAAAAGGATAAAGGATTTGAAGTCGATCGAGAGGGTTGGCTTCGAAAGCAAGGGCGACTAGTTGTTCCCGATGTAGATGGATTGAGAGATGAAGTTCTGAGGGAGAGTCATCACTCGAAGTTGACAATTCATCCAGGTGGAAATAAGATGTATCGGGATATGAAGAGAACCTACTACTGGGAAGGTATGAAGAAGGATGTTGGAAATTTTATTTCCAAGTGTATGAATTGCCAGTTGGTGAAAGCTGAGCAGAAGAAGCCCAGTGGATTACTTCAGCCATTAGAGGTTCCTGCATGGAAGTGGGAGCAAGTGTCGATGGATTTTATCGATGGTCTACCTAGAACTAGGGCAGGAAATGAAGGGATTTGGGTCATAGTAGATCGTTTGACCAAGAGTGCAAGGTTCATTCCTGTTCGATCGACTAGGACTGCATCGAAGTTGGCTGAATTATATGTGAAGTGGATAGTTCGTTTCCATGGTGTTCCGAAGAGTATAGTGAGCGATCGAGATCCATTGTTCACTAGTAGATTTTGGAAGAGCTTCCAGGAAGTTTTGGGAACTGAGTTGTGTTTGAGTACAGCTTATCACCCTCAAACAGATGGTCAGACCGAGAGAGTCAACCGAGTTTTGGAAGATCTTCTTAGAGCATGTGTTTTGGACTTCGGAGGATCATGGGAAGATCACCTTCATTTGGTGGAGTTTGCTTATAACAACAGTTATCAGTCGAGTATTGGTATGGCACCATATGAGGCATTGTATGGAAGACCGTGTAACTCCCCGACATGTTGGTTGGAAACTGGAGAAAAGCTGATACTTGGGCCAGAGATGATTCGACAGACTTCGGATTGTATAGAGATCATTCGGCAAAGAATGAAGGCAGCCCAGGATCGTCAGAAAAGTTATGCAGATAATCGTCGAAAGGATTTGGAATTCGACGTAGGTGATATGGTTTTTGTGAAGATTTCTCCTCTGAAGAGTGTCATTAGATTCGGGAAGAAAGGAAAGTTAACTCCGAGATTTGTTGGACCATTCCCGATTATCGAGCGTATTGGAAAGCTCGCTTATAGATTGGAGTTACCGGAAAAGATGGCGGGTGTGCACAGTGTTTTTCATGTATCTTATCTACGGAAGTATATGCACGACCCAACTACGGTGGTTTCTGCTGATAGCTGTGAAGACTTGGAGGTTGATCCAGTTGTTTCGAGACCTCGTAAGCCGCTTCGTATTGTTGAAACCGATACGAAACAGCTTAGGAGGAAGACGATTACGTTGCTCAAGGTACAATGGAGTGATGATGTTAACGACTGTACGTGGGAGGAGGAAGAGAGGATGAAGGCAGCTCATCCCGAACTCTTCGAGGTATGGCCCTAAAGTGTCGTGACATCTCATGAATTTGTAGCTTGTTCTAAGTCTTAGAATTCTGCATGCTAGGTTAGAATTGGATGCATGGTTTGTTGATTGCTATGGATGGTAGGCATGCGGAATAATTGTGATTGCTGTTGTTTGCTTGGAATTTCGGGGGCGAAATTCCTAAGGGGGAGAGAATGTAACGACCCGTATTTTACGTGTCGATGTATCGTAGAATTTACAGGTTGTTAGTGTTGTTTGCGTTATCTCTAGCTTGAGTCGTTTAGGAGTTGACCCGAGTGCAAGTGATGAGTCGTGGCCGACTTAAGGTAGTGGCCGACTCATAGGTTGGAGCGACTTATAGTGGTTGCCGACTTAAGGAGTTATGACTTAGAGAGACTGACCGACTTAAGAGTTGGGCCGACTCATGGGTGGTTGAGTCGTATGGCCGAGTTAAGGGGTAGACTACCTAAGGAACTAGGTCGTGTAACCCTGTGTGTGTGCTGTGTAGTTGGGTCGGCGTCTTGAGGTTGAGTCGGCGGAGTGTTAGGCCGGCGAAGTTAGGTCGGCGGCGACTTAGGGACGGCCGAGATAAAGGGTTTTCCAGCCTATAAATAGAGGGGTTTGGCTCACTTTTTGGCACCGGATTTCGAAGCGACGAAGTGCTGCCATTTTGGAAACTCGACTACGGTATTTTCTTCACTTCTTTCTCTACTTCTATCAAGTGCTAACATCCATTGAAGATTGAAGATCAAGATCAAAGATCAAGAGCCAAAGTTGAAGATTTTCATCCGAAGAAGCTAGATTTCACCGTTTCAAGTGAAATTTCTCCGGATCAAGCTCAAGTCCTTGCTGTCCAGATCTGAAGTTGATTGATTTTAGGTTGTTTTGGTGATTTGGTGAGTGGTAGTTATCTCTCACGCGGATCCAAAGGAGTATATTGGATTGGTGGCATGTTTGGGTGTTAAAGTTAGAGATTTCATGCATTTTTCTTAGATCTAAGTCTAGATCCATGGTTTTTGAAGATGTTTACTTATGCAAGTTTGTTTAATAAGCATTAGAGACAAAACCCATGTTTTATAATTGATAGATCTATGCTAAAAACCATGATTTCACATATGTTGGACTTTTGCTCGTTTATTTACGAAATTGCCATTATAGTTGATATTGCTTAAATTGCTTAATAGATCTTGTTTGAATGATTGATTATTTGAATGTATGATTGATTTGATTGTTTCCAAGTTAGCTAGTAGTTGATTTGGAACAAGATGATGAAAGAGGATTCAAAAGCTATGGAAGAAGGCTCTTGAATGGTGAAAGCTGCTTAAGGCATATGTAGCGGATGTTGAAGCTCATATGTATAGATTGGATGATGTTGAGATGGGACTTTGCCATGATTTGATGAGGCAAACCATGTTGTTGAGTTGAGACTTTGCTTTGATGCGATGAAGCGAAGTATGATGTGAGTCTTGGCTTAATCCAAGCAGGGATCATTCCAAGCATGTTGATAACTTGAAGAGTAGTTCAAGTTGGTTGATAATGGATTGTTCAAGAGGTAGCTTGAGCTTGTATGAGGATAGTCGTCAAGAAGGATGGCTAGGAGGCTTGGATCTCGTCGTTGTTGAAGGTTCTAGCATGCTCAAAAGCAAGAGTACATGGGGCGCCCATAACGACTACAGGTAGGTAGTCGGGACACCCAAAAGACTACAGGTAGGTAGTTGAGTACTCTGGGCAAAGTAGATAAGTCCTAGGCACAAGGCAGTGTGCGGAGTTATGGTTAGAACCGGGGTTACCATTAGCCCTTGACAGATGGTCATTCAACTAACGGTGAAATCGAGGCAAGGATAACAGTGATAGCCAGAGTCATGGATGTTTGGTTGTATTATCATTCGGCTTCAAGAGCGGTGTTTTCTGGGTGCTTATCTGATCTTGGTTTAGGCCTTGGGGGTTTGTATTTGGAAAACATCGTCCTTGACTCGAGTGGTATTCGCTTTACCTTAATTGTCTATGTTGTTATGCTTGCTTCTCCTTAGTGTATGTCTGGGGCTATCACTGTAGAAAGAGGTGGAGTGGGATGGTTTGGTTCCTATTCCTTTTATCCTTTATGCTCTTTTGGTATGCTTGATAGTTGATTTACTGCTCACTAAGACTTTGTCTGACTCAAGGTTTTATGTCTCCTCTTATTACCTTGGGCTGTTCATCCATGTCGGGATGGGCAGACTAGGTAGCAGGTGACAGGTGCTGTGCTAGGAGTTCTACGCTAAAGATGACGAAGACGAGCAGGAGGCTTTGCATATTAGTTTTCTTACTATATGTACTGGGTATCCGCTGCTGTATTTGGTTGAGTGATTTGTAGTGAGGCTTTCATGTATGGATTTGAGTAGATGATTGTATGAAACTACTGTGATGCTTATATGATGATGTTTTGTTCTATGGAGCTTCACTATATTATATTTCTCTATTGTATTTTATCCATGCGCTGTGAGTTATGCGATAGAGATTCTTCTGTTTTGTTTTACCCTGACTATCGTCCATGGCTGCCTGGCACACCTTTTAGCGCATTATTTCCTTGATTTGGTGCGGGAGTCATGGGCGGTCGTCACACTGGTACTGTTCCGTTTCAAATCCATGCACGCATTTCTAAAAGTCGTACGACACTGTTTCGCCATTTTGGACGGATGTTGCACCTTGCATCGCGGATGTTGCACCCTGTATATATCGATTATTCGGACAGCAATAAATTCTGGCTCGTTTAGATTTACGGGAGCCATAACCTGTCAAAACGAAGGCCACGGTGAGTTCTGCAGCTTTGACAGTATTCTGCCGTCAACCGATAGATTAATGCCAGAAAAGGACAACCCGAATCTCAATCTGGGTTCGTAAGTTTTTACCCTTCGTTTTTTCGACACCGGATTTTTACGGTAAAACTGGATTACTGTGGCTCGTCTTCGATTTACCATCGCTGGAGAGTGGTGCACCATAGCAATGTTCCGTTTCAAATCCATGCACGCATTTCTAAAAGTCGTACGGCAATGTTTCGCCAATTTGGACGGATGTTGCACCTTGCACCGCGGATGTTGCACCCTGTAGATATCGATTATTCGGACGGCCATAACTTCTGGCTCGTTTAGAGTTACGGGAGCCATAACCTGTCTAAACGAAGGCCATGGTGAGTTCTACGGCTTTGACCGCTTTCAGCCGTCAACGGATAGATTAATGCCCAAATAGGACAACCCGAATCTCAATCGGGTCTCGTAAGTTTTTTACCCTTCGTTTTTTCGACACCGAATTATTACGGTAAAACGGGATTACCGTGCCTCGTCTTCGATTTACCATCGTTGGAGAGTGGTGCACCATGGTACTATTCCATTTCAAATCCATGCACGCATTTCTAAAAGTCGTAAGACACTGTTTCGCCATTCCGGACGGATGTTGCACCCTGTAGATATCGATTATTCGGACGGCCATAACTTCTGGCTCGTTTAGAGTTACGGGAGCCATAACCTGTCAAAACGAAGGAAACGATGAGTTCTACGGCTTTGACAGCTTTCAGCCATCAACGGATAGATTAATGCCAGAAAAGGACAACCCGAATCTCAATCGAGTCTCGTAAGTTTTTTACCCTTCGTTTTTTCGACACCGGATTTTTACGGTAAAACGGGATTACCGTGCCTCGCTTTCGATTTACCATCGCTGGAGAGTGGTTCACCATGGTATTGTTCCGTTTCAAATCCATGCAAGCATTTCTAAAAGTCGTACGGCACTGTTTCGCCATTTCGGACGGATGTTGCACCTTGCACCGCGGATGTTGCACCCTGTAGATATGGATTATTCGGACGGGTATAACTTCTGGCTCGTTTAGAGTAACGGAAGCCATAACATGTAAAAACGAAGGCCACGATGAGTTCTACGGCTTTGACAGCTTTTAGCCTTCAACGGATAGATTAATGCCCAAAAAGGACAACCTGAATCTCAATCGAGTCTCGTAAGTTTTTTACCCTTCATTTTTTCGACACCGCATTTTTACGGTAAAACGGGATTACCGTGCCTCGCCTTCGATTTACCATCGCTGGAGAGTGGTGCACCATGGTAATGTTCCGTTTCGAATCCATGCACGCATTTCTAAAAGTCGTACGGCACTGTTTCGCCATTTCGGACGGATGTTGCACCATGCACCGCGGATGTTGCACCCTGTAGATATCGATTATTTTGACGGCCATAACTTCTGGCTCGTTTAGATTTACGGGAGCCATAACCTATCAAAACGAAGGTCACGATGATTTCTACGGCTTTGACAGCTTTCAGCCGTCAACGGATAGATTAATGCCCAAAAGGACAACCCGAATCTCAATCGGGTCTCGTAAGTTTTTTACCCTTCGTTTTTTCGACAACGGATTTTTACGGTAAAATGGGATTACCGTGCCTCGCCTTCGATTTACCATCGCTGGAGAGTGGTGCACCATGGTACTGTTCCGTTTCAAATCCATGTACGCATTTCTAAAAGTCGTACGGCACTGTTTCGTCATTTCAGACGGATGTTGCACCTTGCACCGCGGATGTTGCACCCTGTAGATATCGATTATTCGGACGGCCATAACTACTGGCTCGTTTAGAGTTACGGGAACTATAACCTGTCAAAACGAAGGCCACGTTGAGTTCTATGGCTTTGACAGCTTTCAGCCGTCAACGGATAGATTACTGCCCAAAAAGGACGACCCGAATCTCTATCGGGTCTCGTAAGTTTTTTACCCTTCGTTTTTTCGACACCGGATTTTTACGGTAAAACGGGATTATCGCGGCTCGTCTTCGATTTACCATCGCTGGAGAGTGGTGCACCATGGTATTTTTCCGTTTCAAATCCATGCATGCATTTCTAAAAGTCGTACGGCACTGTTTCGCAATTTCGGACGGATGTTGCACCTTGCACCGCGGATGTTGCACCTTGCACCGCGGATGTTGCACCCAGTAGATATCGATTATTCGGGCGGGCATAACTTTTGGCTCTTTTAGAGTTACGGGAGCCATAACCTGTCTAAACGAAGGCACGGTGAGTTCTATGGCCTTGACCGCTTTCAGCCGTCAACGAATAGATTAATGCCCAAAAAGGACAACCCGAATCTCAATCGGGTCTCGTCAGTTTTTTACACTTCGTTTTTTCGACACCGGATTTTTACGGTAAAACGGGATTACCGTGCCTCGTCTTCGATTTACCATGGCTGGAGAGTGGTGCTCCATGGTACTGTTCTGTTTCAAATCCATGTATGCATTTCTAAAAGTCGTACGACACTGTTTCGCCATTTCGGACGGATGTCGCACCTTGCACCGCGGATGTTGCACCCTGTAGATATCGATTATTCGGACGGTCATAACTTCTGGCTCGTTTAGAGTTACGGGAGCCATAACCTGTCAAAACGAAGGCAACGGTGAGTTCTACAGCTTTTACAGCTTTCAGCCTTCAACGGATAGATTAATGCCCGAAAAGGACAACCCGAATCTCAATCGGGGTTCGTAAGTTTTTTACCCTTCGTTTTTTCGACAATGGATTTTTACGGTAAAACGGTCTTACCGTGGCTCGTCTTCGATTTACCATCGCTGGAGAGTGGTGCACCATGGTACTGTTACGTTTCAAATCCATGCACGCATTTCTAAAAGTCGTACGGCACTGTTTCGCCATTTCGGACGGATGTTGCGCCCTGCACCGCGGATGTTGCACCCTGTATATATCGATTATTCACACAGGCATAACTTCTGGATCGTTTAGAATTACAAGAGGCATAACCTGTCAAAACGAAGGCCACGGTGAGTTCTACAGCTTTGACAGCTTTCAGCCGTCAATGGATAGATTAATGCCCGAAAAGGACAACCCGAATCTCAATCGGGGTTCGTAAGTTTTTTACCCTTCGTTTTTTTGACACCGGATTTTTACGGTAAAACGGGATTACCGTGGCTCGTCTTCGATTCACCATCGCTGGAGAGTGGTGCCCCATTGGACTGTTCCGTTGCAAATCCATGCACACATTTCTAAAAGTCGTACGGCACTATTTTGCCATTTCGGACGGATGTTGCACATTGCACCGCGGATGTTGCACCCTGTAGATATCGATTATTCGGACGGTCATAACTTCTGGCTCGTTTAGATTTACGGGACCCATAACCTGTCAAAACGAAGAACACGATGAGTTCTGCGGCTTTGACATCTTTCAGCCATCAATGGATAAATTAATGCCCAAAAAGGACAACCCGAATCTCAATTGGGTCTCGTAAGTTCTTTACCCTTCGTATTTTCGACACCGGATTTTTACGGTAAAACGGGATTACCGTACCTCGCCTTTGATTTACCATCGCTGGAGAGTGATGCACCATGGTACTATTCCGTTTCAAATCCATGAATGCTTTTCTAAAAGTCGTACGACACTGTTTCGCCATTTCAGACGGATGTTGCACCTTGCACCACGGATGTTGCACCCTGTAGATATCGATTATTCGGACGACCATAACTTCTGGCTCGTTTAGAGTTACGGGAGTCATAACCTGTCAAAACGAAGGCCACAATGAGTTTTATGGCTTTGACAGCTTTCAGCCTTCAACGGATAGATTAAATCCCAAAGAGGACAACCCGAATCTCAATCGGGTCTCATAAGTTTTTTACCCTTCGTTTTTTCGACACTGGATTTTTACGGTAAAACGGGATTACCGTGCCTCGTCTTCGATTTAACATCGCTGGAGAGTGGTGCACCATGGTACTGTTCCGTTTCAAATCCATGCACGCATTTCTAAAAGTTGTACGACATTGTTTCGCCATTTCGGACGGATGTTGCACCTTGCACCGCGGATGTCGCACCCTGTAGATATCGATTATTCGGACGGGCATAACTTCTGGTTCGTTTAGAGTAATGGGAGCCATAACCTGTCAAAACGAAGGCCACGATGAGTTCTACGGCTTTGACAGCTTTCAGCCATCAACGGATGGATTAATGCCCGAAAAGGACAACCCGAATCTCAATCGAGTCTCGTAAGTTTTTTACCCTTCGTTTTTTCGACACCGCATTTTTACGGTAAAACGGGATTACCGTGCCTCGCCTTCGATTTACCATCGCTGGAGAGTGGTGCACCATGGTAATGTTCCGTTTCGAATCCATGCACGCATTTCTAAAAGTCGTACGGCACTGTTTCGCCATTTCGGACGGATGTTGCACCTTGCACCGCGGATGTAGCACCCTGTAGATATCGATTATTCGGACGGCCATAACTTCTGGCTCGTTTAGAGTTACGGGAGCCATAACCTGTCAAAACGAAGGCCACGATGAGTTCTACGGCTTTGACAGCTTTCAGCCGTCAACGGATAGATTAATGCCCAAAAGTACAACCCGAATCTCAATCGGGTCTCGTAAGTTTTTTATCCTTCGTTTTTTCGACACCGGATTTTTACGGTAAAACGGGATTACCGTACCTCGCCTTCTATTTACCATCGCTGGAGAGTGGTGCACCAAGGTACTGTTCTGTTTCAAATCCATGCACGCATTTCTAAAAGTCATACGACACTGTTTCGCCATTTCGGACGGATGTTACACCTTGCACCGCGGATGTCGCACCCTGTAGATATTGATTATTCGGACGGGCTTAACTTCTGGCTCGTTTAGAGCAACGGGAGCCATAACCTGTCAAAACGAAGGCCACGATGAGTTCTATGGCTTTGACGGCTTTCAGATATCAACGGATATATTAATGCCCAAAAAGGACAACCCGAATCTCAATCGAGTCTCGTAAGTTTTTTACCCTTCCTTTTTTCGGCACCGGATTTTTACGGTAAAACGGGATTACCGTGCCTCGCCTTCGATTTACCATCGCTGGAGAGTGGTGCACCATGACACTGTTCCGTTTCAAATCCATGCACGTATTTCTAAAAGTCGTACGGCACTGTTTCGCCATTTCGGACGGATGTTGCACCTTGCACCGCAGATGTTGCACCCTGTAGATATCAATTATTCGGACGGTCATAACTTCTGGCTCGTTTAGAGTTACGGGAGCCATAACCTATCAAAATGAAGGCCATGGTGAGTTCTACAGCTTTGACATCTTCCAACCGTCAACGGATAGATTTATGCCCGAAAAGGACAACCCGAATCTCAATCGGGGTTCGTAA
The DNA here is from genome assembly GCA_030765085.1 of Allium cepa. NCBI lineage: Eukaryota > Viridiplantae > Streptophyta > Magnoliopsida > Asparagales > Amaryllidaceae > Allium > Allium cepa. Next base: position 176,885 of record CM060939.1, on the reverse strand, counting down.
GTTTTTTACCCTTCGTTTTTTCGACACCGGATTATTACTGTAAAACGGGATTACCGTGGCTCGTCTTCGATTTACCGTCGCTGAAGAGTGGAGCACCATGGTACTGTTCCGTTTCAAATCCATGCACGCATTTCTAAAAGTCGTACGGCACTGTTTCGCCATTTCGGACGGATGTTGCACCTTGCACCGCGGATGTTGCACCCTGTATATATCGATTATTCGGACAGCCATAACTTTGGCTCGTTTAGATTTACGGGAGCCATAACCTGTAAAAACGAAGGCCATGGTGAGTTCTACAGCTTTGACAGCTTTCAGCCGTCAACGGATAGATTAATGCCAGAAAAGGACAACCCGAATCTCAATCTGGGTTCTTAAGTTTTTACCCTTCGTTTTTTCGACACCGGATTTTTACGGTAAAACGGGATTACCGTGGCTCGTCTTCGATTTACCATCGCTGGAGAGTGGTGCACCATGGTAACGTTCCATTTCAAATCCATGCACACATTTGTAAAAGTCGTACGACACTGTTTCGCCAATTCGGACGGATGTTGCACCTTGAACCGCGGAAATTGCACCCGGTAGATATCGATTATTCGGACGACCATAACTTTTGGCTAGTCTAGAGTTACGGGAGCCATAACCTGTCTAAACGAAGGCCACGGTGATTTCTACGGCTTTGACCGCTTTCAGCCGTCAACGGATAGATTAATGCCAAAAAAGGACAACCCGAATCTCAATCGGGTCTCGTAAGTTTTTTACCCTTCGTTTTTTCGACACCGGATTTTTATGGTAAAACGGGATTACCGTGCCTCGTCTTAGATTTACCATCGCTGGAGAGTGGTGCACCATGTTACTGTTCCGTTTCAAATCCATGCACGCATTTCTAAAAGTCGTAAGACACTGTTTCGCCATTTCGGACGGATGTTGCACCTTGCACCGCGGATGTTGCACCCTGTAGATATTGATTATTCGGACGGCCATAACTTCTTGCTCGTTTAGAGTTACGGGGGCCATAACCTGTCAAAACGAAGGAAACGATGAGTTCTATGGCTTTGACAGCTTTCAGCCGTCAACGGATAGATTAATGCCCGAAAAGGACAATCCGAATCTCAATCGAGTCTCGTAAGTTTTTTACCCTTTGTTTTTTCGACACCGGATTTTTACGGTAAAACGGGATTACCGTGCCTCGCCTTCGATTTACCATCACTGGGGAGTGGTGCACCATGGCACTGTTCCGTTTCAAATCCATGCACGCATTTCTAAAAGTCGTATGATACTGTTTCGCCATTTCGGACGGATGTTGCACCTTGCACCGCGGATGTTGCACCCTGTAGATAGTATTCGGACGTCCATAACTTCTGGCTCGTTTAGAGTTACGGAAACCATAACCTGTCCAAACTAAGGCCACGATGAGTTCTAAGGCTTTGACTTCTTTCAGCCGTCAACGGATAGATTAATGCCCAAAAAGGACAACCCGAATCTCAATCGGGTCTCGTAAGTTTTTTACCCTTCGTTTTTTCGACACCGGATTTTTACAGTAAAACGGGATTAACGTGCCTCGTCTTCGGTTTACCATCGATGGAGAGTGGTGCACCATGGTACTGTTCCGTTTCAAATCCATGCACGCATTTCTAAAAGTCGTGTGACACTGTTTCGCCATTTCGGATGGATGTTGCACCTTGCACCGCGGATGTGGCACCCTGTAGATATCGGTTATTCGAACGACCATAACTTCAGGCTCGTTTAGAGTTACGGGAGCCATAACCTGTCAAAACAAAGGCCACGATGAGTTCTACGGCTTTGACAGCTCTCAACCATCAACGGATAGATTAATGCCCAAAAAGGAAACCCGAATCTCAATCGGGTCTCGTAAGTATTTTACCCTTCGTTTTTTCGACACGGGATTTTTACGGTAAAACGGGATTACCGTGCCTCGCCTTCGATTTACCATTGCTGGAGAGTGGTGCACCATGATACTGTTCCGTTTCAAATCCATGCACGCATTTCTAAAAGTCGTACGGCACTGTTTCGCCATTTCAGACGGATGTTGCACCTTGCACCGCGAATGTTGCACCCTTTATATATCGATTATTCGGACGGCAATAACTTTTGGCTTGTTTAGAGTTACAGGCGCCATAACCTGTCAAAACGAAGGCCACGATGAGTTCTACGGCTTTGACAGCTTTCAGCCATCAACGGATAGATTAATGCCCAAAAAGGACAACCCGAATCTCAATCCGGTCTCGTAAGTTTTTTACCCTTCGTTTTTTCGACAACGGATTTTTATGGTAAAACGAGATTATCGTGCCTCGTCTTCGATTTACCATCGCTGGAGCACAATGGTACTGTTCCGTTTCAAATCCATGCACGCATTTCTAAAAGTCGTACGACACTGTTTCGCCATTTTGGACGGATGTTGCACCTTGCACCGCGGATGTTGCACCCTGTAGATATCTATTATTCGGACGGGCATAACTTCTGGCTCGTTTAGAGTAACAGAAGCCATAACCTGTCAAAACGAAGGCCACGATGAGTTCTACGGCTTTGACAGCTTTCAGCCATCGACGGATAGATTAATGCCCAAAAAGGACAACCCGAATCTCAATCGCGTCTCGTAAGTTTTTTACCCTTCGTTTTTTCGACACCGGATTTTCATGGTAAAACGGGATTACCGTGCCTCGCCTTCGATTTACCATCGCGGGAGAGTGATGCACCATGGTAATGTTCCTTTTCGAATCCATGCACGCATTTCTAAAAGTCGTAAGGCACTGTTTCGCCATTTCGGACGGATGTTGCACCTTGCACCGTGGATGTAGCACCCTGTAGATATCGATTATTCGGACGGCCATAACTTCTGGCTCGTTTAGACTTACGGGAGCCATAACCTGTCAAAACGAAGGCCACATTGTGTCTACGGCTTTGACAGCTTTCAGCCTTCAACAGATAGATTAATGCCCAAAAAGGATAACCCGAATCTCAATCGGGTCTCGTAAGTTTTTTGCCCTTCGTTTTTTCGACACCGGATTTTTACGGTAAAACGGGATTACCGTGGCCCGTCTTCGACTTCCCATCGCTGGAGAGTGGTGCACCATGGTACTGTTCCGTTTCAAATCCGTGCACGCATTTCTAAAAGTCATACGGCACTGTTTCGCCATTTCAGACGGATGTTGCACCTTGCACCGCGGATGTTGCACCTTGCCCTGCGGATGTTGCACCCAGTAGATATCGATTATTCGGACGGCCATAACTTTTGGCTTGTTTAGAGTTACGGGAGCCATAACCTGTCTAAACGAAGGCCACAGTGAGTTCTACGGCTTTGACCGCTTTCAGCCGTCAACGGATAGATTAATGCCCAAAAAGGACAACCCGAATCTCAATCGGGTATCGTAAGTTTTTTACCCTTCGTTTTTTCGACACCGGATTTTTACGGTAAAACGGGATTACCGTGCCTCGTCTTCGATTTACCTTCGCTGGAGAGTGGTGCACCATGGTACTGTTCCGTTTCAAATCCGTGCACGCATTTCTAAAAGTCGTACGCCACTGTTTCGCCATTTCGGACGGATATTGCACCTTGCACCTCAGGTGTTGCACCTTGTAGATATCGATTATTCGGACGGTCATAACTTCTGGCTCGTTTAGAGTTACGGGAGCCATAACTTGTCAAAACGAAGGCCACGGTGAGTTCTACAGCTTTGACAGCTTTCAGCCGTCAACGGATAGATTAATGCCCGAAAAGGACAACCCGTATCTCAATCGGGGTTCGTAGGTTTTTTACCCTTCGTTTTTTCGACACCGGATTTTTACGGTAAAACGGTCTTACCGTTGTTCGTCTTCGATTTACCATCGCTGGAGAGTGGTGCACCATGGTACTGTTCCATTTCAAATCCATGCACGAATTTCTAAAAGTCGTACGGCACTGTTTCGCCATTTCGGACGGATGTTTCACCTTGCACCGCAGATGTTGCACCCTGTATATATCGATTATTCGGACAGGCATAACTTCTGGCTCATTAAGATTTACGGGAGCCATAACCTGTCAAAACGAAGGCCACGGTGAGTTCTACAGCTTTGACAGCTTTCAGCCGTCAATGGATAGATTAATGCCCGAAAAGGACAACCCGAATCTCAATCGGGGTTCGTAAGTTTTTTACCCTTCGTTTTTTTGACACCGGATTTTTAAGGTAAAACGGGATTACCGTGGCTCGTCTTCGATTCACTATCGCTGGATTGTGGTGCACCATGGGACTATTTCGTTTCAAATCCATGCACGCATTTCTATAAGTCGTACTGCACTGTTTCGCCATTCCGGACGGATGTTGCACCTTGCACCACGGATGTTGCACCCTGTAGATATCGATTATTTGGACGGTCATAACTTCTGGCTCGTTTAGAGTTACGGGAGCCATAACCTGTCAAAACGAAGGCCACAATGAATTCTACGGCTTTGACATCTTTCAACCGTCAACGGATAGATTAATGCCCAAAAAGGACAACCCGAATCTCAATCGGGTCTCGTAAGTTTTTTACCCTTTGTTTTTTCGACATCGGATTTTTACGGTAAAACGAGATTACCGTGCCTCGCCTTCGATTTACCATCGCTGGAGAGTGATGCACCAGGGTACTGTTCCGTTTCAAATCCATGCATGCTTTTCTAAAAGTCATACGAGACTGTTTCGCCATTTCAGACGGATGTTGCACCTTGCACCGCGGATGTTGCACCCTATAGATATCGATTATTCGGACGGCCATAACTTCTGGCTCGTTTAGAGTTATGGGAGTCACAACCTGTCAAAACGAAGGCCACAATGAGTTCTACGGCTTTGACTGCTTTCAGCCGTCAACGAATAGATTAAATGCCAAAAAGGACAACCCGAATCTCAATCGGGTCTCGTAAGTTTTTTACCCTTCGTTTTTTCGACACCGGATTTTTACGGTAAAACGGGATTACCATGCCTCGTCTTCGATTTACCATCGCTGGAGAGTGGTGCACTATGGTACTGTTCCGTTTCAAATCCATGCACACATTTCTAAAAGTCGTACGACACTGTTTCGCCATTTCGGACGGATGTTGCACCTTGCACCGCGGATGTCGCACCCTATAGATATCGATTATTCGGACGGGAATAACTTCTGGCTCGTTTAGAGTAACGGGAGCCATAACCTGTCAAAACGAAGGCCAAGATGAGTTCTATGGCTTTGACAGCTTTCAGTCGTCAACGGATAGATTAATGCCCAAAAAGGACAACCCGAATCTCAATCGAGTCTTGTAAGTTTTTTACCCTTCCTTTTTTCGGCACCGGATTTTTACGGTAAAACGGGATTACCGTGCCTCGCCTTCGATTTACCATCGCTGGAGAGTGGTGCACCATGACACTGTTCCGTTTCAAATCCATGCACGTATTTCTAAAAGTCGTACGGCACTGTTTCGCCATTTCGGACGGATGTTGCACCTTGCACCGCAGATGTTGCACCCTGTAGATATCAATTATTCGGACGGTCATAACTTCTGGCTCGTTTAGAGTTACGGGAGCCATAACCTATCAAAATGAAGGCCATGGTGAGTTCTACAGCTTTGACATCTTCCAACCGTCAACGGATAGATTTATGCCCGAAAAGGACAACCCGAATCTCAATCGGGGTTCGTAAGTTTTTTACCCTTCGTTTTTTCGACACCGGATTATTACTGTAAAACGGGATTACCGTGGCTCGTCTTCGATTTACCGTCGCTGAAGAGTGGAGCACCATGGTACTGTTCCGTTTCAAATCCATGCACGCATTTCTAAAAGTCGTACGGCACTGTTTCGCCATTTCGGACGGATGTTGCACCTTGCACCGCGGATGTTGCACCCTGTATATATCGATTATTCGGACAGCCATAACTTTGGCTCGTTTAGATTTACGGGAGCCATAACCTGTAAAAACGAAGGCCATGGTGAGTTCTACAGCTTTGACAGCTTTCAGCCGTCAACGGATAGATTAATGCCAGAAAAGGACAACCCGAATCTCAATCTGGGTTCTTAAGTTTTTACCCTTCGTTTTTTCGACACCGGATTTTTACGGTAAAACGGGATTACCGTGGCTCGTCTTCGATTTACCATCGCTGGAGAGTGGTGCACCATGGTAACGTTCCATTTCAAATCCATGCACACATTTGTAAAAGTCGTACGACACTGTTTCGCCAATTCGGACGGATGTTGCACCTTGAACCGCGGAAATTGCACCCGGTAGATATCGATTATTCGGACGACCATAACTTTTGGCTAGTCTAGAGTTACGGGAGCCATAACCTGTCTAAACGAAGGCCACGGTGATTTCTACGGCTTTGACCGCTTTCAGCCGTCAACGGATAGATTAATGCCAAAAAAGGACAACCCGAATCTCAATCGGGTCTCGTAAGTTTTTTACCCTTCGTTTTTTCGACACCGGATTTTTATGGTAAAACGGGATTACCGTGCCTCGTCTTAGATTTACCATCGCTGGAGAGTGGTGCACCATGTTACTGTTCCGTTTCAAATCCATGCACGCATTTCTAAAAGTCGTAAGACACTGTTTCGCCATTTCGGACGGATGTTGCACCTTGCACCGCGGATGTTGCACCCTGTAGATATTGATTATTCGGACGGCCATAACTTCTTGCTCGTTTAGAGTTACGGGGGCCATAACCTGTCAAAACGAAGGAAACGATGAGTTCTATGGCTTTGACAGCTTTCAGCCGTCAACGGATAGATTAATGCCCGAAAAGGACAATCCGAATCTCAATCGAGTCTCGTAAGTTTTTTACCCTTTGTTTTTTCGACACCGGATTTTTACGGTAAAACGGGATTACCGTGCCTCGCCTTCGATTTACCATCACTGGGGAGTGGTGCACCATGGCACTGTTCCGTTTCAAATCCATGCACGCATTTCTAAAAGTCGTATGATACTGTTTCGCCATTTCGGACGGATGTTGCACCTTGCACCGCGGATGTTGCACCCTGTAGATAGTATTCGGACGTCCATAACTTCTGGCTCGTTTAGAGTTACGGAAACCATAACCTGTCCAAACTAAGGCCACGATGAGTTCTAAGGCTTTGACTTCTTTCAGCCGTCAACGGATAGATTAATGCCCAAAAAGGACAACCCGAATCTCAATCGGGTCTCGTAAGTTTTTTACCCTTCGTTTTTTCGACACCGGATTTTTACAGTAAAACGGGATTAACGTGCCTCGTCTTCGGTTTACCATCGATGGAGAGTGGTGCACCATGGTACTGTTCCGTTTCAAATCCATGCACGCATTTCTAAAAGTCGTGTGACACTGTTTCGCCATTTCGGATGGATGTTGCACCTTGCACCGCGGATGTGGCACCCTGTAGATATCGGTTATTCGAACGACCATAACTTCAGGCTCGTTTAGAGTTACGGGAGCCATAACCTGTCAAAACAAAGGCCACGATGAGTTCTACGGCTTTGACAGCTCTCAACCATCAACGGATAGATTAATGCCCAAAAAGGAAACCCGAATCTCAATCGGGTCTCGTAAGTATTTTACCCTTCGTTTTTTCGACACGGGATTTTTACGGTAAAACGGGATTACCGTGCCTCGCCTTCGATTTACCATTGCTGGAGAGTGGTGCACCATGATACTGTTCCGTTTCAAATCCATGCACGCATTTCTAAAAGTCGTACGGCACTGTTTCGCCATTTCAGACGGATGTTGCACCTTGCACCGCGAATGTTGCACCCTTTATATATCGATTATTCGGACGGCAATAACTTTTGGCTTGTTTAGAGTTACAGGCGCCATAACCTGTCAAAACGAAGGCCACGATGAGTTCTACGGCTTTGACAGCTTTCAGCCATCAACGGATAGATTAATGCCCAAAAAGGACAACCCGAATCTCAATCCGGTCTCGTAAGTTTTTTACCCTTCGTTTTTTCGACAACGGATTTTTATGGTAAAACGAGATTATCGTGCCTCGTCTTCGATTTACCATCGCTGGAGCACAATGGTACTGTTCCGTTTCAAATCCATGCACGCATTTCTAAAAGTCGTACGACACTGTTTCGCCATTTTGGACGGATGTTGCACCTTGCACCGCGGATGTTGCACCCTGTAGATATCTATTATTCGGACGGGCATAACTTCTGGCTCGTTTAGAGTAACAGAAGCCATAACCTGTCAAAACGAAGGCCACGATGAGTTCTACGGCTTTGACAGCTTTCAGCCATCGACGGATAGATTAATGCCCAAAAAGGACAACCCGAATCTCAATCGCGTCTCGTAAGTTTTTTACCCTTCGTTTTTTCGACACCGGATTTTCATGGTAAAACGGGATTACCGTGCCTCGCCTTCGATTTACCATCGCGGGAGAGTGATGCACCATGGTAATGTTCCTTTTCGAATCCATGCACGCATTTCTAAAAGTCGTAAGGCACTGTTTCGCCATTTCGGACGGATGTTGCACCTTGCACCGTGGATGTAGCACCCTGTAGATATCGATTATTCGGACGGCCATAACTTCTGGCTCGTTTAGACTTACGGGAGCCATAACCTGTCAAAACGAAGGCCACATTGTGTCTACGGCTTTGACAGCTTTCAGCCTTCAACAGATAGATTAATGCCCAAAAAGGATAACCCGAATCTCAATCGGGTCTCGTAAGTTTTTTGCCCTTCGTTTTTTCGACACCGGATTTTTACGGTAAAACGGGATTACCGTGGCCCGTCTTCGACTTCCCATCGCTGGAGAGTGGTGCACCATGGTACTGTTCCGTTTCAAATCCGTGCACGCATTTCTAAAAGTCATACGGCACTGTTTCGCCATTTCAGACGGATGTTGCACCTTGCACCGCGGATGTTGCACCTTGCCCTGCGGATGTTGCACCCAGTAGATATCGATTATTCGGACGGCCATAACTTTTGGCTTGTTTAGAGTTACGGGAGCCATAACCTGTCTAAACGAAGGCCACAGTGAGTTCTACGGCTTTGACCGCTTTCAGCCGTCAACGGATAGATTAATGCCCAAAAAGGACAACCCGAATCTCAATCGGGTATCGTAAGTTTTTTACCCTTCGTTTTTTCGACACCGGATTTTTACGGTAAAACGGGATTACCGTGCCTCGTCTTCGATTTACCTTCGCTGGAGAGTGGTGCACCATGGTACTGTTCCGTTTCAAATCCGTGCACGCATTTCTAAAAGTCGTACGCCACTGTTTCGCCATTTCGGACGGATATTGCACCTTGCACCTCAGGTGTTGCACCTTGTAGATATCGATTATTCGGACGGTCATAACTTCTGGCTCGTTTAGAGTTACGGGAGCCATAACTTGTCAAAACGAAGGCCACGGTGAGTTCTACAGCTTTGACAGCTTTCAGCCGTCAACGGATAGATTAATGCCCGAAAAGGACAACCCGTATCTCAATCGGGGTTCGTAGGTTTTTTACCCTTCGTTTTTTCGACACCGGATTTTTACGGTAAAACGGTCTTACCGTTGTTCGTCTTCGATTTACCATCGCTGGAGAGTGGTGCACCATGGTACTGTTCCATTTCAAATCCATGCACGAATTTCTAAAAGTCGTACGGCACTGTTTCGCCATTTCGGACGGATGTTTCACCTTGCACCGCAGATGTTGCACCCTGTATATATCGATTATTCGGACAGGCATAACTTCTGGCTCATTAAGATTTACGGGAGCCATAACCTGTCAAAACGAAGGCCACGGTGAGTTCTACAGCTTTGACAGCTTTCAGCCGTCAATGGATAGATTAATGCCCGAAAAGGACAACCCGAATCTCAATCGGGGTTCGTAAGTTTTTTACCCTTCGTTTTTTTGACACCGGATTTTTAAGGTAAAACGGGATTACCGTGGCTCGTCTTCGATTCACTATCGCTGGATTGTGGTGCACCATGGGACTATTTCGTTTCAAATCCATGCACGCATTTCTATAAGTCGTACTGCACTGTTTCGCCATTCCGGACGGATGTTGCACCTTGCACCACGGATGTTGCACCCTGTAGATATCGATTATTTGGACGGTCATAACTTCTGGCTCGTTTAGAGTTACGGGAGCCATAACCTGTCAAAACGAAGGCCACAATGAATTCTACGGCTTTGACATCTTTCAACCGTCAACGGATAGATTAATGCCCAAAAAGGACAACCCGAATCTCAATCGGGTCTCGTAAGTTTTTTACCCTTTGTTTTTTCGACATCGGATTTTTACGGTAAAACGAGATTACCGTGCCTCGCCTTCGATTTACCATCGCTGGAGAGTGATGCACCAGGGTACTGTTCCGTTTCAAATCCATGCATGCTTTTCTAAAAGTCATACGAGACTGTTTCGCCATTTCAGACGGATGTTGCACCTTGCACCGCGGATGTTGCACCCTATAGATATCGATTATTCGGACGGCCATAACTTCTGGCTCGTTTAGAGTTATGGGAGTCACAACCTGTCAAAACGAAGGCCACAATGAGTTCTACGGCTTTGACTGCTTTCAGCCGTCAACGAATAGATTAAATGCCAAAAAGGACAACCCGAATCTCAATCGGGTCTCGTAAGTTTTTTACCCTTCGTTTTTTCGACACCGGATTTTTACGGTAAAACGGGATTACCATGCCTCGTCTTCGATTTACCATCGCTGGAGAGTGGTGCACTATGGTACTGTTCCGTTTCAAATCCATGCACACATTTCTAAAAGTCGTACGACACTGTTTCGCCATTTCGGACGGATGTTGCACCTTGCACCGCGGATGTCGCACCCTATAGATATCGATTATTCGGACGGGAATAACTTCTGGCTCGTTTAGAGTAACGGGAGCCATAACCTGTCAAAACGAAGGCCAAGATGAGTTCTATGGCTTTGACAGCTTTCAGTCGTCAACGGATAGATTAATGCCCAAAAAGGACAACCCGAATCTCAATCGAGTCTTGTAAGTTTTTTACCCTTCGTTTTTTCGACACCGGATTTTTACGGTAAAACGGGATTACCGTGCCTCGCCTTCGATTTACCATCGCTGGAGAGTGGTGCACCATGGTACTGTTCCGTTTCAAATCTATGCACGCATTTCTACAAGTCGTACGGCACTGTTTCGCCATTTCAGACGGATGTTGCACCTTGCACCGCGGATGTTGCACCTTGTAGATATCGATTATTCGGACGGCCATAACTTCTGCCTCGTTTAGAGTTACGGGAGCCATAACCTGTCAAAACGAAGGCCACATTGAGTTCTACGGCTTTGACAGCTTTCAGCCGTCAACAGATAGATTAATGCCCAAAAAGGATAACCCGAATCTCAATCGGGTCTCGTAAGTTTTTTGCCCTTCGTTTTTTCGACACCGGATTTTTACGGTAAAAAGGGATTACCGTGGCCCGTCTTCGACTTCCCATCGCTGGAGAGTGGTGCACCATGGTACTGTTCCGTTTCAAATCCATGCACGTATTTCTAAAAGTCGTACGGCACTGTTTCGCCATTTCGGACGGATGTTGCACCTGGCACCGCGGATGTTGCACCTAGTAGATATCGATTATTCGGACGGCCATAACTTTTGGCTTGTTTAGAGTTACGGGAGCCATAACCTGCCTAAACGAAGGCCACAGTGAGTTCTATGGCTTTGACTGCTTTCAGCCGTCAACGGATAGATTAATGCCCAAAAAGGACAACCCGAATCTCAATCGGGTCTCGTAAGTTTTTGACCCTTCGTTTTTTCGACACCGGATTTTTACGGTAAAACGGGATTACCGTGCCTCGTCTTCGATTTACCTTCGCTGGAGAGTGGTGCACCATGGTACTGTTCCATTTCAAATCCGTGCACGCATTTCTAAAAGTCGTACGCCACTGTTTCGCCGTTTCGGATGGATGTTGCACCTTGCACCGCAGATGTTGCACCTTGTAGATATCGATCATTCGGATGGTCATAACTTCTGGCTCGTTTAGAGTTACGGGAGCCATAACTTGTCAAAACGAGGGCCACGGTGAGTTCTACAGCTTTGACAGCTTTCAGCCGTCAACGGATAGATTAATGCCCGAAAAGGACAGCCCGAATCTCAATCGGGGTTCGTAGGTTTTTTAACCTTCGATTTTTCGACACCGGATTTTTACGATAAAACGGTCTTACCGTTGTTCGTCTTCGATTTACCATCGTTGGAGTGTGGTGCACCATGGTACTGTTCCATTTCAAATCCATGCACGCATTTCTAAAAGTCGTACGGCACCCTTTCGCCATTTCGGACGGATGTTTCACCTTGCACCGCAGATGTTGCACCCTGTATATATCGATTATTCGGACAGGCATAACTTCTGGCTCGTTATGATTTACGGGAGCCATAACCTGTCAAAACGAAGGCCATGGTGAGTTCTACAGCTTTGACAGCTTTCAGCCGTCAATGGACAGATTAATGCCCGAAAAGGACAACCGAATCTCAATCGGGGTTCGTAAGTTTTTTACCCTTCGTTTTTTTGACACCGGATTTTTACGGTAAAACGGGATTACCGTGGCTCGTCTTCGATTCACTATCGCTGTAGAATGGTGCACCAAGGGACTGTTTTGTTTCAAATCCATGCACGCATTTCTATAAGTCGTACGGCACTGTTTCGCCATTTCGGACGGATGTTGCACCTTGCACCGCGGATGTTGCACCCTGTAGATATCGATTATTTGGATGGTCATAACTTCTGGCTCGTTTAGAGTTACGGGAGCCATAACCTGTCAAAACGAAGGCCACGATGAATTCTACGGCTTTGACATCTTTCAACCGTCAACGGATAGATTAATGCCCAAAAAGGACAACCCGAATCTCAATCGGGTCTCGTAAGTTTTTTACCCTTTGTTTTTTCGACATCGGATTTTTACGGTAAAACGGGATTACCGTGCCTCGCCTTCGATTTACCATCGCTGGAGAGTGATGCACCATGGTACTGTTCCATTTCAAATCCATGCATGCTTTACTAAAAGTCGTACGAGACTGTTTCGCCATTTCAGACGGATGTTACGCCTTGCACCGCGGATGTTGCACCCTATAGATATCGATTATTCGGACGGCCATAACTTCTAGCTCGTTTAGAGTTACGGGAGTAACAACCTGTCAAAACGAAGGCCACAATGAGTTCTACGGCTTTGACAGCTTTCAGCCGTCAACGGATAGATTAAATCCCAAAAAGGACAACCCGAATCTCAATCGGGTCTCGTAAGTTTTTTACCCTTCGTTTTTTCGACACCGGATTTTTACCGTAAAACGGGATTACCATGCCTCGTCTTCGATTTACCATCGCTTGCGAGTGGTGCACTATGGTACTGTTCCGTTTCAAATCCATGCACGCATTTCTAAAAGCCGTACGACACTGTTTCGCCATTTCGAACGGATGTTGCACCTTGCACCGCGGATGTCGCACCCTATAGATATCGATTATTCGGACGGGCATAACTTCTGGCTCGTTTAGAGTAACGGGAGCCATAACCTGTCAAATTGAAGGCCAAGACGAGTTCTACGGCTTTGACAGCTTTCAGTCGTCAACGGATAGATTAATGCCCAAAAAGGACAACCCGAACCTCAATCGAGTCTCGTAAGTTTTTTACCCTTCGTTTTTTCGACACCGGATTTTTACGGTAAAACGGGATTACCATGCCTCGCCTTCTATTTACCATCGCTGGAGAGTAACTGTTCCGTTTCAAATCCATGCATGCATTCCTAAAAGTTGTACGGCATTGTTTCGCCATTTCGGACGGATGTTGCACCTTGCACCGCAGATGTTGCACCCTGTAGATATCGATTATTCGGACGGCCATAACTTCTGCCTCGTTTAGAGTTACGGGAGCCATAACCTATCAAAACGAAGGCCACGGTGAGTTCTACAGCTTTGACATCTTCCAACCGTCAACGCATAGATTTATGCTCGAAAAGGACAACCCGAATCTCAATCGGGGTTCGAAAGTTTTTTACCCTTCGTTTTTTCGACACCGGATTTTTACGGTAAAACGGGATTACCGTGGCTCGTCTTCGATTTACCATCGCTGCAGAGTGGTGCACCCTGGTACTGTTCCGTTTCAAATCCATGCACGCATTTCTAAAAGTCGTACGACACTGTTTCGCCATTTCGGACGGATGTTGCACCTTGCACCGCGGATGTTGCACCCTGTATATATCGATTATTCGGATAGCAATAACTTCTGGCTCGTTTAGATTTACGGGAGCCATAACCTGTCAAAACGAAGGCCACGGTGAGTTCTACAGCTTTGACAGCTTTCTGCCGTCAACCGATAGATTAATGCCAGAAAAGGACAACCCGAATCTCAATCTGGGTTCGTAAGTTTTTACCCTTCGTTTTTTCGACACCGGATTTTTACGGTAAAACGGGATTACTGTGGCTCGTTTTCGATTTACCATCGCTGGAGAGTGGTGCACCATGGCAATGTTCCGTTTCAAATCCATGCACGCATTTCTAAAAGTCGTACGGCAATGTTTCGCCAATTCGGACGGGTGTTGCACCTTGCACCGCGGATGTTGCACCCTGTAGATATCGATTATTCGGACGGCCATAACTTCTGGCTCGTTTTGAGTTACGGGAGCCATAACCTGTCTAAACGAAGGCCATGGTGAGTTCTACGGCTTTGACCGCTTTGAGCCGTCAACGGATAGATTAATGCCCAAAAAGGACAACCCGAATCTCAATCGGGTCTCGTAAGTTTTTTACCCTTCGTTTTTTCGACACCGAATTTTTACGGTAAAACAGGATTACCGTGCCTCGTCGTCGATTTACCATCGCTGGAGAGTGGTGCACCATGGTACTGTTCCATTTCAAATCCATGCACGCATTTCTAAAAGTCGTAAGACACTGTTTCGCCATTTCGGACGGATGTTGCACCCTGTAGATATCGATTATTCGGACGGCCATAACTTCTGGCTTGTTTAGAGTTACGGGAGCCATAACCTGTCAAAACGAAGGAAACGATGAGTTCTACGGCTTTGACAGCTTTCAGCCGTCAACGGATAGATTAATGCCCGAAAAGGACAACTCGAATCTCAATCGAGTCTCGTAAGTTTTTTACCCTTCGTTTTTTCGACACCGGATTTTTACGGTAAAACGGGATTACCGTGCCTCGCTTTCGATTTACCATCGCTGGAGAGTGGTTCACCATGGTATTGTTCCGTTTCAAATCCATGCAAGCATTTCTAAAAGTCGTACGACACTGTTTCGCCATTTCGGACGGATGTTGCACCTTGCACCGCGGATGTTGCACCCTGTAGATATCGATTATTCGGACGGTTATAACTTGTGGCTCGTTTAGAGTAACGGAAGCAATAACATGTCAAAACGAAGGCCACGATGAGTTCTACGGCTTTGACATCTTTTAGTCGTCAACGGATAGATTAATGCCCAAAATGGACAACCCGAATCTCAATCGAGTCTCGTAAGTTTTTTACCCCTCATTTTTTCGACACCGCATTTTTACGGTAAAACGGGATTACCGTGCCTCGCCTTCGATTTACCATCGCTGGAGAGTGGTGCACCATGGTAATGTTCCGTTTCGAATCCATGCACGTATTTCTAAAAGTCGTTGGCACTGTTTCGCCATTTCGGACGGATGTTGCACCCTGTAGATATCGATTATTCGGACGGCCATAACTTCTGGCTCGTTTAGATTTACGGGTGCCATAACCTATCAAAACGAAGGTCACGATGATTTCTACGGCTTTGACAGCTTTCAGCCGTCAACGGATAGATTAATGCCCAAAAGGAAAACCCGAATCTCAATCGGGTCTCGTTAGTTTTTTACCCTTCGTTTTTTCGACACCGGATTTTTACGGTAAAATGGGATTACCGTGCCTCGCCTTCGATTTACCATCGCTGGAGAGTGGTGCACCATGGTACTGTTCCGTTTCAAATCCATGTACGCATTTCTAAAAGTCGTACGGCATTGTTTCGCCATTTCAGACGGATGTTGCACCTTGCACCGCGGATGTTGCACCCTGTAGATATCGATTATTCGGACGGCCATAACTTCTGGCTCGTTTAGAGTTACGGGAGCCATAACCTGTCAAAACGAAGGCCACGTTGAGTTCTATGGCTTTGACAGCTTTCAGCCGTCAACGGATAGATTAATGCCCAAAAAGGACAACCCGAATCTCTATCGGGTCTCGTAAGTTTTTTACCCTTCGTTTTTTCGACACCGGATTTTTACGGTAAAACGGGATTATCGCGGCTCGTCTTCGATTTACCATCGCTGGAGAGTGGTGCACCATGGTACTTTTCCGTTTCAAATCCATGCATGCATTTCTAAAAGTCGTACGGCACTGTTTCGTCATTTCGGACGGATGTTGCACCTTGCACCGCGGATGTTGCACCTTGCACTGTGGATGTTGCACCCAGTAGATATCGATTATTCGGACGGGCATAACTTTTGGCTCTTTTAGAGTTACGGGAGCCATAACCTGTCTAAACGAAGGCATGGTGAGTTCTATGGCTTTGACCGCTTTCAGCCGTCAACGAATAGATTAATGCCCAAAAAGGACAACCCGAATCTCAATCGGGTCTCGTCAGTTTTTTACCCGTCGTTTTTTCGACACCGGATTTTTACGGTAAAACGGGATTACCGTGCCTCATCTTCGATTTACCATCGCTGGAGAGTAGTGCTCCATGGTACTGTTCTGTTTCAAATCCATGCATGCATTTCTAAAAGTCGTACGACACTGTTTCGCCATTTTGGACGGATGTTGCACCTTGCACCGCGGATGTTGCACCCTGTAGATATCGATTATTCAGACGGTCATAACTTCTGGCTCGTTTAGAGTTACGGGAGCCATAACCTGTCAAAACGAAGGCGACGGTGAGTTCTACAGCTTTGACAGCTTTCAGCCTTCAACGGATAGATTAATGCCCGAACAGGACAACCCGAATCTCAATCGGGGTTCGTAAGTTTTTTACCCTTCGTTTTTTCGACAACGGATTTTTACGGTAAAACGGTCTTACCGTGGCTCGTCTTCGATTAACCATCGCTGGAGAGTGGTGCACCAGGGTACTGTTCCGTTTCAAATCCATGCACGCATTTCTAAAAGTCGTACGGCACTGTTTCGCCATTTCGGACGGATGTTGCACCCTGCACCGCGGATGTTGCACCCTGTACGTATCGATTATTCGGACAGGCATAACTTCTGGCTCGTTTAGATTTACGGGAGGCATAACCTGTCAAAACGAAGGCCACGGTGAGTTCTACATCTTTGACAGCTTTCAGCCGTCAATGGATAGATTAATGCCCGAAAAGGACAACCCGAATCTCAATCGGGGTTCGTAAGTTTTTTACCCTTCGTTTTTTTGACCCCGGATTTTTACGGTAAAACGGGATTACCGTGGCTCGTCTTCGATTCACCATCGCTGGAGAGTGGTGCCCCATGGGACTGTTCCGTTGCAAATCCATGCACGCATTTCTAAAAGTCGTACGGCACTATTTTGCCATTTCGGACGGATGTTGCACATTGCACCGCGGATGTTGCACCCTGTAGATATCGATTATTCGGACAGTCATAACTTCTGGCTCGTTTAGATTCACGGGACCCATAACCTGTCAAAACGAAGGCCACGATGAGTTCTGCGGCTTTGACATCTTTCAGCCATCAACGGATATATTAATGCCCAAAAAGGACAACCCGAATCTCAATTGGGTCTCGTAAGTTTTTTACCCTTTGTTTTTTCGACACCGGATTTTTACGGTAAAACGGGATTACCGTACCTCGCCTTCGATTTACCTTCGCTGGAGAGTGATGCACCATGGTACTATTCCGTTTCAAATCCATGAATGCTTTTCTAAAAGTCGTACGACACTGTTTCGCCATTTCAGACGGATGTTGCACGTTGCACCGCGGATGTTGCACCCTGTAGATATCGATTATTCGGACGGCCATAACTTCTGGCTCATTTAGAGTTACGGGAGTCATAACCTGTCAAAACGAAGGCCACAATGAGTTTTACGGCTTTGACAGCTTTCAGCCGTCAACGGATAGATTAAATCCCAAAGAGGACAACCCGAATCTCAATCGGGTCTCATAAGTTTTTTACCCTTCGTTTTTTCGACACTTGATTTTTACGGTAAAACGGGATTACCGTGCCTCATCTTCGATTTAACATCGCTGGAGAGTGGTGCACCATGGTACTGTTCCGTTTCATATCCATGCACGCATTTCTAAAAGTTGTACGACATTGTTTCGCCATTTCGGACGGATGTTGCACCTTGCACCGCGGATGTCGCACCCTGTAGATATCGATTATTCGGACGGGCATAACTTCTGGCTCGTTTAGAGTAACGGGAGCCATAACCTGTCAAAACGAAGGCCACGATGAGTTCTACGGCTTTGACAGCTTTCAGCCATCAACGGATGGATTAATGCCCGAAAAGGACAACCCGAATCTCAATCGAGTCTCGTAAGTTTTTTACCCTTCGTTTTTTCGACATCGGATTTTTACGGTAAAACGGGATTACCATGCCTTGCCTTCGATTTACCATTGCTGGAGAGTGGTGCGCCATGGCACTGTTCCGTTTCAAATCCATGCACGCATTTCTAAAAGTCATACGGCACTGTTTCGCCATTTCGGACGGATGTTGCACCTTGCACCGCGGATGTAGCACCCTGTAGATATCGATTATTCGGACGGCCATAACTTCTGGCTCGTTTAGAGTTACGGGAGCCATAACCTGTCAAAACGAAGGCCACGATGAGTTCAACGGCTCTGACAGCTTTCAGCCGTCAACGGATAGATTAATGC
Source organism: Allium cepa (assembly GCA_030765085.1). Taxonomy (NCBI): domain Eukaryota; kingdom Viridiplantae; phylum Streptophyta; class Magnoliopsida; order Asparagales; family Amaryllidaceae; genus Allium; species Allium cepa. The sequence goes on along the minus strand of CM060939.1, from coordinate 158,149 downwards.
CCAAAAGTACAACCCGAATCTCAATCGGGTCTCGTAAGTTTTTTACCCTGCGTTTTTTCGACACCGGATTTTTACGGTAAAACGGGATTACCGTGGCTCATCTTCGATTTACCATCGCTGGAGAGTGGTGCACCATGGTACTGTTCCGTTTCAAATCCATGCACGCATTTCTAAAAGTCGTACGGCACTGTTTCGCCATTTCGGACGGATGTTGCACCTTGCACCGCGGATGTTGCACCCTGTATATATCGATTGTTCGGACAGGCATAACTTCTGGCTCGTTCAGATTTACGGGAGCCATAACCTGTCAAAACGAAGGCCACGGTGAGTTCTACAGCTTTGATAGCTTTCAGCCGTCAACGGATAGATTAATGCCAGAAAAGGACAACCCGAATCTCAATCTGGGTTCGTAAGTTTTTACCCTTCGTTTTTTCGACACCGGATTTTTACGGAAAAAAGGGATTACTGTGGCTCGTCTTCGATTTACCATCGCTGGAGAGTGGTGCACCATGGTAATGTTCCGTTTCAAATCCATGCACGCATTTCTAAAAGTCGTACGGCACTGTTTCGCCAATTCGGAAGGATGTTGCACCTTGCACCGCGGATGTTGCAACCTGTATATATCGATTATTCGGACGGCCATAACTTCTGGCACGTTTAGAGTTACGGGAGCCATAACCTTTCTAAACGAAGGCCACAGTGAGTTCTACGGCTTTGACCACTTTCAGCCGTCAATGGATAGATTAATGCCCAAAATGGACAACCCGAATCTCAATCGGGTCTCGTATGTTTTTTACCCTTCGTTTTTTAGACACCGGATTTTTACCGTAAAACGGAATTACCGTGCCTCATCTTCTATTTACCATCGCTGGAGAGTGGTGCACCATGGTACTGTTCCATTTCATATCCATGCACGCATTTCTAAAAGTCGTAAGGCACTGTTTCGCCATTTCGGACGGTTGTTGCACCTTGCACCGCGGATGTTGCACCCTGTAGATATCGATTATTCGGACGGCCATAACTTCTGGCTCGTTTAGAGTTACGGGAGCCATAACCAGTCAAAACGAAGAAAACGATGAGTTCTACGGCTTTAACATCTTTCAGCCGTCAACGGATAGATCAATGCCCGAAAAGAACAACCCGAATCTCAATCGAGTCTCGTAAGTTTTTTACCCTTCGTTTTTTCGACACCGGATTTTTACGATAAAACGGGATTACCGTGCCTCGCCTTCGATTTACCATCGCTGGAGAGTGGTGCACCATGGCACTGTTCCGTTTCAAATCCATGCACGCATTTCTAAAAGTCGTATGATACTGTTTCGCCATTTCGGACGGATGTTGCACCTTGCACCGCGGATGTTGCACCCTGTAGATTTCGATTATTCGGACGGCCATAACTTCTGTCTCGTTTAGAGTTACGGGAACCATAACCTGTCCAAACGAAGGCCACGATGAGTTCTACAGCTTAGACAGCTTTCAGCCATCAACGGATGGACTAATAACCAAAAAGGACAACCTGAATCTCAATCGGGTCTCGTAAGTTTTTTACCCTTAGTTTTTTCGACACCGGATTTTTACGGTAAAACGGGATTACCGTGCCTCGTCTTCGATTTACCATCGCTGGAGAGTGGTGCACCATGGCACTGTTCCGTTTCAAATCCATGCACGCATTTCTAAAAGTCGTACGGCACTGTTTCGCCATTTCGGACGGATGTTGCACCTTGCACCGCGGATGTTGCACCCTGTATATATCGATTGTTCGGACAGGCATAACTTCTGGCTCGTTCAGATTTACGGGAGCCATAACCTGTCAAAACGAAGGCCACGGTGAGTTCTAAAGCTTTGATAGCTTTCAGCCGTCAACGGATAGATTAATGCCAGAAAAGGACAACCCGAATCTCAATCTGGGTTCGTAAGTTTTTACCCTTCGTTTTTTCGACACCGGATTTTTACGGAAAAAAGGGATTACTGTGGCTCGTCTTCGATTTACCATCGCTGGAGAGTGGTGCACCATGGTAATGTTCCGTTTCAAATCCATGCACGCATTTCTAAAAGTCGTACGGCACTGTTTCGCCAATTCGGAAGGATGTTGCACCTTGCACCGCGGATGTTGCAACCTGTATATATCGATTATTCGGATGGCCATAACTTCTGGCACGTTTAGAGTTACGGGAGCCATAACCTTTCTAAACGAAGGCCACAGTGAGTTCTACGGCTTTGACCACTTTCAGCCGTCAATGGATAGATTAATGCCCAAAAAGGACAACCCGAATCTCAATCGGGTCTCGTATGTTTTTTACCCTTCGTTTTTTAGACACCGGATTTTTACCGTAAAACGGAATTACCGTGCCTCATCTTCTATTTACCATCGCTGGAGAGTGGTGCACCATGGTACTGTTCCATTTCATATCCATGCACGCATTTCTAAAAGTCGTAAGGCACTGTTTCGCCATTTCGGACGGTTGTTGCACCTTGCACCGCGGATGTTGCACCCTGTAGATTTCGATTATTCGGACGGCCATAACTTCTGGCTCGTTTAGAGTTACGGGAGCCATAACCAGTCAAAACGAAGAAAACGATGAGTTCTACGGCTTTAACATCTTTCAGCCGTCAACGGATAGATTAATGCCCGAAAAGAACAACCCGAATCTCAATCGAGTCTCGTAAGTTTTTTACCCTTCGTTTTTTCGACACCGGATTTTTACGATAAAACGGGATTACCGTGCCTCGCCTTCGATTTACCATCGCTGGAGAGTGGTGCACCATGGCACTGTTCCGTTTCAAATCCATGCACGCATTTCTAAAAGTCGTATGATACCGTTTCGCCATTTCGGACGGATGTTGCACCTTGCACCGCGGATGTTGCACCCTGTAGATTTCGATTATTCGGACGGCCATAACTTCTGTCTCGTTTAGAGTTACGGGAACCATAACCTGTCCAAACGAAGGCCACGATGAGTTCTACAGCATTGACAGCTTTCAGCCATCAACGGATGGACTAATAACCAAAAAGGACAACCTGAATCTCAATCGGGTCTCGTAAGTTTTTTACCCTTCGTTTTTTCGACACCGGATTTTTACGGTAAAACGGGATTACCGTGCCTCGTCTTCGATTTACCATTGCTGGAGAGTGGTGCACCATGATACTGTTCCGTTTCAAATCCTTGCACGCATTTCTAAAAGTCGTACGACACTGTTTCGCCATTTCGGACGGATGTTGCACCTTGCACCGCGGATGTTGTACCCTGTAGATATCGGTTATTCGGACGGCCATAACTTCTGGCTCGTTTAGAGTTACGGGAGCCATAACCTGTCAAAACGAAGGCCACGATGAGTTCTATGGCTTTGACAGCTTTCAACCGTCAATGGATAGATTAATGCCCAAAAAGGAAACCCGAATCTCAATCGGGTCTCGTAAGTTTTTTACCCTTCGTTTTTTCGACACAGGATTTTTACGGTAAAACGGGATTACCGTGCCTCGCCTTCGATTTACCATCGCTAGAGAGTGGTGCACCATGATACTGTTCCGTTTCAAATCCATGCACGCATTTTTAAAAGTCGTACGGCACTGTTTCGCCATTTCAGACGGATGTTGCACCTTGCACCGCGAATGTTGCACCCGGTATATATCGATTATTCGGACGGCAATAACTTCTGTCTCGTTTAGAGTTACGGGCGCCATAACCTGTCAAAACGAAGGCCACAATGAGTTCTACGGCTTTGACAGCTTTCAGCCGTCAACGGATAGATTAATGCCCAAAAAGGACAACCCGAATCTCAATCGGGTCTCGTAAGTTTTTTACCCTTCGTTTTTTCGACAACGGATTTTTACGGTAAAACGAGATTACCGTGCCTCGTCTTCGATTTACCAACACTGGAGAGTGGTGCACCAATGTACTGTTCCGTTTCAAATCCATGCACGCATTTCTAAAAGTCGTACGACACTGTTTTGCCATTTCGGACGGATGTTGCACCTTGCACCGCGGATGTTGCACCCTGTAGATATCGATTATTCGGACGGGCATAACTTCTGGCTCGTTTAGAGTAACGGGAGCTATAACCTGTCAAAACGAAGGCCACGATGAGTTCTACGGCTTTGACAACTTTCAGCCATCAATGGATAGATTAATGCCCAAAAAGGACAACCCGAATCTCAATCGAGTCTCGTAAGTTTTTTACCCTTCGTTTTTTCGACACCGGATTTTTACGGTAAAACGGGATTACCGTGCCTCGCCTTCGATTTACCATCGCTGGAGAGTGGTGCACCATGGTAATGTTCCGTGTCGAATCCATGCACGCATTTCTAAAAGTCGTACGACACTGATTCGCCATTTCGGACGGATGTTGCACCTCGCACCGTGGATTTTGCACCCTGTAGATATCGATTATTCATACGGCCATAACTTCTTGCTCGTTTAGAGTTACGGGATCCAGAACCTGTCAAAACGAAGTCCACGATGAGTTCTACGGCTTTGACAGCTTTCAGCCGTCAACGGATAGATTAATGCCCAAAAGGACAACCCGAATCTCAATCGGGTCTCGTAAGTTTTTTACCCTTCGTTTTTTCGACACCGGATTTTTACGGTAAAACGGGATTACCGTGCCTCGCCTTCGATTTACCATCGCTGTAGAGTGGTGCACCATGGTACTGTTCCGTTTCAAATCCATGCACGCATTTCTAAAAGTCGTACGACACTGTTTCGCCATTTCAGACGGATGTTGCACCTTGCACCGCGGATGTTGCACCCTGTAGATATCGATTATTCGGATGGCCATAACTTCTGGCTCGTTCAGAGTTACGGGAGCCATAACCTGTCAAAACGAAGGCCACGTTGAGTTCTACGGCTTTGACAGCTTTCAGCCATCAACGGATAGATTAATGCCCAAAAAGGACAACCCGAATCTCAATCGGGTCTCGTAAGTTTTTTACCCTTCGTTTTTTCGACACCGGATTTTTACGGTAAAACGGGATTACCGTGGCTCGTCTTCGATTTACCATCGCTGGAGAGTGGTGCGCCATGGTACTGTTCCGTTTCTGATCCATGCATGCATTTCTAAAAGACGTACGGCACTGTTTCGCCATTTCGGACGGATGTTGCACCTTGCACCGCGGATGTTGCACCCCGTAGATATCAATTATTCGGATGGCCATAACTTTTGCCTCGTTTAGAGTTACGGGAGCCATAACCTGTCTAAACGAAGGCCACGGTGAGTTCTACGGCTTTGACCGCTTTCAGCCGTCAATGAATATATTAATGCCCAAAAAGGACAACCCGAATCTCAATCGGGTCTCGTAAGTTTTTTACCCTTCGTTTTTTCGACACCAAATTTTTATGGTAAAACGGGATTACTGTGCCTCGTCTTCGATTTACCATCGCTGGAGAGTGGTGCACCATGGTACTGTTCCGTTTCAAATCCATGCACACATTTCTAAAAGTCGTACGACACTGTTTCGCCATTTCGGACGGATGTTGCACATTGCACTGCGGATGTTGCGCCCTGTAGATACCGATAATTCGGACGGTCATAACTTCTGGCTCGTTTAGAGTTACGGGAGCCATAACCTGTCAAAACGAAGGCCACGGTGAGTTCTACAGCTTTGACAGCTTTCAACCGTCAACGGATAGATTAATGCCCGAAAAGGACAACCCGAATCTCAATCGGGGTTCGTAAGTGTTTTACCCTTCGTTTTTTCGACACCGGATTTTTACGGTAAAACGGTCTTACCGTGGCTCGTCTTCGATTTACCATCGTTGGAGAGTGGTGCACCATGGTACTGTTCCGTTTCAAATCCATGCACGCATTTCTAGAATTCGTACGGCACTGTTTCGCCATTACGGACGGATGTTGCACCTTGCACCGTGGATGTTGCTCCCTGTATATATCGATTATTCGGACAGGCATAACTTCTGGCTCGTTTAGATTTACAGGAGCCATAACCTGTCAAAACGAAGGCCACGGTGAGTTCTACAGCTTTGACAGCTTTCATCCGTCAATGGATAGATTAACGCCAGAAAAGGACAGCCCGAATCTCAATCGGGGTTCGTAAGTTTTTTACCCTTCGTTTTTTGGACACCGAATTTTTACGGTAAAACAGGATTACCGTGGCTCGTCTTCGATTCACCATCGCTAAAGAGTGGTGCACCATGGTACTGTTCCGTTTCAAATCCATGCACGCATTTCTAAAAGTCGTACGGCACTGTTTCGCCATTTCGGACGGATGTTGCACCTTGCACCGTGGATGTTGCACCCTGTAGATATCGATTATTCGGACGGTCATAACTTCTGGCTCGTTTAGAGTTACGGGAGCCATAACCTGTCAAAACGAAGGCCACGATGAGTTCTACGGCGTTGACATCATTCGGCCGTCAACGGATTGATTAATGCCCAAAAAGGACAACCCGAATCTCAATCGGGTCTCGTAAGTTTTTTACCCTTCGTTTTTTCGACACCGGATTTTTACGGTAAAACGGGATTACCGTGCCTCGCCTTCGATTTACCATCGCTGGAGAGTGATGCAACACGGTACTGTTCCGTTTCAAATCTATGCATGCTTTTCTAAAAGTCGTACGGCACTGTTTCGCCATTTCAGACGGATGTTGCACCTTGCACCGCGGATGTTGCACCCTGTAGATATCGATTATTCGGACGGCCATAGCTTCTGGCTCGTTTAGAGTTACGGGAGTCATAACCTGTCAAAAATAAGGCCACAATGAGTTCTACGGCTTTGACCGCTTTCAGGCGTCAACGGATAGATTAATGCCCAAAAAGGACAACCCGAATCTCAATCGGGTCTCGTAAATTTTTTACCCTTCGTTTTATCGACACCGGATTTTTACGGTAAAACGGGATTACCGTGCCTCGTCTTCGATTTACCATCGCTGGAGAGTGGTGCACCTCGGTACTGTTCTGTTTCAAATCCATGCATGCATTTCTAAAAGTCGTATGATACTGTTTCGCCATTACGGACGGATGTTGCACCTTGCACCGCGGATGTTGCACCCTGTAGATATCGATTATTCGGACGGCCATAACTTCCGGCTCGTTTAGAGTTACGGGAGCCATAACCTATCCAAACGAAGGCCACGATGAGTCCTACGGCTTTGACCGCTTTCAGCCGTTAACGGATAGATTAATGCCCAAAAAGAACAACCCGAATCTCAATCGGGTCTCGTAAGTTTTTTACCCTTCGTTTTTTCGACACCGGATTTTTACGGTAAAACGGGATTACCGTGCCTCGCATTCGATTTACCATCGCTGGAGAGTGGTGCATCATGGTCTTGTTCCGTTTCAAATCCATGCACGCATTTCTAAAAGTCGTACGTCACTGTTTCGCCATTTCAGACGGATGTTGCACCTTGCACCGCGGATGTTGCACCCTTTAGATATCGATTATTCGGACGGCCATAACTTCTGCCTCGTTTAGAGTTACGGGAGTCATAACCTGTCAAAACGAACGCCACGATGAGTTCTACGGCTTTGACAGCTTTCATCCATCAACGAATAGATTAAATCCCAAAACGGATAACCCGAATCTCAATCGGGTCTCGTAAGTTTTTTACCCTTCGTTTTATCGACACCGGATTTTTACGGTAAAACGGGATTACCGTGCCTCGTCTTAGATTTACCATCGTTGGAGAGTGGTGCACCTTGGTACTGTTCTGTTTCAAATCCATGCATGCATTTCTAAAAGTCGTATGATACTGTTTCGCCATTTCGGACGGATGTTGGACATTGCACCGCGGATGTTGCACCCTGTAGATACCGATTATTCGGACGGTCATAACTTCTGGCTCGTTTAGAGTTATGGGAGCCATAACCTATCAAAAAGAAGGCCACGGTGAGTTCTGAAAGTGCGGTGTGTATACAATTATATGTGCTAATATAGTACACACGGATCGTGTAATATGGACTACAATATAAATGCGGAAATAGATGATAATAGCATAGTAAATAAAAAATAAAAAAATCACACCAGAGATTTTTATACTGGTTCGGAGCACCGTCCTACGTCCAGTCCCAGACTCCTATCTGGATTTTCACTATTAACTACCTCGCTTCACCCGGAGGAGCAGGTTTACAATACCCGAACAGCCGAACGGGATTTCACGCCTCTAATACACTGAGGACTTCAACACTTGCCTCTTACAACACCGAGGACTTCAACACTTGCCTCTTACAACACGAGGACTTCAACAAAAACAAATACAATTGTTGTTGACAACTTGTGTTCTTGAAAACACGGATTTGTCACTAGTAGTACACCCTTCCTATAATCTTATCCTCAAAGAATATGAATGATGTTTTGTAAAGATTAAAGAAGGTATTTACTTATTGAATCAAAAGATATGAAATAATTTCAATGATTCAATAAGCTAAATTAATTTTTAGAATGCAGGAGTGTTAGAGATTAGATTAGAGAGCATATATGATCGTGTAAAAACTTGTGTTTGAATCAATGATTTAGATGAGTATATATAGAGAAAAATAGTTGTAACTCTTTGTGAACAGTTGCCATTAAGAGTTATGATCATTGATGAAAGATAGGAGATGCAACCTTTGGAGAAGAGAAGTGTCTTTTGGAAAAGTTGCTTTCTGTTTAAAAACGGTCGACAGGTCAAAAATGGACCGGTAGACAGGAATTTAAATATATATACGTTATGTGCAAGTGTGCATGTTATCTGTGCATTCTGGGCAAAAACGGTCGACCACCTTATTTTCAACCGGTCGACCGGTTCAGCCCAATTTGCACAGTTAATGTGCATATGTATATATATTGAAAGATTGAAGTTATATGATTATTTGAGGATAGATTTTAACATAAATTACTAACATACCAAATAATCAACCTCTAATATATGGAGCTCTTTGTGTTTCTTAAATGAATAACTTCTTTTTGTCGATCACGGCTTATTCCTTTGTCAGAAATCAAAACTCTATAAAAATCTTGACTCAACATTCTCCCCCTTTTTGATTGATGACAACATATATCTGAAGTTCTGAATCTCCCCCTGAATATGTGATCTCCCCCTGAGATTTTGTCTTATATATATATATTCCTGCAAATAATTGTTAGCACTTTCTCCCCCTTTGTCATCGACAAAAAGGAATAATAGATAATGGAATAATATAGGAGTATATCAGCCAGAATATCCATTTTCCTCTTTTCTTAAGTAGGACCTGCAAAAAATAGAATTAAGTCCATGGTACCCACTTTTTATAGGGTCCGGGGGGTTAGGTCTTTGGAAACCATACCCATTTGGGTGTGGTTGAACCTTTATAAATATAATTTTCATTACAAATTACATTCTTATAATAGTTGCTAATATAAAGTTGTTTATCATGATCAATCATATTAGCTGGAATCCATATCTTAATACTATTAGTCATTAGCTTAGTACTTGAAGAATAATTTCTATCATTTCTAAACAAAGTACTATTATGACTATAACTGGTTTTAAAACTATCTTGATTACTAGTACTAGCACTAAAGTTAGTATACATGAATGCATATCTAGTACTATTTTTACTTTTAGCTTGTTTATAGCCTACACCACTTCTATCATTATGAGCTTTTGAATTCTTAACATAACTTAATCCCTTCTTATTTGAAGCAGGTTGAGAATTTTCAATAATCCTGCATAAATTTTCTCTCCCTTTATTAAAATTGGAAATATTTTTAGTAATGTCATCAAGCTTAGTTTTGAGACTAGTGTTATCTAACTCAACAATTTTAATTTTTGTTTTTAACTCATGATTTTCAGAAGCTAGAGCATTATTCTTTTCTTTTTGAGCTTCTATTTCTTGACTTAATAGAGCGAGTTGAGAATTGTCTGAATCTTGAATTTTCTCAAGTTCTTCTTCTAATATTCTCTTCTCGTCTTTAAGCATATCTCTTTCGAATTCTGCTTTCTTCTGATTTTCCAGAGCTTCCTTATATTTTCTTTTGAGACTTTTTAAAGTGTCTAGAAGTTCTGAATTTATTTCTATCATATCATCAAAAGTTAGATCACTAACCTCGTTATCTTTTGCCATGAAGCATTTGTTTGTTTGCTCCTTTGATTGTTCTTTATTGCTCTTCCTCTTCTTATTGCCTTGACTAGATCTCTTTGTAGCCATTTATTCTAGGATGTTGTTACGATCTCTAGAAAACCAGGCTCTGATACCAAATGAAAGTGCGGTGTGTATACAATTATATGTGCTAATATAGTACACACGGATCGTGTAATATGGACTACAATATAAATGCGGAAATAGATGATAATAGCATAGTAAATAAAAAATAGAAAAATCACACCAGAGATTTTTATACTGGTTCGGAGCACCGTCCTACGTCCAGTCCCAGACTCCTATCTGGATTTTCACTATTAACTACCTCGCTTCACCCGGAGGAACAGGTTTACAATACCCGAACAGCCGAACGGGATTTCACGCCTCTAATACACTGAGGACTTCAACACTTGCCTCTTACAACACTGAGGACTTCAACACTTGCCTCTTACAACACGAGGACTTCAACAAAAACAAATACAATTGTTGTTGACAACTTGTGTTCTTGAAAACACGGATTTGTCACTAGTAGTACACCCTTCCTATAATCTTATCCTCAAAGAATATGAATGATGTTTTGTAAAGATTAAAGAAGGTATTTACTTATTGAATCAAAAGATATGAAATAATTTCAATGATTCAATAAGCTAAATTAATTTTTAGAATGCAGGAGTGTTAGAGATTAGATTAGAGAGCATATATGATCGTGTAAAAACTTGTGTTTGAATCAATGATTTAGATGAGTATATATAGAGAAAAATAGTTGTAACTCTTTGTGAACAGTTGCCATTAAGAGTTATGATCATTGATGAAAGATAGGAGATGCAACCTTTGGAGAAGAGAAGTGTCTTTTGGAAAAGTTGCTTTCTGTTTAAAAACGGTCGACAGGTCAAAAATGGACCGGTAGACAGGAATTTAAATATATATACGTTATGTGCAAGTGTGCATGTTATCTGTGCATTCTGGGCAAAAACGGTCGACCACCTTATTTTCAACCGGTCGACCGGTTCAGCCCAATTTGCACAGTTAATGTGCATATGTATATATATTGAAAGATTGAAGTTATATGATTATTTGAGGATAGATTTTAACATAAATTACTAACATACCAAATAATCAACCTCTAATATATGGAGCACTTTGTGTTTCTTAAATGAATAACTTCTTTTTGTCGATCACGGCTTATTCCTTTGTCAGAAATCAAAACTCTATAAAAATCTTGACTCAACAAGTTCTACAGCTTTGACAGCTTTCAGCAGTCAACGGATAGATTAATGCCCGAAAAGGACAACCCGAATCTCAATCGGGGTTCGTAAGTTTTTTACCCTTCGTTTTTTCGACACCGGATTTTTACGGTAAAACGGTCTTACCGTGGCTCGTCTTTGATTTACCATCGTTGGAGAGTGGTGCACCATGGTACTGTTCCGTTTCAAATCCATGCACGAATTTCTAAAAGTCGTACGGCACTGTTTCGCCATTTCGGACGGATGTTGCACCTTGCATCGCGGATGTTGCACCATGTATATATCGATTATTCGGACAGGCTTAACTACTGGCTCGTTTAGATTTACGGGAGCCATAACCTGTCAAAACGAAGGCCACGGTGAGTTCTACAGCTTTGACAGCTTTCAACCGTCAATGGATAGATTAATGCCCGAAAAGGACAACCCGAATCTCAATCAGGGTTCGTAAGTTTTTTACCCTTCGTTTTTTCGACACCGAATTTTTACAGTAAAACGGGATTACCGTGGCTCGTCTTTGATTCAATATCGCTGGAGAGTGGTGCACCATGGTACTGTTCCATTTCAAATCCATGCACGCATTTCTAAAAGTCGTACGGCACAGTTTCGCCATTTCGGACGGATGTTGCACCTTGCACCGCGGATGTTGCACCCTGTAGATATTGATTATTCGGTCGGTCATAACTTCTGGCTCGTTTAGAGTTACGGGAGCCATAACCTGTCAAAACGAAGGCCACGATGAGTTTTTTACCCTTCGTTTTTTCGACACCGGATTTTTATGGCAAAACGGGATTACCGTGCCTCGTCTTCGATTTACCATCGCTGAAGAGTGGTGCACCATGGTACTTTTCTGTTTCAAATCCATGCAAGCATTTCCAAAATTCGTATGATACTGTTTCGCCATTTCGGACGGATGTTGCACCTTTCACCGCGGATGTTGCACCCTGTAGATATCGATTATTCGGACGGCCATAACTTCTGGATCGTTTAGAGTTACGGGAGCCATAACCTGTCCAAATGAAGGCCACGATGAGTTCTACGGCTTTGACCGCTTTCAGCCGTCAACGGATAGATTAATGCCCAAAAAGGACAACCAGAATCTCAATCGGGTCTCGTAAGTTTTTTACCCTTCGTTTTTTCGACACCGGATTTTTACGGTAAAACGGGATTACAGTGCCTCGTCTTCGATTTACCATCGCTGGAGAGTGGTGCACCATGGTACTGTTCCGTTTCAAATCCATGCACGCATTTCTAAAAGTCGTACGACACTGTTTCGCCATTTCGGACGGATGTTGCACCTTGCACCGCGGATGTTGCACCCTGTAGATATCGGTTATTCGGACGGCCATAACTTCTGGCTCGTTTAGAGTTACGGGAGACATAACCTATCAAAACGAAGGCCACGATGAGTTCTACGGCTTTGACAGCTTTCAGCCGTCAACGGATAGATTAATGCCCAAAAAGGACAACCCGAATCTCAATCGGGTCTCGTAAGTTTTTTACCCTTCGTTTTTTCGACACCGGATTTTTACGGTAAAACGGGATTACCGTGCCTCGCCTTCGATTTCCCATCGCTGGAGAGTGGTGCACCATGGTCTTGTTCCGTTTCGAATCCATGCACGCATTTCTAAAAGTCTTACGGCACTATTTCGCCATTTCAGACGGATGTTGCACCTTGCACCGCGGATGTTGCACCCTGTAGATATCGATTATTCGGACGGCCATATCTTCTGGCTCGTTTAGAGTTACAGGAGTCATAACCTGTCAAAACGAAGGCCACGATGAGTTCTACGGCTTTGACAGCTTTCAGCCATCAACGGATAGATCATGTCCCAAAAAGGACAACCCGAATCTCAATCGGGTCTCGTAAGTTTTTTACCCTTCGTTTTTTCGACACCAGATTTTTACGGTAAAACGGGATTACTGTGCCTCGTCTTCGATTTACCATCGCTGGAGAGTGGTGCACCATAGTACTGTTCCGTTTCAAATCCATGCACGCATTTCTAAAAGTCGCACGACACTGTGTCACCATTTCGGACGGATGTTGCACCTTGCACCGCGGATGTTGCACCTTGTAGATATCGATTATTCGGACGGCCATAACTTCTGGCTCGTTTAGAGTTACGGGAGCCATAACCTGTCAAAACGAAGGCCACGATGAGTTCTACGGCTTCGACAGCTTTCAGCCGTCAACAGATAGATTAATGCCCAAAAAGGACAACCCGAATCTCAATCGAGTCTCGTAAGTTTTTTACCCTTCGTTTTTTCGACACCGGATTTTTACGGTAAAACGGGATTACCGTGCCTCGCCTTCGATTTACCATCGCTGGAGAGTGGTGCACCATGGTACCGTTCCGTGTCGAATCCATGCATGCATTTCTAAAAGTCATACGGCACTGTTTCGCCATTTTGGACGGATGTTGCACCTTGCACCGTGGATGTTGCACCCTGTAGATATCGATTATTCAGACGGCCATAACTTCTGGCTCGTTTAGAGTTACGGGAGCCGTAACCTATCAAAACGAAGGCCACGATGAGTTGTACGGCTTTGACAGCTTTCAGTCGTCAAAGGATAGATTAATGCCCAAAAGGACAACCCGAATCTCAATCGGGTCTCGTAAGTTCTTTACCCTTCGTTTTTTCGACACCGGATTTTTACGGTAAAACGGGATTACCGTGCATCCCCTTCGATTTACCATCGCTGGAGAGTGGTGCTCCATGGTACTGTTCCGTTTCAAATCCATGCACGCTTTTCTAAAAGTCGAACGACACTGTTTCGCCATTTCAGACGGATGTTGCACCTTGCACCGCGGATGTTGAACCCTGTAGATATCGATTATTCGGACGGCCATAACTTCTGTACCGTTTAGAGTTACGGGAGCCATAACATGTCAAAACGAAGGCCACGTTGAGTTCTACGGCTTTGACAGCTTTCAGCAGTCAACGGATAGATTAATGCCCAAAAAGGACAACCCGAATCTCAATCGGGTCTCGTAAGTTTTTTACCCTTCGTTTTTTCGACACCGGATTTTTACGGTAAAACGGGATTACCGTGGCTCGTCTTCGATTTACCATCGCTGTAGATTGGTGCATCATGGTACTGTTCCGTTTCAAATCCATGCATGCATTTCTAAAAGTCATACGGCACTGTTTCGCCATTTCGGACGGATGTTGCACCTTGCACCGCGGATGTTGCACCCTGTAGATATCAATTATTCGGATGGCCATAACTTTTGGCTCGTTTAGAGTTACGGGAGCGATAACCTGTCTAAACGAAGGTCACGGTGAGTTCTACGGCTTTGACCGCTTTCAGCCGTCAACGGATAGATTAATGCCCAAAAAAGACAACCCGAATCTCAAACGGGTGTCGTAAGTTTTTTACCCTTTGTTTTTTCGACACCGGATTTTTATGGTAAAACGGGATTACCGTGCCTCGTCTTCGATTTACCATCGCTGGAGAGTGGTGCACCATGGTACTGTTCCGTTTCAAATCCATGCACGCATTTCTAAAAGTCGTACGACACTGTTTCGCCAGTTCGGACGGATGTTGCACATTGCACCGCGGATGTTGCACCCTGCAGATACCGATTATTCAGACGGTCATAACTTCTGGCTCGTTTAGAGTTACGGGAGCCATAACCTGTCAAAACGAAGGCCACGGTGAGTCCTACAGCTTTCAGCTGTCAACGGATAGATTAGTGTCCGAAAAGGACAACCCGAATCTCAATCGGGGTTCGTAAGTTTTTTACCCTTCGTTTTTTCGACACCGGATTTTTACGGTAAAACGGTCTTACCGTGGCTCGTCTTCGATTTACCATCGTTGGAGAGTGGTGCACCATGGTACTGTTCCGTTTCAAATCCATGCACGCATTTCTAAAAGTCGTACAGCACTGTTTCGCCATTTTGGACGGATGTTGCACCTTGCACCGCGGATGTTGCACCCTGTATATATAGATTATTCGGACAGGCATAATTTCTGGCTCGTTTAAATTTACGGGAGCCATAACCTGTCAAAACGAAGGCCACGGTGAGTTCTACAGCTTTGACAACTTTCAGCCGTCAATGGATAGATTAATTCCCGAAAAGGACAACCCGAATCTCAATCGGGGTTTGTAGGTTTTTTACCCTTCGTTTTTTTGACACCGGATTTTTATGGTAAAACGGGATTACCGTGGCTCGTCTTCGATTCACCATCGCTGGAGAGTGGTGCACCATGGTACTGTTCCGTTTCAAATCCATGCACGCATTTCTAAAAGTCGTACGGCACTGTTTCGCCATTTCGGACGGATGTTGCACCTTGCACCGCGGATGTTGCACCCTGTAGATATCGATTATTCGGACGGTCATAACTTCTGTCTCGTTTAGAGTTACGGGATCCATAACCTGTCAAAACGAAGGCCACGATGAGTTCTACTGCTTTGACATCTTTCCGCCGTCAACGGATTGATTAATGCCCCAAAAGGACAACCCGAATCTCAATCGGGTCTCGTAAGTTTTTTACCCTTCGTTTTTTCGACACCGGTTTTTACGGTAAAATGGGATTACCATGCCTCGCCTTCGATTTACCATCGCTGGAGAGTGATGCAACGTGGTAATGTTCCGTGTCAAATCCGTGCATGCTTTTCTAAAAGTCGTACGGCACTATTTCGCCATTTCAGACGGATGTTGCACCTTGCACCGCGGATGTTGCACCCTGTTGATATCGATTATTCGGACGGTCATAACTTCTGGCTCGTTTAGAGTTACGGGAGCCATAACCTGTCAAAACGAAGGCCACGATGAGTTCTACTGCTTTGACATCTTTCCGCTGTCAACGGATTGATTAATGCCCAAAAAGGACAACCCGAATCTCAATCGGGTCTCGTAAGTTTTTTACCCTTCGTTTTATCGACACCGGATTTTTACGGTAAAACGGGATTACCGTGCCTCGTCTTCGATTTACCATCGCTGGAGAGTGGTGCACCTTGGTACTGTTCTATTTCAAATCCATGCATGCATTTCTAAAAATCGTATGATACTGTTTCGCCATTTCGGACGGATGTTGCACCTTGCACCGCGGATGTTGCACCCTGTAGATATCGATTATTCGGACGGCCATAAGTTCTGGCTCGTTTAGAGTTACGGGAGCCATAACCTGTCCAAACGAAGGCCACGATGAGTTCTACAGCTTTGACCGCTTTCAGCCGTCAACGGATAGATTAATGCCCAAAAAGGACAACCAGAATCTCAATCGGGTCTCGTAAGTTTTTTACCCTTCGTTTTTTCGACACCGGATTTTTACGGTAAAACGGGATTACCGTGCCTCGTCTTCGATTTACCATCGCTGGAGAGTGGTGCACCATGGTACTGTTCCGTTTCAAATCCATGCACGCATTTCTAAAAGCCGTACGACACTGTTTTGCCATTTCGGACGGATGTTGCACCTTGCACCGCGGATGTTGCACCCTGTAGATATCGGTTATTCGGACGGCCATAACTTCTGGTTCGTTTAGAGTTACGGAAGACATAACCTGTCAAAACGAAGGCCACGATGAGTTCTACGGCTTTGACAGCTTTCAGCCGTCAACGGATAGATTATTGGCCAAAAAGGACAACCCGAATCTCAATCGGGTCTCCTAAGTTTTTTACCCTTCGTTTTTTCAACACCGAATTTTTACGGTAAAACGGGATTACCGTGCCTCGCCTTCGATTTACCATCGCTGGAGAGTGGTGCACCATGGTCTTGTCTCGTTTCAAATCCATGCACGCATTTCTAAAAGTCGTACGGCACTGTTTCGCCATTTCCGACGGATGTTGCACCTTGCACCGCGGATGTTGCACCCTGCAGATATCGATTATTCGTGTGACGACCGCCCATGACTCCCGCACCAAGACAAGGGAATAGTGCGCTGAAAGGCGTGCTAGGCAGCCATGGACGATAGTCAAGGTAAAATAAACATCGCAGAATCTATCGTATAACTCACAGCGCATGGATAAAATACAATAGAGAAATATAATATAGTGAAGCTCCACAGAATATAACATCATCATATAAGCAACATAGCAGTTTTATACAATCATCTACACAAATCCATACATGAAAGCCTCACTACAAATCTCTCAAACAAATATAGCAGCGGATACCCAGTACATATAGTAAGAAAACTAATATGCAAAGCCTCCTGCTCGTCTTCGTCATCTCCAGCGTAGAACTCCTAGCACAGCACCTGTCACCTGCTACCTAGTCTGCCCATCCCAACATGGATGAACAGCCCAAGGTAATAAGAGGAGACATAAAACCTTGAGTCAGACAAAGTCTTAGTGAGCAGTAAATTAACTATCAAACATACCAAAAGAGCATAAGGGATAAAAGGAATAGTAACCAAACCATCCCACTCCACCTCTTTCTACAGTGATAGCCCCCAGACACACACTAAGGAGAAGCAGGCATAATATAGCATACAATTAACGTAAAGCAATAATCACTCGAGTCAAGGACGATGTTTTCCAAATACAAACCCCCAAGGCCTAAACCAAGATCAGATAAGCACCCAGAAAACACCGCTCTTGAGACCGAATGATGATACAACCAAACATCCATGACTCTGGCTATCACTGTTAACCTTGCCTTGATTTCACCGTTAGTTGAATGACCACCTGTCAAGGGCTAATGGTAACCCCGGTCTAGACATAACTCTGCACGTCATCGTGACCCGTGCCTAAGCCGAACGCATCAGCCCAGAGTACTAGCACGTCATCGTGACCCGTGCTTGGAACGTCATCGTGACCCGTTCCAACGTACCCTTGCTTTGAGTATGCTAGAACCTTCAACAACGATGAGATCTTAGCCTCCTAGTCATCCTCCTCGACAACTATTTCCACACTAGCTCAAGCGCCTCTCAAGCTAACCACTATCCACCCCAACCCGGACCGCATCACCGAGTTATAACTTTGCACGTCGTCATGACCCGTGCTTGGAACGTCTTCGTGACCCGTCCCATCACAACATATGTCTTGCCTCATCACATCATAGCAAAGTCTCTCATCTCGGAACGTCATCATGACCCGTTCCCATCCCAACATAAGCCTTGCCTCATCATATCATAGCAAAGTTCCAACTCAATCATGCTTTGCCTTCTCGCATTATGGCAAGATCCCATATCCTCAAATCCATTCATATGAGCTTCCACATCCGCTTCATATGCTACAGGCAGCTTCCACCATTCAAGAGCCTTTCCACTTAGCTTTTGAATCATCTCGAACCATCTTGTTCC
The DNA here is from genome assembly GCA_030765085.1 of Allium cepa. Classification (NCBI taxonomy): domain Eukaryota; kingdom Viridiplantae; phylum Streptophyta; class Magnoliopsida; order Asparagales; family Amaryllidaceae; genus Allium; species Allium cepa. The sequence goes on along the minus strand of CM060939.1, from coordinate 139,605 downwards.
AAATCAACTACAAGCTAACTTGGAGCAATCAAATCTATCATTCATTCACACAATCAATCATCAATACAACCAATCAAGCATTCAAACAAGGTCTAACAAGCAATATTAACTATAATGGCAATTTCGTAAATAAATGAGCAAAAGTCCAATATATGTGAAATCATGGTTTTTAGCATAGATCTATCAAATCTAAAACATGGGTTTTGTCTCTAATACTTGTTAAACTAACTTGCATAAGTAAACATCTTCAAAAACAATGGATCTAGACTTGGATCTAAGAAAGATGCATGAAATCTCTGACTTAAACACATAAACAAGCCACTAATCCAATATACTCCTTTGGATCCGCGTGAGAGATAACTACCACTCACCAAATCACCAAAACAACCTAAAATCAGTCAACTTCAGATCTGGACAGCAAGGACTTGGACTCGATCCGGAGAAATTTCACTTGAAATGGTAGAATCTAGCCTCTTCGGATGAAAATCTTCAACTTTGGCTCTTGATCTTTGATCTTGATCTTCAATCTTCAATGGATGTTAACACTTGATAGAAGTAGAGAAAGAAGTGAAGAAAATACTGTAGTCGAGTTTCCAAAATGGCAGCACTTCGTCGCTTCGAAATCCGATGCCAAAAAGTGAGCCGAACCCCTCTATTTATAGGCTGGAATCCCCCTTAACTCGGCCAACTTCTTAACTCGGAGCTCGCTATTAGGTCGTCCCCGACCTACCACTTGCCGACCTAACATTCTCACCGACCCAGTACTCTACCGACCTAACACATAAACCACTCCAAGACTCAACAGGTGTGACGAACTAACGATCTAACCGGGATACCACATGGCCGACCTAGCTATCTAATACACCCCGCCGACTTATCAACTAACCAGATGCCGACCCAACCCAAGGCCGCATTGCCGACCTAACACTCTGCTCTTAACACCTAACCAACTTACGACTTAATACCATTGCCGACCCAAACACAGCGACCTACCGTCTAAGACCCCAGCGACTCAACACTAAGTCGGCCCACCGACCTAACTCCACACAGGCTGACACAGGGTCGTTCTAACCCTATGAGTCGTTAACTCTTAGGTCGGCTGTCCACCTTAACTCGATCAATTCCTTAAACCGGTAATCACTAGGTCGGACCACCCAACAAGCCCTAACCCCTAAGTCGGCTACTACTTAAGTCGGCAACATCTATGAGTCGGTCATCTCTTAAGCCAGCCACTACCTTAGGTCGGTCATACGAGCTAACCCTTCAACACACGAGTTCTCTCCATACGACTCAGGCTAGAAACAACACAAACAACACTATCGACCTGCAAATTCTACGATCTATCGACACGTAAAATACGGGTCGTTACATTCTCTCCCCCTTAGGAATTTCGCCCCCGAAATTCCAAGCAAACAACAACAATCAAAGATACTCCGCATGCCTACCATCCAAAGCAATCAACAAACCATGCATCCAATTCTAGCCTAGCATGCAGAATTCTAAGACTTAGAACAAGTTACAAATTCATGAGATGTCACGACACTTTAGGGCCATACCTCGAAGAGTCCGGGATGAGCAGCCTTCATCCTCTCTTCCTCCTCCCACGTACAGTCGTTAACATCATCACTCCATTGTACCTTGAGCAACGTAATCGTCTTCCTCCTAAGCTGTTTCGTACCGATTTCAACAATACGAAGCGGCTTACGAGGTCTCGAAACCACTGGATCGACCTCTAAGTCTTCACAGCTATCAGCAGAAACCACCGTAGTTGGGTCGTGCACATACTTCCGTAGATAAGATACATGAAAAACATTGTGCACACCCGCCATCTTTTCCGGTAACTCCAATCTATAAGCGAGCTTTCCAATTCGCTCGGTAATCGGGAATGGTCCAACAAATCTCGGAGTCAACTTTCCTTTCTTCCCGAATCTAATGACATTCTTCAGTGGAGAAATCTTCACAAAAACCATATCGCCCACGTCGAATTCCAAATCCTTACGACGATTATCGGCATAACTTTTCTGACGGTCTTGGGCTGCCTTCATTCTTTGCCGAATGATCTCTATATAATCCGAAGTCTGTTGAATCACCTCTGGCCCAAGTATCAGCTTTTCTCCAGTTTCTAACCGACATGTCGGAGAGTTACACGGTCTTCCATATAATGCCTCATATGGTGCCATACCAATACTCGACTGATAACTGTTATTATAAGCAAACTCCACCAAATGAAGGTGATCTTCCCATGATCCTCCGAAGTCCAAAACACATGCCCTAAGAAGATCTTCCAAAACTCGGTTGACTCTCTCAGTCTGACCATCTGTTTGAGGGTGATAAGCTGTACTTAAACACAACTCAGTTCCCAAAACTTCCTGGAAGCTCTTCCAAAATCTACTAGTGAACAATGGGTCTCGATCGCTCACTATACTCTTCGGAACACCATGGAAACGGACTATCCACTTCACATACAGTTCAGCCAACTTCGATGCAGTCCTAGTCGATCGGACAGGAATGAATCTTGCACTTTTAGTCAACCGATCTATGATGACCCAAATCCCTTCATTCCCTGCTCTTGTCCTAGGTAGACCATCGATAAAATCCATCGACACTTGCTCCCACTTCCACGTAGGAACTTCTAATGGCTGAAGTAATCCACTGGGCTTCTTCTGCTCAGCTTTCACCAACTGGCAATTCATACATTTAGAAATAAAATTTCCAACATCCTTCTTCATACCTTCCCAGTAGTAGGTTCTCTTCATATCTCGATACATCTTATTTCCACCTGGATGAATTGTCAACTTCGAGTGATGACTTTCCCTCAGAACTTCATCTCTCAATCCATCAATATCGGGAACAACCAATCGTCCTTGCTTCCGAAGCCAACCCTCTCGATCGACCTCGAATCCCTTATCCTTCTCTGTGTCCAATCCAGATTCCAAATCACGGAAAATCTTGACAAGCTTATTATCTCTCCTTTGGCTCTCGCCAATTCTTTCCACAAGAGTAGGCTTTATCGACAAGTTTTCCAACATCTTAGGTTCCAATTCACATCTAGGCCTGAAGTCAAATCCAGCCAAATACTCGAGACTCTTCCATTCCGAAAACATGGCTCCCAATCCTGCATGTCTTCGACTTAACGCATCTGCCACTGCGTTACCTTTTCCTGGAGTATAGGCTATACCAAAATCATAAGATGCTAAAAACTCTAGCCACCTTTGCTGTCGAAGATTCAAATCCTTTTGGGAGAACAGATACTTTAACGACTTATGATCCGTAAACAACTCGAATCTAACTCCTAATAAGTAATGTCTCCACATCTTCAAAGCAAACACAATCGCCGCTAACTCCAAATCATGAGTCGGATAATTCCTTTCATGCGGCTTCAGTTGTCGACTAGCATACGCAACAACTTTATCCTTCTGCATTAGCACCGCTCCTAGTCCAGTGCCACATGCATCGGTGTAAACCACCATCTCATCATTCTCACTTGGAATAGTCAAAACAGGAGCACTCGTCAGTCGCTCTTTCAGGATTACGAAAGCTTGCTCACACTTGTCATCCCATCTGAACACTTGGTTCTTTTTCGTCAATCCTGTTAACGGTGCAGCTATCTTGGAAAAGTCTTTGATAAACCGACGATAATATCCTGCTAATCCAAGAAAACTTCTCACATCAGATGCATTCTTAGGTCTAATCCAATCATGGATTGCTGCTACCTTAGCGGGATCAACTGTTATTCCATTTCCAGAAATAACATGGCCTAAGAACCTCACTTCACTCTTCCAGAAGTGACACTTCGAAAACTTAGCCTTCAGCTGATGTTTCCGTAGAATTTCCAAAACAATCCTTAAGTGCGTCTTGTGCTCTTCCTCAGTTCTGGAATAAACCAAAATATCATCCACGAACACAAGCACGAACTTATTCAACTGATCTCTGAATACCCTATTCATAAGATCCACAAAATATGCTGGTGCGTTAGTCAATCCAAACGGCATTACCAGCCACTCATAAAACCCGGATGGTGTCCTGAAAGCAGTCTTCGGCACACTATCCTTCGCCACTCGCAATTGGTGAAATCCCGTTGCCAAATCCATCTGAGAAAACACCTTAGCCTCGTGAAGCTGATCAAACAAGTCATCTATTCTCGGCAATGGATACTTGTTCTTCTTAGTCACCTTATTCAGCTCACGATAATCAACACACAACCTCAACGATCCATCCGCTTTGGTTGCGAACACAACTGGCGCACCCCATTCGGACACACTTCTCCGAATGAATCCTTTCTGCAAAAGGTCATCAACTTGCACTTTCAGCTCTTGCTGCTCCCTCGGTGCCATTTGCCTAAGAGGCATCACAACAGGTCTGGCTCCCTCAACTAGATCGATACGAAACTCGATCTCCCTATGCGGCGGCAACCCTTTGACTTCGTCAAAGACGTCCTCAAATCCATTCACAATAGGCACCGATGACAGTCCATCCCGTGGAACAACCAGCGAATACATGAAGCTCATGAAGACACCTTCCTCATGCTTACATCGTATCACCACCTTTCGCCCTTCCACATTCCCGACTGTCACCTCAAGCCTCTCACAATCAATCCTAGCCGCATACTTCCTAAGCCAGTCCATACCCAAAATAATTCCGAACCCCGCAAAGTTCAGAACAAAGCAATCACAAACAAACGAGCAATCATGACTCGACACAACTAGACCACGGTATATCATACACAAACATGACGAACCCCCGACTGGATTAGTCACAACCAATGGCCTATCAACAATATCCGGTTTCAAACCTAACCGGCCTACCAAATCATCACAAACAAAAGAATGCGACGCTCCAGTATCAAACAACACTCTAACTGGAACACCACAAATAGAAAGAGTACCTTGAACCACCACACTCTTCCCCTTCTCCTCAGCAGTAGGAGCTCTTGAAGACGACGGCACAGCTTCCAAAGCATAAGCTTGCACAACCTGCCTATCTTTTCTCGGCTCTGGACAGTCCTTCTTGATATGTCCCAGCTTATCACAGTTGTAACACTTCAACTGCACCTTTGGATTCTTACAATCCCGGGAGAGATGACCCTTCTGACGGCAGTTGTAGCAGGTCACTTCGCCCTTTGGCTTCTTCTGGCCATCTTTACCTTTCTGCTGTTGCTGCTTCCTCTTCTTATTACCATTCTGTTGTGGTTTAGATCCCTCCCTGGTTACAGCAACAACGGAACTTTCCTTAGGGAACAAACTCTCATGCCTTAAAGCTTTCTCCACAAGCTTTTCAAATGGATCGTCCAGATGATCCACCAACTGCCTTCCAAGATAAGCGTCCAGACCAGTCACAAACTTCTCGTTCTTCTGGTAGGGAGAATCAATATATGATCTGGCATACTTAGACAAAGCTTCGAACTCAGAAATATACTCAAGAACAGGCCTCCCACCTTGCTTGAGCTCTACAAACCTCTTGAACAAAGCAGACTTCTGAACAGTGGAGATGAACTTAGCCTCAAATCTAACTTGGAATTGCTCCCAAGTAATCTCTTCTTCTGGTGTATCTATGGTGATAGAATTCCACCAATCCGCAGCTCTCCCCTGAAGCTGTCTCGATGCAAGCTTTCTCTTGATTGCATCCTCAATCCCTAAGTCACCAAAAATCCTTCGACATGCATCAATCCATCTCTGCACCTCAATAGTCGACTCCGTCCCTAAGAAAACCTTTCCTCCAAGAGAAGTATAATCCTTACAGAGCTTGGCAAAATCCACTGGTCTTGGAGCTTGAACTTGAACTCCCACATCCACAGATGATCCTGAAGCTGGTATTCTCCTCATGATTGAAGTCATCATGGCCTCAAACATAGGAGCATAATCAACAGCTTCTCTAGCAGCACGGCTATCCCTCGCAGCTTGTCTCTCACTTCTACTCATCCTTAATATCTGTAAAAAGGAATGATTAGAACACCTTAAGAAACAACTGCATAAGGAGTTCAAATCCTTCTAAGCTACTATATTATATATAGTAATCATCCATCAAAATACAATTACGTCTCTCTTACGTAGTTACGTCGGTGAGCGTTGGCTAAAATCGATTAACCAAAGCTCTGATACCAAATGTGACGACCGCCCATGACTCCCGCACCAAGACAAGGGAATAGTGCGCTGAAAGGCGTGCTAGGCAGCCATGGACGATAGTCAAGGTAAAATAAACATCGCAGAATCTATCGTATAACTCACAGCGCATGGATAAAATACAATAGAGAAATATAATATAGTGAAGCTCCATAGAATATAACATCATCATATAAGCAACATAGCAGTTTTATACAATCATCTACACAAATCCATACATGAAAGCCTCACTACAAATCTCTCAAACAAATATAGCAGCGGATACCCAGTACATATAGTAAGAAAACTAATATGCAAAGCCTCCTGCTCGTCTTCGTCATCTCCAGCGTAGAACTCCTAGCACAGCACCTGTCACCTGCTACCTAGTCTGCCCATCCCAACATGGATGAACAGCCCAAGGTAATAAGAGGAGACATAAAACCTTGAGTCAGACAAAGTCTTAGTGAGAAGTAAATTAACTATCAAACATACCAAAAGAGCATAAGGGATAAAAGGAATAGTAACCAAACCATCCCACTCCACCTCTTTCTACAGTGATAGCCCCCAGACACACACTAAGGAGAAGCAGGCATAATATAGCAGACAATTAACGTAAAGCAATAATCACTCGAGTCAAGGACGATGTTTTCCAAATACAAACCCCCAAGGCCTAAACCAAGATCAGATAAGCACCCAGAAAACACCGCTCTTGAGACCGAATGATGATACAACCAAACATCCATGACTCTGGCTATCACTGTTAACCTTGCCTTGATTTCACCGTTAGTTGAATGACCACCTGTCAAGGGCTAATGGTAACCCCGGTCTAGACATAACTTTGCACGTCATCGTGACCCGTGCCTAAGCCGAACGCATCAGCCCAGAGTACTAGCACGTCATCGTGACCCGTGCTTGGAACGTCATCGTGACCCGTTCCAACGTACCCTTGCTTTGAGTATGCTAGAACCTTCAACAACGATGAGATCTTAGCCTCCTAGTCATCCTCCTCGACAACTATTTCCACACTAGCTCAAGCGCCTCTCAAGCTAACCACTATCCACCCCAACCCGGACCGCATCACCGAGTTATAACTTTGCACGTCATCATGACCCGTGCTTGGAACGTCTTCGTGACCCGTCCCATCACAACATATGTCTTGCCTCATCACATCATAGCAAAGTCTCTCATCTCGGAACGTCATCATGACCCGTTCCCATCCCAACATAAGCCTTGCCTCATCATATCATAGCAAAGTCCCAACTCAATCATGCTTTGCCTTCTCGCATTATGGCAAGATCCCATATCCTCAAATCCATTCATATGAGCTTCCACATCCGCTTCATATGCTACAGGCAGCTTCCACCATTCAAGAGCCTTTCCACTTAGCTTTTGAATCATCTCGAACCATCTTGTTCCAAATCAACTACAAGCTAACTTTGAGCAATCAAATCTATCATTCATTCACACAATCAATCATCAATACAACCAATCAAGCATTCAAACAAGGTCTAACAAGCAATATTAACTATAATGGCAATTTCGTAAATAAATGAGCAAAAGTCCAATATATGTGAAATCATGGTTTTTAGCATAGATCTATCAAATCTAAAACATGGGTTTTGTCTCTAATACTTGTTAAACTAACTTGCATAAGTAAACATCTTCAAAAACAATGGATCTAGACTTGGATCTAAGAAAGATGCATGAAATCTCTGACTTAAACACATAAACAAGCCACTAATCCAATATACTCCTTTGGATCCGCGTGAGAGATAACTACCACTCACCAAATCACCAAAACAACCTAAAATCAATCAACTTCAGATCTGGACAGCAAGGACTTGGACTCGATCCGGAGAAATTTCACTTGAAATGGTAGAATCTAGCCTCTTCGGATGAAAATCTTCAACTTTGGCTCTTGATCTTTGATCTTGATCTTCAATCTTCAATGGATTTTAACACTTGATAGAAGTAGAGAAAGAAGTGAAGAAAATACTGTAGTCGAGTTTCCAAAATGGCAGCACTTCGTCGCTTCGAAATCCGATGCCAAAAAGTGAGCCGAACCCCTCTATTTATAGGCTGGAATCCCCCTTAACTCGGCCAACTTCTTAACTCGGAGCTCGCTATTAGGTCGTCCCCGACCTACCACTTGCCGACCTAACATTCTCACCGACCCAGTACTCTACCGACCTAACACATAAACCACTCCAAGACTCAACAGGTGTGACGAACTAACGATCTAACCGGGATACCACATGGCCGACCTAGCTATCTAATACACCCCGCCGACTTATCAACTAACCAGATGCCGACCCAACCCAAGGCCGCATTGCCGACCTAACACTCTGCTCTTAACACCTAACCAACTTACGACTTAATACCATTGCCGACCCAAACACAGCGACCTACCGTCTAAGACCCCAGCGACTCAACACTAAGTCGGCCCACCGACCTAACTCCACACAGGCTGACACAGGGTCGTTCTAACCCTATGAGTCGTTAACTCTTAGGTCGGCTGTCCACCTTAACTCGATCAATTCCTTAAACCGGTAATCACTAGGTCGGACCACCCAACAAGCCCTAACCCCTAAGTCGGCTACTACTTAAGTCGGCAACATCTATGAGTCGGTCATCTCTTAAGCCAGCCACTACCTTAGGTCGGTCATACGAGCTAACCCTTCAACACACGAGTTCTCTCCATACGACTCAGGCTAGAAACAACACAAACAACACTATCGACCTGCAAATTCTACGATCTATCGACACGTAAAATACGGGTCGTTACAATTCGGATGGCCATAACTTCTGGCTCGTTTAGAGTTACGGGAGTCATAACCTGTCAAAACGAAGGCCATGATGAGTTCTACGGCTTTGACAGCTTTCAGCCATCAACGGATAGATTAAATCCCAAAAAGGACAAACCGAATCTCAATCGGGTCTCGTAAGTTTTTTACCCTTCGTTTTTTCGACACCGGATTTTTACGGTAAAACGGGATTACCGTGCCTCGTCTTCGATTTACCATCGTTGGAGAGTGGTGCACCATGGTACTGTTCCGTTTCAAATCCATACACGCATTTCTAAAAGTCGTAGGACACTGTTTCGCCATTTCGGACGGATGTTGCACCTTGCATCGTGGATGATGCACCCTGTAGATATCGATTATTCGGACGGCCATAACTTCTGGCTTGTTTAGAGTTACAGGGGCCATAACTTGTCAAAACGAAGGCCACGATGAGTTCTACGGCATTGACAGCTTTCAGCCATCAATGGATAGATTAATGCCCAAAAAGGACAACCCGAATCTCAATCGGGTCTCGTAAGTTTTTTACCCTTCGTTTTTTCGACACCGGATTTTTACGGTAAAACGGGATTACCGTGCCTCGCCTTCGATTTACCATCGCTGAAGAGTGGTGCACCATGGTACTGTTCCGTTTCAAATCCATGCATGCTTTTCTAAAAGTCGTACGGCACTGTTTCGCCATTTCAGACGGATGTTGCACCTTGCACCGCGGATGTTGCACCCTGTAGATATCGATTATTCGGACGGCCATAATTTTTGGCTCGTTTAGAGTTACGGGAGCCATAACCTGTCAAAACGAAGGCCACTATGAGTTCTACGGCTTTGTCTGCTTTCATCCGTCAACGGATAGATTAATGCCCAAAAAGGACAACCCGAATCTCAATCGGGTCTCGTAAGTTTTTTACCCTTCGTTTTTTCGACACCTGATTTTTACGGTAAAACGGGATTACCGTGCCTCGTCTTCGATTTACCATCACTGGAGAGTGGTGCACCGTGGTACTGTTCTGTTTCAAATCCATGCACGCATTTCTAAAAGTCGTATGATACTGTTTCGCCATTTTGGACGGATGTTGCACCTTGCACCGCGGATGTTGCACCCTGTAGATATCGATTATTCGGACGGCCATATCTTCTGGCTCGTTTAGAGTTACGTGAGTCATAACCTATCCAAACGAAGTCCACGATGAGTTCTACGGCCTTGACAGCTTTCAGCCGTCAACGGATAGATTAATGCCCAAAAAGGACAACCCGAATCTCAATTGGGTCTTGTAAGTTTTTTACCATTCATTTTTTCGAGACCGGATTTTTACGGTAAAACAGGATTACCGTGCCTCGCCTTCGATTTACCATCGCTGGAGAGTGGTGCACCATGGTACTATTCCGTTTCAAATCCATGCACGCATTTCTAAAAGTCGTACGACACTGTTTCGCCATTTCGGACGGATGTTGCACCTTGCACCGAGGATGTTGCACCCTGTAGATATCGATTATTCGGACGGTCATAACTTCTGGCTCGTTTAGAGTTACGGGAGCCATAACCTGTCAAAACGAAGGCCACGGTGAGTTCTATAGCTTTGAAAGCTTTCAGCCGTCAACGGATAGATTAATGCTCGAAAAGGACAACCCGAATCTCAATCGGGGTTCGTAAGTTTTTTACCCTTCGTTTTTTCGACACCGGATTTTTACGGTAAAACGGGATTACCGTGGCTCGTCTTTGATTTACCATCGCTGGAGAGTGCTGCACCTGGTACTTTTCCATTTCAAATCCATGCACGCATTTCTAAAAGTCGTACGACACTGTTTCGCCATTTCGGACGGATGTTGCACCTTGCACCGCGGATGTTGCACCCTGTGTATATCGATTATTCGGACAGCCATAACTTCTGGCTCGTTTAGATTTACGGGAGCCATAACCTGTCAAAACGAAGGCCATGGTGAGTTCTACAGCTTTGACAGCCTTCAGCCTTCAACGAATAGATTAATGCCCGAGAAGGACAACCCGAATCTCAATCTGGGTTCGTAAGTTTTTTACCCTTCGTTTTTTCGACACCGGATTTTTACGGTAAAACGGGATTACCGTGGCTCGTCATCGATTTACCATCGCTAGAGAGTGGTGCACTATGGTACTGTTTCGTTTCAAATCTATGCACGCATTTCTAAAAGTCGTACGACACTGTTTCGCCATTTCAGACGGTTGTTGCACCTTGCACCGCGGATGTTGCAACCTGTAGATATCGATTATTCGGAGGGCCATAGCTTCTGGCTCGTTTAGAGTTACGGGAGCCATAACCTTTCAAAACGAAGGCCACGGTGAGTTCTAGGGCTTTGACTGCTTTCAGCCGTCAACGGATAGATTAATGCCCAAAAAGGACAACCCGAATCTCAATCGGGTCTCGTAAGTTTTTTACCCTTCGTTTTTTCGACATGGATTTTTACAGTAAAACGGGATTACCGTGCCTCGTCTTCGATTTACCATCGCGGGAGAGTGGTGCACCATGGTACTGTTCCGTTTCAAATCCATGCACGCATTTCTAAAAGTCGTACGGCACTGTTTCGCCATTTCGGACGGATGTTGCACCTTGCACCGCGGATGTTGCACCCTGTAGATATCGATTATTCGGACGGTCATAACTTCTGGCTCGTTTAGATTTACGGGAGACATAACCTGTCAAAACGAAGGCCACGGTGAGTTCTACAGCTTTGACAGCTTTCAGCCGTCAACGGATAGATTAATGCCCGAAAAGGACAACCTGAATCTCAATCGGGGTTCGTAAGTTTTTTACCCTTCGTTTTTTCGACACCGGATTTTTACGGTAAAATGGGATTACCGTGGCTCGTCTTCAATTTACCATCGTTGGAGAGCGGTGCACCATGGTACTGTTCCGTTTCAAATCCATGCACGCATTTCGAAAAGTCGTACGGCACTGTTTCGCCATTTCGGACGGATGTTGCACCTTGCACCGTGGATGTTGCACCCTGTATATATCGATTATTCGGACAGCCATAACTTCTGGCTCGTTTGGATTTACGGGAGCCATAACCTGTCAAAACGAAGGCCTCGGTGAGTTCTACAGCTTTGACTGCTTTCAGCCATCAACGGATAGATTAATGCCCGAAAAGGACAACCCGAATCTCAATCGGGGTTCGTAAGTTTTTTACCCTTCGTTTTTTTACACTGGATTTTTACGGTAAAACGGGATTACCGTGGCTCGTCTTCGATTTACCATCGCTGGAGAGTGGTGCACCATGGTACTGTTCCGTTTCAAATCCATGCACGCATTTCTAAAAGTCGTACGGCACAGTTTCGCCATTTCGGACGGATGTTGCACCTTGCACCGCAGATGTTGCACCTTGTAGATATCGATTATTCGGACGGCCATAACTTCTGGCTCGTTTAGAGTTACGGCAGCCATAACCTGTCAATACGAAGGCCACGGTGAGTTCTACGGCTTTGAAAGCTTTCAGCCATCAACGGATAGATTAATGCCCAAAAAGGAGAACCCGAATCTCGATCGGGTCTCATAAGTTTTTTAACCTTCGTTTTTTCGACACCGAATTTTTACGTTAAAACGGGTTACCGCGCCTCGTCTTCGATTTACCATCGCTGGAGAGTGGTGCACCACGGTACTGTTCCGTTTCAAATCCATGCACGCATTTCTAAAAGTCATACGGCACTGTTTCGCCATTTCGGACGGATGTTGCACCTTACACCGCGGATGTTGCACCTTGTAGATATCGATTATTCGGACGGCCATAACTTCTGGCTCGTTTAGAGTTACGGGAGCCATAACCTATCAAAACGAAGGCCACGGTGAGTTCTACGGCTTTGAAATGATTTCAGCCATCAACGGATAGATTAATGCCCAAAAAGGAGAACCCGAATCTCAATCGGGTCTCGTAAGTTTTTTCACCCTTCGTTTTTTCGACACCGGATTTTTACGGTAAAACGGGATTACCGTGCCTCGTCTTCGATTTACCATTGCTGGTGAGTGGTGAACCACGGTACTGTTCCGTTTCAAATCCATGCACGCATTTCTAAAAGTCGTACGACACTGTTTCTCCATTTCGGACGGATGTTGCACTTGCACCGTGGATGTTGCACCCTGTATATATCGATTATTCGGACGGCCATAACTTCTGGCTCATTTAGAGTTACGGGAGCCATAACCTGTCAAAACGAAGGCCACGGTGAGTTCTACGGCTTTGACAGCATTCAGCCATCAACGGATAGATTAATGTCCAAAAAGGACAACCCGAATCTCAATCGGATCTCGTAAGTTTTTTCACCCTTCATTTTTTCGACACCGGATTTTTACAGTAAAACATGATTACCGTGCCTCGTCTTCGATTTACCATCACTGGAGAGTGGTGCTCCACGGTACTGTTCCGTTTCAAATCCATGCACGCATTTTTAAAAGTCGTACGGCACTGTTTCTCCATTTCCGACGGATGTTGCACCTTGCACCGTGGATGTTGCACCCTGTATATATATCGATTATTCGGACGGCCATAACTTCTGGCTCGTTTAGAGTTATGGGAGCCATAACCTTTTAAAACGAAGGCCACGATGAGTTCTACGGCTTTGACTTCTTTCAGCCATCAACGGATAGATTAATGCCCAAAAAGGACAACCCGAATCTCAATCGGGTCTCGGAAGTTTTTTACCCTTCGTTTTTTCGACACCGGATTTTTACGGTAAAACGGGATTACCGTGCCTCGTCTTCGATTTACCAACGCAGGAGAGTGGTGCACCATGGTACTGTTCCGTTTCAAATCCATGCACGCATTTCTAAAAGTCGTACGGCACTGTTTCACCATTTCGGACGGATGTTGCACCTTGCACCGCGAATGTTGCACCCTGTAGATATCGATTATTCGGACGGTCATAACTTCTGGCTCGTTTAGATTTCCGGGAGACATAACCTGTCAAAATGAAGGCCACGGTGAGTTCTACAGCTTTGACAGCTTTCAGCCGTCAACGGAATGATTAATGCCCGAAAAGGACAACCTGAATCTCAATCGGGGTTCGTAAGTTTTTTACCCTTCGTTTTTTCGACACCGGATTTTTACGGTAAAATGGGATTACTGTGGCTCGTCTTCAATTTACCATCGCTGGAGAGCGGTGCACCATGGTACTGTTCCGTTTCAAATCCATGCACGCATTTCGAAAAGTCGTACGGCACTGTTTCGCCATTTCGGACGGATGTTGCACCTTGCACCGTGGATGTTGCACCCTGTATATATCGATTATTCGGACAGCCATAACTTCTAGCTCGTTTGGATTTACGGGAGCCATAACCTGTCAAAACGAAGGCCTCGGTGAGTTCTACAGCTTTGACAGCTTTCAGCCATCAACGGATAGATTAATGCCCGAAAAGGACAACCTGAATCTCAATCGGGGTTCGTAAGTTTTTTACCCTTCGTTTTTTTTACACCGGATTTTTACGGTAAAACGGGATTACCATGGCTCGTCTTCGATTTACCATCGCTGGAGATTGGTGCACCATGGTACTGTTCCGTTTCAAATCCATGCACGCATTTCTAAAAGACGTACGGCACAGTTTCGCCATTTTGGACGGATGTTGCACCTTGCACCGCAGATGTTGCACCCTGTAGATATCGATTATTCGGACGGCCATAACTTCTGGCTCGTTTAGATTTACGGGAGCCATAACCTGTCAATACGAAGCCAACGGTGAGTTCTACGACTTTGAAAGCTTTCAGCCATCAACATATAGATTAATGCCCAAAAAGGCGAACCCGAATCTCGATCGGGTCTCGTAAGTTTTTTAACCTTCGTTTTTTCGACACCGAATTTTTACGGTAAAACGGGATTACTGTGCCTCGTCTTCGATTTACCATCGCTGGAGAGTGGTGCACCATGGTACTGTTCCGTTTCAAATCCATGCACGCATTTCTAAAAGTCGTACGGCACTGTTTCGCCATTTCGGACGGATGTTGCACCTTGCACCGCGGATGTTGCACCTTGTAGATATCGATTATTCGGACGGCCATAACTTCTGGCTCGTTTAGAGTTATGGGAGCCATAACCTGTCAAAACGAAGGCCACAGTGAGTTCTACGGCTTTGAAAGGATTTCATCCATCAACGGATAGATTAATGCCCAAAAAGGAGAACCCGAATCTCAATCGGGTCTCGTAAGTTTTTTCACCCTTCGTTTTTTCGACACCGGATTTTTACGGTAAAACGGGATTGCCGTGCCTCGTCTTCGATTTACCATTGCTGGTGAGTGCTGAACTACGGTACTGTTCCGTTTCAAATCCATGCAGGCATTTCTAAAAGTTGTACGGCACTGTTTCTCCATTTCGGACGGATATTGCACCTTGCACCGTGGATGTTGCACCCTGTATATATCGATTATTCGGACGGCCATAACTTCTGGCTCGTTTAGAGTTACGGGAGCCATAACCTGTCAAAACGAAGGCCACAGTGAGTTCTACGGCTTTGACAGCTTTCAGCCTTCAACGGATAGATTAATGCCCAAAAAGGACAACCCGAATCTCAATCGGGTCTCGTAAGTTTTTTCACCCTTCATTTTTTCGACACCGGATTTTTACTGTAAAACATGATTACCGTGCCTCTTCTTCGATTTACCATCGCTGGAGAGTGGTGCACCATGGTACTGTTCCGTTTCAAATCCATGCACGCATTTCTAAAAGTCGTACGGCACTGTTTCTCCATTTCCGACGGATGTTGCACCTTGCGCCGTGGATGTTGCACCCTTTATATATATCGATTATTCGGACGGCCATAACTTCTGGCTCGTTTAGAGTTACGGGAGCCATAACCTGTCAAAACGAAGGCCATGATGAGTTCTACGGCTTTGACCGCTTTCAGCCGTCAACGGATAGATTAATGCCCAAAAAGGACAACCCGAATCTCAATCGGGGTTCGTAAGTTTTTTACCCTTCGTTTTTTCGACACCGGATTTTTACGGTAAAACGGGATTACCGTGGCTTGTCTTCGATTTACCATTGCTGGAGAGTGGTGCACCATGGTACTGTTCCGTTTCAAATCCATGCACGCATTTCTAAAAGTCATACGGCACTGTTTCGCCATTTCGGACGGATGTTGCACCTTGCACCGCGGATGTTGCACCCTGTATACATCGATTATTCGGACAGCCATAACT
This sequence comes from Allium cepa, assembly GCA_030765085.1. NCBI lineage: Eukaryota > Viridiplantae > Streptophyta > Magnoliopsida > Asparagales > Amaryllidaceae > Allium > Allium cepa. The sequence goes on along the minus strand of CM060939.1, from coordinate 123,554 downwards.
TTTGGCTCGTCTAGATTTACGGGAGCCATAACCTGTCAAAACGAAGACCACAGTGAGTTCTACAGCTTTGACAGCATTTAGCCGTCAACGGATAGATTAATGCCCAAAAAGGACAACCCGAATCTCAATTTGGGTTCGTAAGTTTTTTACCCTTCGTTTTTTCGACACCGGATTTTTACGGTAAAACGGGATTACCGTGGCTCGTCTTCGATTTACCATCGCTGGAGAGTGGTGCACCATGGTAATGTTCCGTTTCAAATCCATGCACGCATTTCTAAAAGTCGTACGGCACTGTTTTACCATTTCGGACGGATGTTGCACCTTGCGCCGCGGATGTTGCACCCTGTAGATATCGATTATTCGGACGGCCATAACTTCTGGCTCGTTTAGAGTTACGAGAGCCATAAACTATCAAAACGAAGGCCACGGTGTGTTTTACGGCTTTGACTGCTTTCAGCCGTCAATAGATAGATTAATGCCCAAAAAGGACAACCCGAATCTCAATCGGGTCTCGTAAGTTTTTTACCATTCGTTTTTTTGACACCGGATTTTTACGGTAAAACGGGATTACCGTGCCTCGTCTTCGATTTACCATCGCTGGAGAGTGGTGCACCATGGTACAGTTCCATTTCAAATCCACGCACGCATTTCTAAAAGTCGTACGGCACTGTTTTGCCATTTCGGATGGATGTTGTACCTTGCACCGCGGATGTTGCACCCTGTAGATATCAATTATTCGGACGGTCATAACTTCTGGCTCGTTTAGAGTTACGGGAGCCATAACATGTGAAAACGAAGGCCACGGTGAGTTCTACAGCTTTGACTGCTTTCAGCCGTCAGCGGATAGATTAATGCCCGAAAAGGACAACCCGAATCTCGATCGGGGTTCGTAAGTTTTTTACCCTTCGTTTTTTTGACACCGGATTTTTACGGTAAAACGGGATTACCGTGGCTCGTCTTTGATTTACCATCGCTGGAGAGTGGAGCACCATGGTACTGTTCCGTTTCAAATCCATGAACGCATTTCTAAAAGTCGTACGGCACTGTTTCGCCATTTCGGACGGATGTTGCACCTTGCACCGCGGATGATGCACCCTGTAGATATCGATTATTCGGACGACCATAACTTCTGGCTCATTTAGAGTTACGGGAGCCATAACCTGTCAAAACGAAGGCCACGGTGAGTTCTACGGCTTTGATAGCTTTTAGCCATCAACGGATAGACTAGTGCCCAAAAAGGAGAACATGAATCTCGATCGGGTCTCGTAAATTTTTTACCCTTCGTTTTTTCGACACCGCATTATACGGTAAAACGGGATTACCGTGCCTCGTCTTCGATTTACCATCGCTGGAGAGTGGTGCACCATGGTACTGTTCCGTTTCAAATCCATGCACGCATTTCTAAAAGTCGTACGGCACTGTTTCGCCATTTCGGACGGATGTTGCACCTTGCACCGCGGAAGTTGCACCTTGTAGATATCGATTATTCGGACGGCCATAACTTCTGGCTCGTTTAGAGTTACGGGAGCCATAACCTGTCAAAACGAAGGCCACGGTGAGTTCTACGGCTCTGAAAGCTTGCAGCCATCAATGGATAGATTAATAGCCAAAAAGGAGAACCCGAATTTCAATCGGGTCTCGTAAGTTTTTTCACACTACGTTTTTTCGACACCGGATTTTTACGGTAAAACGGGATTACCGTGCCTCGTCTTCGATTTACCATCGCTGGAGATTGGTGCACCACGGTACTGTTCCGTTACAAATCCATGCACGCATTTCTAAAAGTCGTACGACACTGTTTCTCCATTTCGGGCTGATGTTGCACCTTGCACCGTGGATGTTGCACCCTGTATATATCGATTATTCGGACGGCCATAACTTCTGGCTCGTTTAGAGTTACAGGAGCCATAACCTGTCAAAACGAAGGCCACGGTGAGTTCTACGGCTTTGACAGCATTCAGCTGTCAACGGATAGATTAATGTCCAAAAAGGACAACCCGAATCTCAATCGGGTCTCGTAATTTTTTTACCCTTCGTTTTTTCGACACGGGATTTTTACGATAAAACGGGATTACCGTGCCTCGTCTTCGATTTACCATCGCTGGAGAGTGGTGCACCATGAGACTGTTCCGTTTCAAATCCATGCACGCATTTCTAAAAGTCGTACGGTGCTGTTTCGCCATTTCGGACGGATGTTGCACCTTGCACCGCAGTTGTTGCACCCTATAGATATCGATTATTCGAACGGCCATAACTTCTGGCTCGTTTAGAGTTACGGGAGCCATAACCTGTCAAAACGAAGGCCACGGTAAGTTCTACGGCTTTGACAGCTTTCAGCTGTCAACGGATAGATTAATGCCCAAAAAGGACAACCCGAATCTCAATCGGGTCTCGTAAGTTTTTTACCCTTCGTTTTTCGACAACGGAGTTTTACGGTAAAACGGGATTACCGTGCCTCGCCTTCGATTTACCATCGCTGGAAAGTCGTGCACTATGGTACTGTTCCGTTTCAAATCCATGCACGCATTTCTAAGAGTGGTACGACACTGTTTCGCCATTTCGGACGGATGTTGCACCTTGCACCGCGGATGTTGCACCCTGTAGATATCGATTATTCGGACGGCCATAACTTCTGGCTCATTTAGAGTTACGGGAGCCATAACTTGTCAAAACGAAGGCCACGATGAGTTCTACGGTTTTGACAGCTTTCAGCCGTCAACGGATAGATTAGTGCCCAAAAAGGACAACCCGAATCTCAATCGGGTCTCGTACGTTTTTTACCCTTCGTTTTTTCGACACCGGATTTTTACCGTAAAACGGGATTACCGTGCCTCGCCTTCGATTTACCATCGCTGGAGAGTGGTGCACCATGGTACGGTTCCATTTCAAATTCATGCACGCTTTTCTAAAAGTCGTACGGCACTGTTTCGCCATTTCAAACGGATGTTTCACCTTGCACAGCGGATGTTGCACCCTGTAGATATCGATTATTCGGACGACCATAACTTCTGGCTCGTTTAGAGTTACGGGAGCCATAACCTCTCAAAACGAAGGCCACGAAGAGTTCTACGGCTTTGACCGCTTTCAGCCGTCAACGGATAGATTAATGCCCAAAAAAGGACAACCCGAATCTCAATCGGGTCTCGTAAGTTTTTTACCCTTCGTTTTTTCGACACTGGATTTTTACGTAAACCGAATTACCGTGCCTCGTCTTCGATTTACCATCACTGGAGAGCGGTGCACCATGGTACTGTTCCATTTCAAATCCATGCACGCATTTCTAAAAGTCTTATGATACTTGTTCGCCATTTCGGACGGATGTTGCACCTTGCACCGCGGATGTTGCACCCTGTAGATATCGATCATTCGGACGGCCATAACTTCTGGCTCGTTTAGAGTTAGGGGTGCCATAACCGATCCAAACGAAGGCCACGATGTGTTCTATGGCTTTGACAGCTTTCAGCCGTCAACAGATAGATTAATGCCCAAAAAGGACAACCCGAATCTCAATCGGGTCTCGTAAGTTTTTTACCCTTCGTTTTTTCGACACCGGATTTTTCCCGTAAAACGGGATTACCGTGCCTCGTCGTCGATTTACCATCGCTGGAGAGTGGTGCACCATGGTACTGTTCCGTTTCAAATCCATGCACGCATTTCTAAAAGTCGTAGGACACTGTTTCGCCATTTTGGACGGATGTTGCACCTTGCACCGTGGATGTTGCACCCTGTAGATATCGGTTATTCGGACGGCCATAACTTCTGGCTCGTTTAAAGTTACGTGAGGCATAACCTGTCAAAACGAAGGCCACGGTGAGTTCTACGGCTTTGACAGCATTCAGCCGTCAACGGATAGATTAATGTCCAAAAAGGACAAACCGAATCTCAATCGGGTCTCGTAAGTTTTTAACCCTTCGTTTTTTCGACAACGGATTTTTACGGCAAACGGGATTACCGTGCCTCGTCTTCGATTTACCATCGCTGGAGTGGTGCACCATGGTACTGTTCCGTTTCAAATCCATGCACGCATTTCTAAAAGTCGTACGGCACTGTTTCTCCATTTCGGACGGATGTTGCACCTTGCACCGTGGATGTTGCACCCTGTATATATCGATTATTCGGACGGCCATAACTTCTGGCTCGTTTAGAGTTACGGGAGCCATAACCTGTTAAAACGAAGGCCTCGGTGAGATCTACGGCTTTGACAGCATTCAACTGTCAACGGATAGATTAATGTCCAAAAAGGACAACCCGAATCTCAATCGGGTCTAGTAAGTTTTTTACCCTTCGTTTTTTCGACACCGGATTTTTACGGTAAAACGGGATTACCGTGCCTCATCTTCGATTTACCATCGCTGGAGAGTGGTGCACCATGGTACTGTTCCATTTCAAATCCATGCACGCATTTCTAAAAGTCGTACGGCACTGTTTCGCCATTTCGGACGGATGTTGCACCTTGCACCGCAGATGTTGCACCCTATAGATATCGATTATTCGAACGGCCATAACTTCTGGCTCGTTTAGAGTTACGAGAGCCATAACCTGTCAAAACGAAGGCCACGGTGAGTTCTACGGCTTTGACAGCTTTCAGCCCTCAACGGATAGATTAATCCCAAAAAGGACAACCCGAATCTCAATCGGGTCTCGTAAGTTTTTTACCCATCGTTTTTTCAACACCGGATTTTTACGGTAAAACGGGATTACCGTGCCTCGCCTTCGATTTACCATCGCTGGAGAGTGATGCACCAAGGTGCAATTCCGTTTCAAATCCATGCACGCTTTTCTAAAAGTCGTACGGCACTGTTTCGCCATTTCAGATGGATGTTGCACCTTGCACCGCGGATGTTGCACCCTTTAGACATCGATTATTCGGACGGCCATAACTTCTGGCTCGTTTAGAGTTACGGGAGCCATAACCTATCAAAACGAATGCCACTAGGAGTTCTACGGCTTTGACAGCTTTCAACCAGCAACGGATAGATTAGTGCCCAAAAAGGACAAGCCGAATTTCAATCGGGGTTCGTAAGTTTTTTACCCTTCGTTTTTTCGACACCGGATTTTTACGGTAAAACGGGATTACCGTGGTTCGTCTTCGATTTACCATCACTGGAGAGTGGTGCACCATGGTACTGTTCCGTTTCAAATCCATGCACGCATTTCTAAAAGTCGTACGGCACTGTTTCGCCATTTCGGACGGACGATGCACCTTGCACCGCGGATGTTGCACCCAGTATACGTCGATTATTCGGACAGCCATAAATTTTGGCTCGTTTAGATTTACGGGAGCCATAACCTGTCAAAACGAAGGCCACGTCGAGTTCTACAGCTTTGATAGCTTTCAGCCGTCAATGGATAGATTAATGCCCGAAAAGGACAACCCGAATCTCAATTTGGGTTCGTAAATTTTTTACCCTTCGTTTTTTCGACACCGGATTTTTACCATAAAACGGGATTACCGTGGCTCGTCTTCGATTTACCATCGCTGGAGAGTGGTGCACCATGGTAATGTTCCGTTTCAAATCCATGCACGCATTTCTAAAAGTCATACGGCACTGTTTCACCATTTCGGACGGATGTTGCACCTTGCACCGCGGATGTTGCACCCTGTAGATATCGATTATTCGGACGGCCATAACTACTGGCTCGTTTAGAGTTACGAGAGCCATAACCGGTCAAAACGAAGGCCACGGTGAGTTCAACGGCTTTGAAAGCTTTTAGCCATCAACGGATAGACTAATGCCCAAAAAGGAGAACCCGAATCTCGATCGGGTCTCGTAAGTTTTTTACCCTTCGTTTTTTCGACACCGGATTTTTATGGTAAAACGGGATTACCGTGCCTCGTCTTCGATTTACCATCGCTGGATAGTGGTGCACCATGGTACTGTTCCGTTACAAATCCATGCACGCATTTCTAAAAGTCGTACGGCACTGTTTCGCCATTTCGGACGGATGTTGCACCTTACACCGCGGATGTTGCACCTTGTAGATATCGATTATTCGGACGGCCATAACTTCTGGCTCGTTTAGAGTTACGAGAGCCATAACCTGTCAAAACGAAGGCCACGGTGAGTTCTACGGCTTTGAAAGCTTTTAGCCATCAACGGATAGACTAATGCCCAAGAAGGAGAACCCGAATCTCGATCGGGTCTCGTAAGTTTTTTACCCTTCGTTTTTTCGACACCGGATTTTTATGGTAAAACGGGATTACCGTGCCTCGTCTTCGATTTACCATCGCTGGATAGTGGTGCACCATGGTACTGTTCCGTTTCAAATCCATGCACGCATTTCTAAAAGTCGTACGGCACTGTTTCGCCATTTCGGACGGATGTTGCACCTTGCACCGAGGATGTTGCACCTTGTAGATATCGATTATTCGGACGGCCAGAACTTCTGTCTCGTTTAGAGTTACAGGAGCCATAACCTGTCAAAACGAAGACCACGGTGAGTTCAACGGCTTTGAAAGCTTTCAGCCATAAATGGATAGATTAATGCCCAAAAAGGAGAACCTGAATCTCAATCGGATCTCGTAAGTTTTTTCACCCTTCGATTTTTCGACACCGGATTTTTATGGTAAAATGGGATTACCGTGCCTCGTCTTCGATTTACCATCGCTGGAGAGTGGTGCACCACGGTACTGTTCCGTTTCAAATCCATGCACGCATTTCTAAAAGTCGTACGGCACTGTTTCGCCATTTCGGACGGATGTTGCACCTTGCACCGCGGATGTTGCACCCTATAGATATCGATTATTCGAACGGCCATAACTTCTGGCTCGTTTAGAGTTACGGGAGCCATAACCTGTCAAAACGAAGGCCACGGTGAGTTCTACGGCTTTGACTGCTTTCAGCCGTCAACGGATAGACTAATACCCAAAAAGTACAGCCCGAATCTCAATCGGGTCTCGTAAGTTTTTTACCCTTCGTTTTTTCGACACCGGATTTTTACGGTAAAACGGGATTACAATGCCTCGCCTTCGATTTACCATTGCTGGAGAGTGATGCACCAAGGTACTGTTCCGTTTCAAATCCATGCACGCTTTTCTAAAAGTCGTATGGCACTGTTTCGCCATTTCAGACGGATGTTGCACCTTGCACCGCGGATGTTGTACCCTGTAGATATCGATTATTCGGACGGCCATAACTTCTGGCTCGTTTAGAGTTACGGGAGCCATAACCTGTCAAAATAAAGGCCACTATGAGTTCTATGGCTTTGGCAGCTTTCAGCCGTCAATGGATAGATTAATGCCCAAAAAGGACAACCCGAATCTCAATCGGGTCTCGTAAGTTTTTTGCCCTTCGTTTTTTCGACACCGGATTTTTATGGTAAAACGGGATTACCGTGCCTCGTCTTCGATATACCATCGCTGGAGAGTGGTGCACTATGGTACTTTTCTGTTTCAAATCCATGCACGCATTTCTAAGAGTGGTACGACACTCTTTCGCCATCTCGGACGGATGTTGCACCTTGCACCGCGGATGTTGCACCCTGTAGATATCGATTATTCGGACGGGCATAACTTCTGGATCGTTTAGAGTTACGGCAGCCATAACCTGTCAAAACGAAGGCCACGATGAGTTCTACGGCTTTGACAGCTTTCAGCCGTCAGCGGATAGATTGATGCCCAAAAAGGACAACCAGATTCTCAATCGGGTCTCGTACGTTTTTTGCCCTTCGTTTTTTCGACACCGGATTTTTACGGTAAAACGGGATTACCGTGCCTCGCCTTCGATTTACCATCGCTGGAGAGTGGTGCACCATGGTACGGTTCCGTTTCAAATCCATGCACGCTTTTCTAAAAGTCGTACGGCACTGTTTCGCCATTTCAGACGGATGTTGCACCTTGCACCGCGGATGTTGCACCCTGTAGATATCGATTATTCGGACGGCCATAACTTTTGGCTCGTTTAGAGTTACGGGAGCCATAACCTCTCAAAACGAAGGCCACGATGAGTTCTACGGCTTTGACCGCTTTCAGCCGTCAACAGATAGATTAATGCCAAAAAAGGACAACCCGAATCTCAATCGGGTCTCGTAAGTTTTTTACCCTTCGTTTTTTCGACACCGGATTTTTACGTAAAACGGGATTACCGTGCCTCGCCTTCGATTTACCATCGCTGGAGAGTGGTGCACCATGGTACCGTTCCGTTTCAAATCCATGCACGCATTTCTAAAAGTCGTACGGCACTGTTTCTCCATTTCGGACGGATGTTGCACCTTGCACCGTGGATGTTGCACCCTGTATATATCGATTATTCGGACGGCCATACCTTCTGGCTCGTTTAGAGTTACGGGAGCCATAACCTGTCAAAACGAAGGCCTCGATGAGTTCTACGGCTTTGATAGCATTCAGCTATCAACGGATAGATTAATGTCCAAAAAGGACAACCCGAATCTCAATCGGGTCTCGTAAGTTTTTTACCCTTCGTTTTTTCGACATCGGATTTTTACGGTAAAACAGGATTACCGTGCCTCGTCTTCGATTTACCATCGCTGGAGAGTGGTGCACCATGCTACTGTTCCGTTTCAAATCCATGCACGCATTTCTAAAAGTCGTACGGCACTGTTTCGCCATTTTGGACGGATGTTGCACCTTGCACCGTGGATGTTGCACCCTATAGATATCGATTATTCGAACGGCCATAACTTCTGGCTCGTTTAGAGTTACGGGAGCCATAACCTGTTAAAACGAAGGCCACGGTGAGTTCTACGGCTTTAACAGCTTTCAGCCCTCAACGGATAGATTAATGCCCAAAAAGGACAACCCGAATCTCAATCGGGTCTCGTAAGTTTTTTACCCTTCGTTTTTTCGACACCGGATTTTTACGGTAAAACGGGATTACCGTACCTCGCCTTCAATTTACCATCGCTGGAGAGTGATGCACCAAGGTGCTGTTCCGTTTCAAATCGATGCACGCTTTTCTAAAAGTCGTACGACACTGTTTCGCCATTTCAGCCGGATGTTGCACCTTGCACCGCGGATGTTGCACCCTGTAGATATCGATTATTCGGACGGCCATAACTTCTGGCTCGTTTAGAGTTACGGGAGCCATAACCTGTCAAAACGAATGCCACTATGAGTTCTACGGCTTTGACAGCTTTCAGCCATCAATGGATAGATTAATGCCCAAAAAAGGACAACCCGAATCTCAATCGGGTCTCGTAAGTTTTTTACCCTTCATTTTTTCGACACCGGATTTTTACGGTAAAACGGGATTACCGTGCCTCGTCTTCGATTTACCATTGCTGGAGAGTGGTGCACCAAGGTACTGTTCCGTTTCAAATCCATGCACGCATTTCTAAAAGTCGTAAGGCACTGTTTCGCCATTTCAGACGGATGTTGCACCTTGCACCGCGGATGTTGTACCCTGTAGATATCGATTATTCGGACGGCCATAACTTCTGGCTCGTTTAGATTTACGGGATCCATAACCTGTCAAAACGATGGCCACGGTGAGTTCTACGGCTTTGATAGCATTCAGCCGTCAACGGATAGATTAATGCCCGAAAAGGACAACACGAATCTCAATCGGGTCTCGTAAGTTTTTTACCCTTCGTTTTTTTGACACCGGATTTTTACGGTAAAACGGGATTACCGTGGCTCGTCTTCGATTTACCATCGCTGGAGAGTGGTGCACCATGGTAATGTTCCGTTTCAAATCGATGCACGCATTTCTAAAAGTCGTACGGCACTGTTTTGCCATTTCAGACGGATGTTGCACCTTGCACCGCGCATGTTGCACCCTGTAGATATCGATTATTCGGACGGCCATAACTTCTGGGTCGTTTAGAGTTACGGGAGCCATAACCTGTCAAAACGAAGGCCACGGTGAGGTCTACGGCTTTGACAGCTTTAAGCCGTCAACGGATAGATTAATGCCCAAAAAGGACAACCCGAATCTCAATAGGGTCTCGTATGTTTTTTACCCTTCGTTTTTTCGAAACCGGATTTTAACGGTAAAACGGGATTACCGTGGCTCGTCTTCGATTTACCATCGCTGGAGAGTGGTGCACCATGGTACTGTTCCATTTCAACTCCATGCACGCATTTCTAAAAGTCGTACGACACAGTTTCGCCATTTCGGACGGATGTTGCACCTTGCACCGCGGATGTTGCACCCTGTAGATATCGATTATTCGGACGACCATAACTTCTGGGTCGTTTAGAGTTACGGGAGCCATCACCTGCCAAAACGAAGGCCACGGTGAGTTCTACGGCTTTGACAGCTTTCAGCCGTCAACGGATAGATTAATGCCCGAAAAGGACAACCCGAATCTCAATCGGGTCTCGTAAGTTTTTTACCCTTCGTCTTTTCGACACCGAATTTTTACGGTAAAACGGGATTACCGTGGCTCGTCTTCGATTTACCATCGCTGGAGAGTGGTGCACCATGGTACTGTTCCGTTTCAAATCCATGCATGCATTTGTAAAAGTCGTACGGCACTGTTTCGCCATTTCGGACGGATATTGCCCCCTGCACCGCGGATGTTGCACCCTATAGATATCGATTATTCGGACCACCATAACTTCTGGCTCGTTTAGAGTTACGGGAGCCATAACCTGTCAAAACGAAGGCCATCGTGAGTTCTACGTCTTTGATCGCTTTCAGCTGTCAACGGATAGATTAATGCCCGAAAAGGACAACCCGAATCTCAACCGGGTCTCGTAAGTTTTTTACCCTTCGTTTTTTCGACATCGGATTTTTACGGTAAAACGGGATTACCGTGCCTCGTCTTCGATTTACCATCGCTGGAGAGTGGTGCACCATGGTACTGTTCCGTTTCAAATCCATGCACGCATTTCTAAAAGTCGTACGACACTGTTTCGCTATTTCGGACGGATGTTGCACCATGCACCGCGGATGTTGCACCCTTTAGATATCGATTATTCGTACGGTCATAACTTCTGGCTCGTTTAGAGTTACGGGAGCCATAACCTGTCAAAACGAAGGCCACGGTGAGTTCTACGGCTTTGACAGATTTAAGCCGTCAACGGATAGATTAATGCCCAAAAAGGACAACCCGAATCTCAATTGGGTCTCGTAAGTTTTTTACCCTTCGTTTTTTCGACACCGGATTTTAACGGTAAAACGGGATTACCGTGGCTCGTCTTCGATTTACCATCGCTGGAGAGTGGTGCACCATGGTACTGTTCCATTTCAACTCCATGCACGCATTTCTAAAAGTCGTACGACACAGTTTCGCCATTACGGACGGATGTTGCACCTTGCACCGCGGATGTTGCACCCTGTAGATATCGATTATTCGGACGGCCATAACTTCTGGGTCGTTTAGAGTTACGGGAGCCATGACCTGCCAAAACGAAGGCCACGGTGAGTTCTACGGCTTTGACATCTTTCAGCCGTCAATGGATTAATGCCCGAAAAGGACAACCCGAATCTCAATCGGGTCTCGTAAGTTTTTTACCCTTCGTTTTTTCGACACCGGATTTTTACGGTAAAACGGGATTACCGTGGCTCGTCTTCGATTTACCATCGCTGGAGAGTGGTGCACCGTAGTACTGTTCCGTTTAAAATCCATGCATGCATTTCTAAAAGTCGTACGGCACTGTTTCGCCATTTCGGACGGATGTTGCACCCTGCACCGCGGATGTTGCACCCTGTAGATATCGATTATTCGGACGGCCATAACTTCTGGCTCGTTTAGAGTTACGGGAGCCATAACCTGTCAAAACGGAGGCCACGGTGAGTTCTACAGCTTTGACCACTTTCAGCCGTCAACGGATAGATTAATGCCCAAAAAGGACAACCCGAATCTCCAACGGGTCTCGTAAGTTTTTTACCCTTCGTTTTTTCGACACCGGATTTTTATGGTATAACGGGATTACCGTGCCTCGTCTTCGATTTACCATCGCTGGAGAGTGGTGCACCATGCTACTGTTCCATTTCAAATCCATGCATGCATTTCTAAAAGTCGTACGGCACAGTTTCACCATTTCGGACGGATGTTGCACCTTGCACCACGGATGTTGCACCCTGTAGATATCGATTTTTCGGACGGCAATAACTTCTGGCTCATTTAGATTTGCGGGAGCCATAACCTGTCAAAACGAAGGCCACGGTGAGTTCTACAGCTTTGACATCTTTCAACCGTCAACGGATAGATTAGCGCCCGAAAAGGACAACTCGAATCTCAATCAGGTCTCGTAAGTTTTTTACCCTTCGTTTTTTCGACACCAAATTTTTACGGTAAAATGGGATTACCGTGGCTCTTCTTCGATTTACCATCGCTGGAGAGTGGTGCACCATGGTACTGTTCCGTTTCAAATCCATGCATGCATTTGTAAAAGTCGTACGGCGCTGTTTCGCCATTTCGGACGGATGTTGCACCTTGCACCGCGGATGTTGCACCCTGTAGATATCGATTATTCGGACGGCCATAACTTCTGGCTCGTTTAGAGTAAAGGGAGCTACAACCTGTCAAAACGAAGGCCACGGTGAGTTCTACCGCTTTGATAGGTTTCAGCCGTCAACGGATAGATTAATGCCCAAAAATGACAACCCGAATCTCAATCGGGTCTCGTAAGTTTTTTACCCTTCGTTTTTTCGACACCGGATTTTTACGGTAAAATGGGATTACCGTGCCTCGTCTTCGAATTACCATCGCTGGAGAGTGGTGCACCATGGTACTGTTCCGTTTCAAATCCATGCACGCATTTCTAAAATTCGTACCACACTGTTTCGCAATTTCGGACGGATTTGCACCTTGCACCGCGGATGTTGCACCCTGTAGATATCGATTATTCGGACGGCCATAACTTCTGGCTCGTTTAGAGTTACGGGAGCCCTAACCTGTCAAAACAAAGGCCACGGTGTGTTTTACGGTTTTTACAGCTTTCAGCCATCAACGGATAGATTAATTCCCTAAAAGGACAGGCCAAATCTCAATCGGGTCTCGTAAGTTTTTTACCCTTTGTTTTTACGACACCGGATTTTTACGGTAAAACTGGATTACCGTGCCTCATCTTCGATTTACCATCGCTGGAGAGTGGTGCACCATGGTATAGTTCCGTTTCAAATCCATGCACGCATTTCTAAAAGTCGTACGACACTGTTTCGCCATTTCGGACGGATGTTGCACCTTGCACCGCGGATGTTGCACCCTATAGATATCGATTATTCGGACGGCCATAACTTCTGGCTTGTTTAGAGTTACGGGAGCCATAACCTGTCAAAACGAAGGCCACGGTGAGTTCTATAGCTTTGACCACTTTCAGCCGTCAAAACATAGATTAATGCCCTAAAAGGACAACCCGAATCTCAATCGGGTCTCGTAAGTTTTTTACCCTTCATTATTTCGACACCGGATTTTAACGGTAAAACGGAATTACCGTGGCTCGTCTTCGATTTACCATCGCTGGAGAATGGTGCACCATGTTATCCCGCTTTTTGGCAAAGCAGCGATACCAAAAGATTGGTCAAAAGCAAAAGACAATTCGCCTCAGAGATCGGTTGCATTCCACTTCACTATGGATATCGATGAATTTTGTCCGAGCCCGGATCAGGCTATAATTGTTGGGACATGACAAGCAAGACCGTGAAAGCCAGTGTTACAAATTTCAGGTTAATCGGAGTTCGTATGAACAAGATATGATCGATGCAAGTTAGCCAAAGTTTACAGTGTTTGAAACCATCGGTTTGCTGAGTAGATGGCCATTTCGAACAGATAGGGTTCGAACCCATCAAGCCTTGTTCGAACCCATTAGGCTCCACGCGTTTCGAATCGATCGCATTCGAAATGATCAGCAGTATTGTTCTCTTCGAATCGATCGAGTACGAATCGATGAGATGGACATCCACTCAGCATGACAACGCCTCGCTCACTTCGAATTCATAAAGTTGGAACCCGTCACCGCTTGAACTTCGAATCCATCACCATCGATAACTTCGAATCGATCGGTCCCACGACCAAGCACTGCTTCGTGTCGATCGCCTCCATCAGGTTCGAATCCATGAACAATCGCTCATTCGAAACCACCCAGTCAACTAGTGACGTGTCACCCATCGGTTTGAATGCATCGATATACATGGATTCGAAGCGGTCAACACGGAGAAAAAGTAGGATCGATGCGAGGAGTGCGCGCCACGTCACTACAGTACCACGTGCTTCCATCGATTCGAATGCATGGGTTCGAAGTCGTGGGTTCGAACTAAACAGCCGGGTGAGATTCATCAACTCGAATCGATCATATCTCCTAAACTACTGATCCAAATGCAACGAAATTTTCATAGTAGCTTCCATACAAGGTAAAGATTGTTCCTGCCAAGTTTCAGCTCGATTGGACCATTTCTTGATGGGTTCGAAATCACTTCGAATCGATGTCAGATCGAGATGAAACTTGGTGGGTCGGTCGCGTGGGCCCACTCACGTGCCAGAAGAAGTCTCCCGAAGTTTGAGCGAGATCTGGGCCCCCAACGCCTATAAATAGCACCCTGAAGCCTTCAGAAAGGGGTAGCTTCCAGGAACTTCTGCCATTGAACACCAAGACTCTGCCGGATTCCATTCTATTCATCATAACCAACGTTGTATTCAGATTCCAAAGCTATTATCAACTGTAATTCATTGTAATCGATCTATCAAGCAAAGCAATAAAGAGAAAACCTTCAAAGTGGACGTAGGCACGAACGCCGAACCACTATAAATCCTGTGTTTGTGATTGTTGTCTGCGAATTATTGTGATTTGTTACTTAGATCTGAATTCTATATTGATTGTCGCTGAGTTCTGTGTTGATTATTATCGATTTAAGTACGTAAACGGGCGCTTTCGCGGTATTGGGTGTTTGTGGCCAATTTCGGCGCAAGCACACCATGGTACTGTTCCATTTCAAATCCATGCACGCATTTCTAAAAGTCGTACGGCACAGTTTCGCCATTTCGAACGGATGTTGCACCTTGCACCGCGGATGTTGCACCCTGTAGATATCGATTATTCGGACGGGCATAACTTTGGCTCGTTTAGTGTTACAGGAGCAATAACCTGTCAAAACGCAGGCCACGGTGAGTTCTACGGCTTTGACAGCTTTCATCCGTCAATGGATAGATTAATGCCCGAAAAGGACAACCCGAATCTCAATCGGGTCTCGTAAGTTTTTTACCCTTCGTCTTTTCGACCCCAGATTTTTACGGTAAAACGGGATTACCGTGGCTCGCCTTCGATTTACCATCGCTGGAGAGTGGTGCACCATGGTACTGTTCCGTTTCAAATCCATGCACGCATTTCTAAAAGTCGTACGACACTGTTTCGCCATTTCGGACGGATGTTGCACCTTGCAACGCGGATGTTGCACCCTGTAGATATCGATTATTCGGACGGTCATAACTTCTGGCTCGTTTAGAGTTACGGGAGCCATAACCTGTCAAAACGAAGGCCACAGTGAGTTCTACAGATTTGACAGCTTTCAGCCGTCAACGGATAGATTAATCCCCTAAAAGCACAACCCGAATCTCAATCGGGGTTCGTAACTTTTTTACCCTTCGTTTTTTCGACATCGGATTTTTACGGTAACCGTGGCTCGTCTTTGATTTACCATCGCTGGAGAGTGGTGCACCGCGGTACTATTCCATTTCAAATCCATGCACGCATTTCTAAAAGTCGTACGGCACTGTTTCGCCATTTCGGACGGATGTTGCACCTTGCACCGCGGATGTTGCACCATGTATATATCGATTATTCGGGCAGCCATAACTTCTGGCTCGTTGAGATTTACGGAAGCCATAACCTGTCAAAAGGAAGGCCACGGTGAGTTCTACAGCTTTGATAGCTTTCAGCCGTCAATGGATAGATTAATGCTCGAAAAGGACAACCCGAATCTCAATCTGGGTTCGTAAGTTTTTTACCCTTCTTTTTTTCGACACCGGATTTTTACGGTAAAACGGGATTACCGTGGCTCGTCTTCGATTTACCATCGCTGGAGAGTGGTGCACCATGGTAATGTTCCGTTTCAAATCCATGCACGCATTTCTAAAAGTCGTACGACACTGTTTCGCTATTTCGGACGGATGTTGCACCTTGCACCGCGGATGTTGCACCCTGTAGATATCGATTATTCGGACGGCCATAACTTCTGGCTCGTTTAGAGTTACGGGAGCCAATAACCTGTCAAAACGAAGGCCACGATGAGTTCTACGGCTTTGACAGCTTTAAGCCGTCAACGGATAGATTAATGCCCAAAAAGGACAACCCGAATCTCAATTGGTTCTCGTAAATTTTTTAACCTTCGTTTTTTCGACACCGGATTTTAACGGTAAAACGGGTTTACCGTGGCTCGTCTTCGATTTACCATCGCTGGAGAGTGGTGCACCATGGTACTGTTCCATTTCAACTCCATGCACGCATTTCTAAAAGTCGTACGACACAGTTTTGCCATTTCGGACGGATGTTGCACCTTGCACCGCGGATGTTGCACCCTGTAGTTATGGATTATTCGGACGACCATAACTTCTGGTTCGTTTAGAGTTACGGGAGCCATCACCTACCAAAACGAGTGCCACGGTGAGTTCTATGGCTTTGACAGCTTTCAGCCGTCAATGGATAGATTAATGTCCGAAAAGGACAACCCGAATCTCAATCGGGTCTCTTAAGTTTTTTACCCTTCGTTTTTTCGACACCGGATTTTTACGGTAAAACGGGATTACCGTGGCTCATCTTCGAGTTACCATCGCTGGAGAGTGGTGCACCATGGTACTGTTCCGTTCCAAATCCATGCATGCATTTCTAAAAGTCGTACGGCACTGTTTCGCCATTTCGAACGGATGTTGCACCCTGCACCGCGGATGTTGCACCCTGTAGATATCGATTATTCGGACGACCATAACTTCTGGTTCGTTTAGAGTTACGGGAGCCATAACCTGTCAAAACGAAGGCCACGGTGAGTTCTACGTCTTTGACCGCTGTTTGCGCCAAAATTGGTCACAAACCCCAAGTATTGTGAAAGCACCAGTGTTGGAATATAAATCAGCAATATCCAAACACAAATCACGGATCTAAGCAAGCAACACACAGCAAAATAGAAATTATGAACAAGAACACACAATTTATAGTGGTTCGGCTATCTCCGGCCTACGTCCACTTCAAAGGTTTTAACTTTTATCGATGTTCTTCGCTGATTACTCTTGATTACAGCGGATTACAATGAATTGTAGTTCTGAGATTCAAGTACAACGGTGGTTGTTGAGTGCTAAGTAGAGCCTTGGTGGAGTCTTGATGCTTCAGAGTCTTGATTTTGCCAAAGAGAATCCGGTCCCTTTTCTGAATGACCTGGGGCTCTATTTATAGGCGTAGGAGGCTGATATTTCTCCTAGAAATCAGGTAGACCACTTCCAGCACGTGAGGGGGCCCACATGGCCGATACCTGGAGATCCGGGCCCACATTGGGATCGATTCGACCCTAGGTTCGAATCGATCAAGAAATCGTCCAATCATGGTGAAATTTGGCGTGGACATTCTTCAACATGTAGATGAACTCCTGTAAAAATTTCATGGGATTTGGATCAGTGGATTGGAAGTTATGATCGGTTCGAAATTGGCGTGTTCGGCTTTCTGTTTGGTTCGAATCGATGCCATGGTCTTCTTCGAATCGATCTGTCTGATTCGAGTACTTCGAATCGATCCAAGGGGTTGCGTGGCGCGCCTTCTTCGGCTCGAGCCAAGTTTTTCGCCGAGTTGAACGAGTCGAGTCCGAGTTCTCTGCCGAGTTTGCTGGATGGCTTCGTGGTTGGATTCGAGGTTCATCTTCGAATCGATGGAATGTCGTTTGTTCGAATCGATCCAGACGCGTCACCTTGGATCGATTCGAAGTTGTCTTAACACGTTGGATTCGAAGATAGCATGGGGCGAGGTGACTTGGATGGATTCGAAGCAAGGCTATCTGGGGGTTTACTTGATGGAGTCGAAGCGAGGGCATTTCTCATGGATCCGATGCAATGGCAACTCCATAGATACGAACTCCATAACCAGGAGGGATTCGAAGAGAGGACATCGTGATGGAGTCGAAGTCAATGGTGTTGAAGCAGGATGGAGTCGTTGGCTGATGGATTCGAACATGATGGGTTCGAACTAGTCAGGGTGATGGGTTCGAACTGAGCAATGCCCATTCCTCTTAACTTGAATCCATCATAACTTGAGCATACGACCTCGGATTGACTTGAAATTTGAAATGCAGACTTCTATGATCTTTCTTGTCGTGTCCTATCAATTGTGGCCCGTTCCGGACTCGGACAAAATTCATTGATATTCATGAATAGTAATCATTGACTTTCAGTAAATATTGGATATCTCAACTTTGCTAAAATTTGGGATAACATTTTGCCCCCAAAAACATGCCTTTTTGTAAAAGGTATGTTTTGAATGGTCTTATATCAAGTGTAAGGAATTCATGTTTCATTCATAACTGTGGTATTATCAATCAAGATTGTGGCTGTTCGAAGCCAAATCAATATTCATTCTTTCCGTAGAAGTTGAGAATGAAGTTTCGTAGTCTCTCCGGACTATTACTGGATGCTCTGAACCCTTACTAAGTCCGTTCCAGACTTAGTGATTGAATAGAAAGATCCTATCGCTCTCTGGCGTTGCCTTCTATCCCTTACACTCTGGTCCCAGTCAGGACATATAGCGATATCATGGTCGTTCTGGGGCGATCATAGCCTCTCCGGGCTCTTGCTGGATCCCATCCTGTCACTCTCCGGTGAAGGGGAAACAGCGCTTAAGTGAGTCGATCCTGTCGCTCTCCGACGAAGCAACTCACTTCTTGCACTTCAGTTCAGTGTATCTGAACATTTAGCGATGTCTTGGTCGTTCGAGACCGATCATAGCCTCTCCGGACTCTTGCTGGATCCCATCCTGTCACTCTCCGGTGAAGGGGAAACAACGCTTAAGTGAGTCGATCCTGTCGCTCTCCGGCGAAGCAACTCACTTCTTGCACTTCGGACCCCATCTCTCTCTGGGTAGGGTCATAAAGCGATCATGTTTATATTGGTATTTAGTGTTCATCCTTTGACTCTCCGGTCAAAAGGTTTATTTCAAGAAGTTCTAATTTATTTATCGAAATTCAAGTTTTAGATGTTCAATCTCAAACATCAGAAAAAAGCTAAAACTGCCTCTCCGGGCGTAGCGGTTTATCTCCATCTCAGGGCATGCCTAGGGATCTCTCCGGTTCCCGTACATGTGTAAGTGGAGTAACCGTTTATTCTGAAAATAAATCTAAATAAAATTATTCGACCGAAGTCCAAATCCTGGACTTGGCCCTTGCCATCTCTAATCAGTTGATGACGAGTCGTGATCCCGATCCAGGATCGTTCCTGTTAAGTGGAGGCGGTAGTTGTTCAAGCCTTGTCGCTGCTATCCGTTCTCTGACAAATTGCGGCAATCTACCACTCCTGGCATGTTCTTCCACCTCATCCTTTAGGTGACGGCATTCATCTGTAGTGTGCCCATCCAGCTCATGGAATAGGCAATATTTTCCAGTCCTGTGCTCCCGCTCAGTGGGATCCCTTATGGGTGGCTTTCGATAGGGGAGTTGCCTCCTAGTTCTCAGTGAAAGCACCAAAGTGTTTGCACCAAAATTGGTCACAAACCCCAAGTATTGTGAAAGCACCAGTGTTGGAATATAAATCAGCAATATCCAAACACAAATCATGGATCTAAGCAAGCAACACACAGCAAAATAGAAATTATGAACAAGAACACACAATTTATAGTGGTTCGGCTATCTCCGGCCTACGTCCACTTCAAAGGTTTTAACTTTTATTGATGTTCTTCGCTGATTACTCTTGATTACAGCGGATTACAATGAATTGTAGTTCTGAGATTCAAGTACAACGGTGGTTGTTGAGTGCTAAGTAGAGCCTTGGTGGAGTCTTGATGCTCCAGAGTCTTGATTTTGCCAAAGAGAATCCGGTCCTCTGCTTGATTGATGCTAAGGTCATCACACTCTTGGGTCGTGTCACGTGGACCCTAAACTGTCTCATGAAGCAATCTACAAGCTCGCTCCATGTTCCGATTGATCCAGTCTCTAGTTGTCTGAACCATAATGAAGCTAAATCTGTCAAATATAGAGGGAAGCATCGTGCCATCACTTCCTCGGATGGCCCCAGCACTTCCATGTGCCTAATATATCTTGTAATATGCATGGTCGGGTCTGATCTCCCATCATATGGTTCTAGCGCTGGTAGTTTGAACTTTGGAGGGTTCCTTGCGTTTCAGATGTTTAGAGTGAATGGACTCCGACTAACTTCTTCTAGGCCTCCGCTAGGCAATCCTCCTCTCATGATTCGTCGCATTAGGCCTATCATTCTCTCATCTCCGTCTAGGGGTTGGCCCTTCGTCAGATTCCTCTGTCTCGTTTGTCGAGTCATTGTCTCTGAATTGGAAGTTTTCGAACTCTTGAATCTGAACTCTGAATGTAGCGGGTGCTAGTCCTTCTCAGTGAAAGCACCAAAGTGTTTGTGCCAAAATTGGTCACAAACCCCAAGTATTGTGAAAGCACCAGTGTGGGAATATAAATCAGCAATATCCAAACACAAATCACGGATCTAAGCAAGCAACACACAGCAAAATAGAAATTATGAACAAGAACACACAATTTATAGTGGTTCGGCTATCTCCGGCCTATGTCCACTTCAAAGGTTTTAACTTTTATTGATGTTATTCACTGATTACTCTTGATTACAGCGGATTACAATGAATTGTAGTTCTGAGATTCAAGTACAACGGTGGTTGTTGAGTGCTAAGTAGAGCCTTGGTGGAGTCTTGATGCTCCAGAGTCTTGATTTTGCCAAAGAGAATCCGGTCCCTTTTCTGAATGACCTGGGGCTCTATTTATAGGCGTAGAGGCTGATATTTCTCCTAGAAATCAGGTAGACCACTTCCAGCACGTGAGGGGGCCCACATGGCCGATACCTGGAGATCCGGGCCCACATTGGGATCGATTCGACCCTAGGTTCGAATCGATCAAGAAATCGTCCGATCATGGTGAAATTTGGCGTGGACATTCTTCAACGTGTAGATGAACTTCTGTAAAAATTTCATGGGATTTGGATCAGTGGATTGGAAGTTATGATCGGTTCGAAATTGGCGTGTTCGGCATTCTGTTTGGTTCGAATCGATGCCATGGTCTTCTTCGAATCGATCTGTCTGATTCGAGTACTTCGAATCGATCCAAGGGGTGACGTGGCGCGCCTTCTTCGGCTCGAGCCAAGTTTTTCGCCGAGTTGAACGAGTCGAGTCAGAGTTCTCTGCCGAGTTTGCTGGATGGCTTCGTGGTTGGATTCGAGGTTCATCTTCGAATCGATGGAATGTCGTTTGTTCGAATCGATCCAGACGCGTCACCTTGGATCGATTCGAAGTTGTCTTAACACGTTGGATTCGAAGATAGCATGGGGCGAGGTGACTTGGATGGATTCGAAGCAAGGCTATCTGGGGGTTTACTTGATGGAGTCGAAGCGAGGGCATTTCTCATGGATCCGATGCAATGGCAACTCCATGGATACGAACTCCATAACCTGGAGGGATTCGAAGAGAGGACATCATGATGGAGTCGAAGTCAATGGTGTTGAAGCAGGACGGAGTCGTTGGCTGATTGATTCGAACATGATGGGTTCGAACTAGATGGGTTCGAACTAGTTAGGGTGATGGGTTCGAACTGAGCAATGCCCATTCCTCTTAACTTGAATCCATCATAACTTGAGCATACGACCTCGGATTGACTTGAAATTTGAAATGCAGACTTCTATGATCTTTCTTGTCGTGTCCTATCAAATGTGGCCCGTTCCGGACTCGGACAAAATTCATTGAAATCCATGGTTATCCTGCAATGCTCGGTTGATATTCATGAATAGTAATCATTGACTTTCAGTAAATATTGGATATCTCAACTTTGCTAAAATTGGGATAACAACCGCTTTCAGCCGTCAACGGATAGATTAATGCCCGAAAAGGACATCCCGAATCTCAATCGGGTCTCGTAAGTTTTTTACCCTTCGTTTTTTCGACACCGGATTTTTACGGTAAAACAGGATTACCTTGCCTCGTCTTCGATTTACCATCGCTGGAGAGTGGTGCACCATGGTTCTGTTCCGTTTCAAATCCATGCACGCATTTCTAAAAGTCTTACGACACTATTTCGCAATTTCGGACGGATGTTGCACCTTGCACCGCGGATGTTGCACCCTGTAGATATCGATTATTCGGACGGTCATAACTTCTGGCTCGTTTAGAGTTACGGGAGAAATAACCTGTAAAAACGAAGGCCAGGGTGAGTTCTACGGCTTTGACAGCTTTAAGCCATCAACGGATAGATTAATGCCCAAAAAGGACAACCCGAATCTCAATTGGGTCTCGGATGTTTTTTACCCTTTGTTTTTCGACAACGAATTTTAACGGTAAAACGGGATTACCATGGCTGGTCTTCGATTTACCATCGCTGGAGAGTGGTGCACCAAGGTACAGTTCCATTTCAACTCCATGCACGCATTTCTAAAAGTCGTACGACACAGTTTCGCCATTTCGGACGGATGTTGCACCTTGCACCGCGGATGTTGCACCCTGTAGATATCGATTATTCACACGGCCATAACTTCTGGGTCGTTTAGAGTTACGGGAGCCATGACCTGCCAAAACGAAGGCCACGGTGAGTTCTACGGGTTTGACAGCTCTTAGCAGTCAACGGATAGATTAATGCCCGAAAAGGACAACCCGAATCTCAATCGGGTCTCGTAAGTTTTTTACCCTTCGTTTTTTCGACACCGGATTTTTACGTTAAAACGGGATTACCGTGGCTCGTCTTCGATTTACCATCGCTGGAGAGTGGTGCACCATCGTACTGTTCCATTTCAAATCCATGCATGCATTTCTAAAAGTCGTACGACACTGTTTCGCCATTTCGGACGGATGTTGCACCCTGCACCACGGATGTTGCACCATGTAGATATCGATTATTCGGACGGCCATAACTTCTGGCTCGTTTAGAGTTACGGGAGCCATAACCTGTCAAAACGAAGGCCATAGTGAGTTCTACGTCTTTGTTCGCTTTCAACCGTCAACGGATAGATTAATGCCCAAAAAGGAGAACCCGAATCTCAATCGGGTCTCGTAAGTTTTTTACCCTTCGTTTTTTCGACACCGGATTTTTACGGTATAACGGGATTACCGTGCCTCGTCTTCGATTTACCATCGCTGGAGAGTGGTGCACCATGGTACTGTTCCATTTCAAATCTATGCACGCATTTCTAAAAGTCGTACGGCACAGTTTCACCATTTCGGACGGATGTTGCACCTTGCACCGCGGATGTTGCACCCTGTAGATATCGATTTTTCGGACGGCCATAACTTCTGGCTCGTTTAGAGTTACGGGAGGCATAACCTGTCAAAACGAAGGCCACGGTGAGTTCTACGGCTTTGACAGCTTTCAGCCGTCAAAAGATAGATTAGTGCCCGAAAAGGACAGCTCGAATCTCAATCGCGTCTCGTAAGTTTTTTACCCTTCGTTTTTTCGACCCCGGATTTTTACGGTAAAACGGGATTACCGTGGCTCGTCTTCGATTTACCTTCGCTGGAGAGTCATGCACCATGGTACTGTTCCGTTTCAAATCCATGCATGCATTTCTAAAAGTCGTACGGCACTGTTTCGCCATTTCGGACGGATGTTGCACCTTGCAACGCGGATGTTGCACCCTGTAGATATCGATTATTCGGACGGCCATAACTTCTGGCTCGTTTAGAGTTAGGAGCCACAACCTGTCAAAACGAAGGCCACGCTGAGTTCTACTGCTTTGACAACTTTCAGCCGTCAACGGATAGATTAATGCCCAAAAATGACAACCCGAATCTCAATCGGGTCTCGTAAGTTTTTTACCCTTCGTTTTTTCGACACCGGATTTTTACGGTAAAATGGGATTACCGTGCCTCGTCTTCGAATTACCATGGCTGGAGATTGGTGCACCATGGTACTGTTCCGTTTCAAATCCATGCACGCATTAAAAATCGTACGGCACTGTTTCGCAATTTCGGACGGATTTTGCACCTTGCACCGCGGATGTTGCACCCTGTAGATATCGATTATTCGGACGGCCATAACTTCTGGCTCATTTGGAGTTACGGAAGCCCTAACCTGTCAAAACGAAGGCCACGGTGAGTTCTATGGCTTTTACAACTTTCAGCCGTCAACAGATAGATTAATTCCCTAAAAGGACAACCCAAATCTCAATCGGGTCTCGTAAGTTTTTTACCCTTCGTTTTTTCGACACCGGATTTTTACGGTAAAACGGGATTACCGTGCCTCGTCTTCGATTTACCATCGCTGGAGAGTGGTGCACCATGGTACAGTTCCGTTTCAAATCCATGCACGCATTTCTAAAAGTCGTACGACACTGTTTCGCTATTTCGGACGGATGTTGCACCTTGCACCGCGGATGTTGCACCCTGTAGATATCGATTATTCGGACGGCCATAACTTCTGGCTCGTTTAGAGCTATGGGAGCCATAACCTGTCAAAACGAAGGCCACGGTGAGTTCTACGGCTTTGACATCTTTCAGCCGTCAACGGATTGAATAATGCTCAAGATGGACAACCTGAATCTCAATCCGGTCTCGTAAGTTTTTTACCCTTCGTTTTTTCGACACCGGATTTTAACAGTAAAACGGGATTACCGTGGCTCGTCTTCGATTTACCATCGCTGGAGAGTGGTGCACCATGGTACTGTTCCATTTCAAATCCGTGCACGCATTTCTAAAAGTCGTACGACACAGTTTTGCCATTTCAGACGGATGTTGCACCTTGCAACGCGGATGTTGCACCCTGTAGATATCGATTGTTCGGACGGCCATAACTTCGGCTCGTTTAGAGTTACAGGAGCCATAACCTGTCAAAATGAAGGCCACGGTGAGTTCTACGGCTTTGACAGCTTTCAGCCCTCAACGCATATATTAATGCCCGAAAAGGACAACCCGAATCTCAATCGGGTCTCGTAAGTTTTTTACCCTTCGTTTTTTCGACACCGGATTTTTACGGTAAAACGGGATTATCGTGGCTCGTCTTCGATTTACCATCGCTGGAGAGTGGTGCACCATGGTATTGTTCCATTTCAAATCCATGCACGCATTTCTAAAAGTCGTACGGCACAGTTTCGCCTTTTCGGACGGATGTTGCACCTTGCACCGCGAATGTTGCTCCCAGTAGATATCGATTATTCGGACGGCCATAACTTCTGGCTCATTTAGAGTTACGGGAGACATAACCTGTCAAAATGAAGGCCACGGTGAGTTCTACGGCTTTGACCGCTTTCAGCCGTCAATGGATAGATTGATGCCCAAAAAGGACAACCCGAATCTCAATCGAGTCTCGTAAGTATTTTACCCTTCGTTTTTTCGACACCGGATTTTTACGGTATAACGGGATTACCGTGCCTCGTCTTCGATTTACCATCGCTGGAGAGTGGTGCACCATGGTACTATTCGGTTTCAAATCCATGCACGCATTTCT
Organism: Allium cepa; assembly: GCA_030765085.1. Lineage (NCBI taxonomy): Eukaryota > Viridiplantae > Streptophyta > Magnoliopsida > Asparagales > Amaryllidaceae > Allium > Allium cepa. The sequence goes on along the minus strand of CM060939.1, from coordinate 98,064 downwards.
AAAAGTCGTACGGCATTGTTTCGCCATTTCGGACGGATGTTGCACCTTGCACCGCGGATGTTGCACCCTGTAGATATCGATTATTCGGACGGTCATAACTTCTGGCTCGTTTATAGTTATGGGAGCCATAACCTGTCAAAACGAAGGCCACGTTGAGTTATACAGCTTTGACAGCTTTTAGCCATCAACGGGTAGATTAATGCCCAAAAAGGACAACCCGAATCTCAATCGGGTCTCGTAAGTTTTTTACCCTTCGTTTTTTCGACACCGGATTTTAACGGTAAAACGGGATTACCGTGACTCGTCTTCGATTTACCATCGCTGGAGAGTGGTGCACCATGGTACTGTTCTATTTCAAATCCATGCACGCATTTCTAAAAGTCGTACGGCACAGTTTCGCCTTTTCGGACGGATGTTGCACCTTGTACCGCGGATGTTGCACCCTTTAGATATCGATTTTTCGGACGGCCATAACTTCTGGCTCGTTTAGAGAAACGGGAGGCATAACCTGTCAAAACGAAGGCCACGGTGAGTTCTACGGCTTTGACAGCTTTCAGCCGTCATAAGATAGATTAGTGTCCGAAAAGGACAACTCGAATCTCAATCGGGTCTCGTAAGTTTTTTACTCTTCGTTTTTTCGACACCGGATTTTTACGGTAAAACGGGATTACCGTGGCTCGTCTTTGATTTACCATCGCCGGAGAGTGGTGCACCATGGTACTGTTCCGTTTCAAATTCATGCATGCATTTCTAAAAGTCGTACGACACTGTTTCGCCATTTCGGACGGATGTTGCACCTTGCACCGCGGATGTTGCACCCTGTAGATATCGATTATTCGGACGGTCATAACTTCTGGCTCGTTTAGAGTTACGGGAGCCATAACCTGTCAAAACGAAGGCCACAGTGAGTTCTACGGCTTTGACCGCTTTCAGCCGTCAACGGCTAGACTAATGCCCAAAAAGGACAACTCGAATTTCAATCGGGTCTCGTAAGTTTTTTACCCTTCGTTTTTTCGACACCGGATTTCAACGGTAAAACGGGATTACCGTGGCTCGTCTTCGATTTACCATCGCTGGAGAGTGGTGCACCATGGTACTGTTCCATTTCAAATCCGTGCACGCATTTCTAAATGTCGTACGGCACAGTTTCGCCATTTCGGACGGATGTTGCACCTTTCAACGTGGATGTTGCACCCTGTAGATATCGATTGTTCAGACGGCCATAACTTCGGCTCGTTTAGAGTTACAGGAGCCATAACCTGTCAAAATGAAGGCCACGGTGAGTTCTACGGCTTTGACAGCTTTCAGCCGTCAACGCATAGATTAATGCGCGAAAAGGACAACCCGAATCTCAATCGGGTCTCGTAAGTTTTTTACCCTTCGTTTTTTCGACACCGGATTTTTACGGTAAAACGGGATTACCGTGTCTCGTCTTCGATTTACCACCGCTGGAGAGTGGTGCACCATGGTATTATTCCATTTCAAATCCATGCACGCATTTCTAAAAGTCGTACGGCATAGTTTCGCCTTTTCGGACGGATGTTGCACCTTGCACCGCGGATGTTGCACCCAGTAGATATCGATTATTCGGACGGCCATAACTTCTGGCTCGTTTAGAGTTACGGGAGCCATAACCTGTCAAAATGATGGCCACGGTGAGTTCTACGGCTTTGACCGCTTTCAGCCGTCAATGGATAGATTGATGCCCAAAAAGGACAACCCGAATCTCAATCGAGTCTCGTAAGTTTTTTACCCTTCGTTTTTTCGACATCGGATTTTTATGGTATAACGGGATTACCGTGCCTCGTCTTCGATTTACCATCGATGGAGAGTGGTGCACCATGGTACTATTTGGTTTCAAATCCATGCACGCATTTCTAAAAGTCGTACGACACTGTTTTGCCATTTCGAACGGATGTTGCACCTTGCACCGCGGATGTTGCACCCTGTAGATATCGATTATTCGGACGGTCATAACTTCTGGCTCGTTTATAGTTATGGGAGCCATAACCTGTCAAAACGAAGGCCACGTTGAGTTATACAGCTTTGACAGCTTTCAGCCATCAACGGGTAGATTAATGCCCAAAAAGGACAACCCGAATCTCAATCGGGTCTCATAAGTTTTTTACCCTTCGTTTTTTCGACACCGGATTTTAACGGTAAAACAGGATTACCGTGGCTCGTCTTCGATTTACCATTGCTGGAGAGTGGTGCACCATGGTACTATTCCATTTCAATTCCATGCACGCATTTCTAAAAGTCGTACGGCACAGTTTCGCCATTACGGACGGATGTTGCACCTTGCACCGCGGATGTTGCACCCTGTAGATATCCATAACCTGTCAAAACGAAGGCCACGGTGAGTTCTACGGCTTTGACAGCTTTCAGCTGTCAACGGATAGATTAATGCCCGAAAAGAACAACCCGAATCTCAATCGTGCCTCATCTTCGATTTACCATCGCTGGAGAGTGGTGCACCATGGTACTGTTCCGTTTCAAATCCATGAACGCGTTTCTAAAAGTCGTACGACACTGTTTCGGCATTTCGGACGGATGTTGCACCTTGCACGGCGGATTTTGCACCCTGTAGATATCGATTACATGGACGGCCATAACTTTTGGCTCGTTCAGTGTTACGGGAGCCATAACCTGTCAAAACAAAGGCCACGATGAGTTCTACGGCTTTGACCGCTTTCAGCCGCCAACGGATAGATTAATGCCCAAAAAGGACAACCCGAATCTCAATCGGGTCTCGTAAGTTTTTTACCCTTCGTTTTTTCGACACCGGATTTTTACGGTAAAACGGGATTACCGTGCCTCGTCTTCGATTTACCATCGCTGGAGTGTGGTGCACCATGGTACTATTCCGTTTCAAATCCATGCACGCAATTCTAAAAGTCATACGGCACTGTTTCGCCATTTCAGATAGATGTTGCACCTTGCATCGTGGATGTTGCACCCTGTAGATATCGATTATTCGGACGGTCATAACTTCTGGCTCGTTTAGAGTTACGGGAGCCATACCCTGTCAAAACGAAGGCCACAGTGAGTTTTATGGCTTTGACAGCTTTCAGCCGTCAACGGATAGAATAATCCCCAAAAAGAACAACCCGAATCTCAATCGGGTCGCGTAAGTTTTTTACCCTTCGTTTTTTCGACGCTGAATTTTAACGGTAAAACGGGATTACCTTGGCTCGTCTTCGATTTACCATCGCTGGAGAGTGGTGCACCATGGTACTGTCCCATTTCAAATCCATGCACGCATTTCTAAAAGTCGTACGGCACTGTTTCGCCATTTCGGACGGATGTCGCACCTTGTAGATATCGATTATTCGGACAGCCATAACTTTTGGCTCGTTTAGAATTACGGGAGCCATAACCTATCAAAACGAAGGGCACGGTGATTTCTACGGCTTTGACCACTTTCAGCCGTCAACGGATAGATTAATGCCCGAAAGGGACAACCCGAATCTCAATCGGGTCTCGTAAGTTTTTTACCCTTCGTTTTTTCGACACCGGATTTTAATGGTAAAACAGGATTACCGTGCTTCGTCTTCGATTTACCATCGCTGGAGAGTGGTGCACCATGGTACTGTTCCGTTTCAAATCCATGCATGCATTTCTAAAAGTCGTACGACACTGTTTCTCCATTTTGGACGGATGTTGCACCTTGCACCGCGGATATTGCACGCTGTAGATATCGATTATTCGGACGGCCATAACTTCTGGCTCATTTAGATTTACGGGAGCCATAACTTGTCAAAAGGAAGGCCACGGTGAGTTCTATGGTAAAAGGACAACCCGAATCTCAATCGGGTCTCGTATGTTTTTTACCCTTCGTTTTTTCGACATCGGATTTTTACGGTAAAACGGGATTACCGTGCCTCGTCTTCGATTTACCATCGTTGGAGAGTGGTGCACCATGGTACTGTTCCGTTTCAAATCCATGCATGCATTTCTAAAAGTCATACGACACTGTTTCGCCATTTCAGACGGATGTTGCACCTTGCACCGCGGATGTTGCACCCTGTAGATATCGATTATTCGGACGGCCATAACTTTTGGCTCGTTTAGAGTTACGGGAGCCATAACCTGCCAAAACGAAGGCCACGGTGAGTTCTACGGCTTTGACCGCTTTCATCCATCAACGGATAGATTAATGCCCGAAAAGGACAACCCGAATCTCAATCGGGGTTCGTAAGTTTTTTACCCTTCGTTTTTTCGACACCGGATTTTTACGGTAAAACGGGATTACTGTGCCTCGCCTTCGATTTACCATCGCTGGAGAGTGGTGCACCATGGTACTGTTCCGTTTCAAATCCATGCACGCATTTCTAAAAGTGGTACGACACTGTTTCGCCATTTCGGACGGATGTTGCACCTTGCACCGCGGATGTTGCACCCTGTAGATATCAATTATTCGGACGGCCATAACTTCTGGCTCGTTTAGAGTTACGGGAGCCATAATCTGTCAAAATGAAGGGCACGGTGAGTTTTATGGCTTTGACAGCTTACAGCCGTCAATGGATTGATTAATGCCCGAAAAGGACAACCCGAATCTCAATCCGGTCTCGTAAGTTTTTTACCCTTCGTTTTTTCGACACCGGATTTTAACGGTAAAACAGGATTACCGTGGCTCGTCTTTGATTTACCATCGCTGGAGAGTGGTGCACCACGTTACTATTCTGTTTCAAATCCATGCACTCATTTCTAAAAGTCGTATGACACTGTTTCTCCATTTCGGACGGATGTTGCACCTTACCCCGCGGATGTTGCACCCTATACATATCGATTATTCGGACGGCCATAACTTCTGGCTCGTTTAGCGTTACGGGAGCCATAACCTGTCAAAACGAAGGCCACGGTGAGTTCTACGGCTTTGACAGCTTTCAACCGTCAACGGATAGATTAATGCCCGAAAAGGACAACCCGAATCTCAATCGGGTCTCGTAAGTTTTTTACCCTTCGTTTTTTCGACACCGGATTTTTACGGTAAAATGGGATTACCGTGCCACGTCTTCGATTTACCATCGCTGGAGAGTGGTGCACCATGGTACTGTTCCGTTTCAAATCCATGCACGCATTTCTAAAAGTCGTACGCCACTGTTTCGCCATTTCGGACGGATGTTGCACCTTGCACCGCGGATGTTGCACCATGTAGATATCGATTATTCGGACGGCCATAACTTCTGGCTAGTTTAGAGTTACGGGAGCCAAAACCTGTCAAAACGAAGGCCACGGTGAGTTTTATGGCTTTGACAACTTTCAGCCATCAATGGATAGATTAATGCCCAAAAAGGACAACACGAATCTCAATCGGGTCTCGTAAGTTTTTTACCCTTCGTTTTTTCGATATCGGATTTTTACGGTAAAACGGGATTACCGTGCCTCGTCTTTGATTTACCATCGCTGGAGAGTGGTGCACCATGGTACTGTTCCGTTTCAAATCCATGCACGCATTTCTAAAAGTCGTACGCCACTGTTTCGCCATTTCGAACGGATGTTGCACCTTGCACCGCGGATGTTGCACCCTGTAGATATCGATTATTCGGACGGCCATTACTTCTGGCTCGTTTGGAGTTACGGGAGCCACAACCTATCAAAACGAAGGCCACGGTGAGTTTTACGGCTTTGACCGCTTTCAGCCATCAATGGATAGATTAATGCCCGAAAAGGACAACCCGAATCTCAATCGGGTCTCGTAAGTTTTTTACCCTTCGTTTTTTCGACACCGGATTTTTACGGTAAAACGGGATTACCTTGGCTCGTCTTCGATTTACCATCGCTGTAGAGTGGTGCACCATGGTAATGTTCTGTTATCCCATTTTTGGTCAAAACTGGGATATCAACAAATGGACGAGGAATAATGGATATCAGGATTGGAGATCAGTTGGAATCATGGCTACGATCGATATCGTCAAAATTTGACTGAACTCCGATCAGGACGAAATTAATTGGAGATGATGATAAGGATTAGGAAAGGCTATGTTTCAAATTTTAGGATAATCGGAGTTCATATGAAGGAGATATGATCGATGCAAGGTAGGAAGGGCATGGCTGCTCGAACCCATCAAGGTGTTCGTTTCGAACCCATCAGGTTCGAATCGATCGAAGGCATGCAAGGTTTGAATCGATACACTTCGTATCGATTGGTATGGATTCGGCTCTAAGAAGTTCGCGTTTGGTGTTGGTTCGACTCGATAGCGTTCGTATCGGTCAAAGGCGAAGCAAGGTGAAGGACTTCGAATCGATACACTTCGTATCGGTTGGCATGGACGAGACTCGGTTACTTCGAATCGATCCGAAAGAAATGTGGAGGTTCTTCGAATCGATTCCCTTCATATCAATCAGGTTGGAATGGCTTCGAATCAATGTACTTCGCCTCGATGTAATTTGACGGAATGGATGCACGGATGTTCTTCGTATCGCTCAGTATTGGATCGATACGAAAGGGAAGTGTTTGATTCTAGCTGAGTGGTTCGTACCAATCGTTTGAGAACCAATGCAAGGAAAGCGTTCATGAAGGTGATGGGTTCGAAGCAATGGATTCTTTCGAAGCAATGGATTCAAAGGAGATGGACTCGAAGCAGTGGAGTCGAAGGAGATGGATTCGGAGGAGATGGATTCGAGCGAGATGGATTCGAAGGAGGTGGGTTCGAATCGTGGGTTCGAACCAGGCAGAGCACACGGAACTTTGAACTTGAATCGATCATATCTTCCAGACCGTTGATCCAAATGCTATGAAATTTTCACAGAATCTTACATGCATGTTGAAGAATGTTATCACCAAATTTCACCTCGATTGGACATTTCCTTGATCGATTCGAACCAAGGGTCGAATCGATCTTGATGTGGGCCCGAACCTCCAGATTTCGGGCGAGTGGGCCCCCTCACGTGCCTGAAGCGGTCTTCCCAGATTTTAGGAGAAATATCAGCCTCCTACGCTTATAAATAGAGCCCCTGGTCATTCAGAAAAGGGGTCGGAGATTTTGGAGAAAGAAAGCATGCTCGGACGCTGCCAGAATCATTCCATATCATCATTGCTTCTATTTATTTGAAGTGTTGGACTTTGTAACTGCTGTAATCATCTGTAATCATCAAGGATAATCAATAAAAGGATAAAAACTTCGGAGTGGACGCAGGCCGGAGATAGCCGAACCACTATAAAACTTGTGTCTCTATTCTTTACATTGGGATTACAGTTTAGTATTTGTCGAGATCTGAGATTTGTGTTTGAATATTATTGATTTGCATTCATACACTGGTGCTTTCATGGTATTCGGGGTTTGTGACCAATTTTGGCACAAACACTTTGGTCCTTTCACTGAGAAAGACTAGCACCCGCTGCACCGGATTTGAATGTTGGATTTGAAGATTTTAAAGAGTTTGGATTCAAGGACAATGACTAGGCAAAATAGTAGAAGGCAAAGGGCTGAGAGAAGCCAACAGGAAGGAAGCCAACAAGCATCCTCCGGAGCCGGGGAAGGACAAGCTTCAGTCCACATAACCCGGGATGAAATGGAGGCTATGGCAAACTCTTTGCAAGAGAGATTGTTGAAGAACCAACAGGAAATGATGCAGGCTTTCTTTGAGCAAATGAGAGCTACAGGGATGCAGAATATAGGTACAACTACAGCTACAGTGGATGCAGGACAAGGAACTAGGGTTGTGGAACCCAACGGAGGACGGGATGCGGAGCCAGAGGGCAATCAACAAGGGCTTGGGGGCAGGCCCACAGGATCCAACACAGGAGGACCTTTGGAAGGAATTCAACAGCCTAGAGCTAACGTTGCTTCTAGTGAACCACACGAGGAATATGTGCCGGAGTTCCCTCGGGGGCATGGGGGGCAACCCCCAACAGACAACACCGGATTAGTAGAAATCATCAGAAGAACTGTGCGAGGTGGTTTGACCAACGGGGACTTGGAAGGAGTGAACAGGAGTCCGTTTGCTCGAGAAATAAGGATGGCTCAGAATCCGCCTAAGTTTAAGCTAACTAGCGTGGAGGTATATGATGGTAAGGCAGACCCAACTGATCACTTGATGAGGTACACCAGACACATGGAGGTGCTGGGAGCATCGTAGGAAGTGATGGCTCGATGCTTCCCTTTATATTTGACGGACTTAGGTGCAATGTGGTTTAGGCAGCTGGGAGAAGGATCTATCAGGACTTGGAGGGAATTGGTGGAAAAGTTTTTGGGACAGTTTCGGGTTCACGTCAAGAGGCCGAAGAATGTGATGACATTAACATCGGTGAAGCAAAGGATGGATGAATCGCTTAGAGATTTTCTAACTCGATTCAGTGCGGCAGTCGCTTCGGTGGATCGGCCTGATCCATCGATGGTTTTAATGGCAGCAGTATCAGGAGTTAGCGAGGACTCGGATTTCAAGGTATCTCTGATACGAGATCCTCCGTAGGATCTCGACGAGTTCTTTCACGAGGCAGAAAGGTTCCTTCGGCAGGAAGATGCGAGTACAGATTTAGAGATAAAAAGGGTTAATGCAACTCAGGATGTAGGACCATCCGGCAAAGGTTTGGATAAAAACAAAGGGAAAAGGAAGTTGGACGATGATTCTGGAAATGCTAGGAAGCGATGGAAGGATCCAAAGTTTTCTACATACACAGGATTGAACGAGACGCTGGAGCGGATATACATGGATACTCGGATTCGCCTTCCTTACCGGAGGCCGGCTAGGAGAGAACCAACGGAACGGGAAAGGACATCAGGAAGGCACTGCCTCTTCCATGATTTAGATGGACATGATACCAACAGCTGCAGGCACTTAAAGGATATAATCGAGGAACATGTAAGGAATGGGCAGTTACAGCAATATGTCGGAACTCGGAATACAACGGCAGGGCAGGAGCAACTACCGACTACCTCACACCATGACGATGTGAGGCCCAGGGATGATGGTCGATTGATCATCCACCGATCAGGATAATGTGAAATAAGCAGCGAACTACTAGCAAGCAACTAAGTCATTTACACATGTATGGGGACGGAGATAGCCCATAGGCATGCTCTAAATGACGATAAACTGCGATGCTGTGGTTTGTGAAATTTATCTTTTTCTTTTTGATTGGACACTGCTTTTCTCTTTGGATTTGGTTTTGGAGTTCGGATCGAACTCCTGGTTTTGTTAGTTTTTGATTTGGATTTTCCATTGGATGATTGTTTTTGGTTCTGGATGCTGGTTTGAATTTCTGATTCTTTGATTTCGATTTGGATTTTTGGATTTGATCCTGGATTGGATTTTGATTGGATTTTCATCTGGTTTTTGGTAAATGGTCGTTAGGTATGGATTATGCCTGGCAAGGGGTGAGTCACTTTGCCTGAACGTGGTAGATTGGCTCATTCAGGTCGCCAAGTATGGACTATGCTCGTCAAGGGTCCGGAGTGACCATGATTTGGCCTAGGACTTAGGCCCTGTATTATCAATTGTTATTTCAGGTCGTTGAGTATGGACTATGCTCAACAAGGGTCCGGACAGACCAAGATTCGGCTTAGGACTTAAGCATGGCTTAGCTCAACGTCCAGGGACACTGGACCAACGTCGTCAAGTGTGGATTGCGCTTGGCAAGGCCCGGGAGAGGTTATGGATTTGGATATCGACCCGGAGAGGTCCTGGATCTGGTTATTGGCTATTGGATAAGGATGAATTAAGACTCGGCTGTCGAGTTCGGATGGATATGGAATTGGCTAAGGCTTTGGTTACGGGATTTGGAATTGGGCGTCGACTCGAAGCAGTCATGGATGGCATACTCTGGCAATATGGCTATGGACTTTGCATATTGGATTCGGAACTATTCAAAACACACCTTATTGTCACAAGGCATGTTTTGGGGGGCAAAGTGTTATCCCATTTTTGGTCAAAACTAGGATATCAACAAATGGACGAGGAATAATGGATATTAGGATTGGAGATCAGTTGGAAACATGGCTACGATCAATATCGTCAAAATTTGGCTGAACTCCGATCGGGACGAAATTAATTGGAGATGATGATAAGGATTAGGAAAGGCTATGTTTCAAATTTCAGGATAATCGGAGTTCATATGAAGAAGATATTATCGATGCAAGGTAGGAAGGGCGTGGATGTTCGAACCCATCAAGGTATTCATTTCGAATCCATCAGGTTCGAATCGATCGACGACATGCAAGGTTCGAATCGATACACTTCGTATCGATTGGTATGGATTCGGCTCTAAGAAGTTCGCGTTAGGTGTTGGTTCGACTCGATAGCGTTCGTATCAGTCAAAGGCGAAGCAAGGTGAAGGACTTCGAATCGATACACTTCGTATCGATTGGCATGGACGAGACTCGGTTACTTCGTATCGATCCGAAAGAAATGTGGAGGTTCTTCGAATCGATTCCCTTCATATCAATCAGGTTGGAATGGCTTCGAATCGATGTACTTCGCCTCGATGTAATGTGACGGAATGGATGCGCGGATGTTCTTCGTATCGCTCAGTATTGGATCGATACGAAAGGGAAGTGTTTGGATTCTAGCCGAGTTGTTCGTACCAATCGTTTGAGAACCAATGCAAGGAAAGCGTTCACGAAGGAGATGGGTTTGAAGCAATGGATTCGAAGGAGATGGACTCGAAGCAATGCAGTCGAAGGAGATGGATTCGGAGGAGATGGATTCGAAGGAGGTGGGTTCGAATCGTGGGTTCGAACCAGGCAGAGCACACGGAACTTTGAACTTGAATCGATCATATCTTCCAGACCGTTGATCCAAATGCTATGAAATTTTCATAGAATCTTGCATACATGTTGAAGAATGTTATCACCAAATTTCACCTCGATTGGACATTTCCTTGATCGATTCGAACCAAGGGTCGAATTGATCCTGATGTGGGCCCGGACCTCCAGATTTCGGGCGAGTGGGCCCCCTCACGTGCCTGAAGCGGTCTTCTCGGATTTTAGGAGAAATATCAGCCTCCTACGCTTATAAATAGATCCCCTGGTCATTCAGAAAAGGGGTCGGAGATTTTGGAGAAAGAAAGGACGCTCGGACGCTGCCAGAATCATTCCATATCATCATTGCTGCTATTTATTTCAAGTGTTGGACTTTTTAACTGGTGTAATCATCTGTAATCATCAAGGATAATCAATAAAAGGATAAAAACTTCAGAGTGGACGTAGGCCGGAGAAAGCCGAACCACTATAAAACTTGTGTCTCTATTCTATACTTTGGGATTACTGTTTAATATTTGTCGCGATCTGAGATTTGTGTTTGAATATTATTGATTTGCATTCATACACTGGTGCTTTCACGGTATTCGGGGTTTGTGACCAATTTTGGCACAAACGTGTTCCGTTTCAAATCCATGCATGCATTTCTAAAAGTCGTACGACACTGTTTCGCCATTTCGGACGGATGTTGCACCTTGCACCGTGGATGTTGCACCCTGTAGATATCGATTATTCGGACGGCCAAAACTTCTGGCTCGTTTAGAGTTACGGGAGCCATAACTAGTCAAAACGAAGGCCACGGTGAGTTTTATGGCTTTGACCGCCTTCAGCCATTAATGGATAGATTGATGCCTAAAAAGGACAACCCGAATCTCAATCGGGTCTCGTAAGTTTTTTACCCTTCGTTTTTTCGACATCGGATTTTTACGGTAAAACGGGATTACCGTGCCTCGTCTTCGATTTACCATCGCTGGAGAGTGGTGCACCATGGCACTGTTCCGTTTCAAATCCACGCACGCATTTCTAAAAGTCGTACGACACTGATTCGCCATTTCGGATGGATGTTGCACCTTGCACCGCGGATGTTGCACCCTGTAGATATCGATTATTCGGACGGTCATAAATTCTGGCTCGTTTAGAGTTACGGGAGCCATAACCCGTCAAAACGAAGGCCACGGTGAGTTCTACGGCTTTGACAGCTTTCAGCCGTCAACGGATAGATTAATGCCCAAAAAGGACAACCGAATCTCAATCGGGTCTCGTAAGTTTTTTACCCTCCGTTTTTTCGACACCGGATTAATACGGTAAAATGGGATTACCGTGCCTCGTCTTCGATTTACCATCGCTGGAGAGTGGTGCACCATTGGACTGTTCCGTTTCAAATCCATGCACGCATTTCTAAAAGTCGTACGGCACTGTTTCGCCATTTCGGGCGGATGTTGCACCTTGCACCGCGGATGTTGCACCCTGTAGATATCGATTATTCGGACGGCCATAACTTCTGGCTCATTTAGAGTTACGGGAGCCATAACCTGTCAAAACGAAGGCCATGATAAGTTCTACGGTTTTGACGGCTTTCAGCCGTCGACGGATAGATTAATACCCAAAAAGGACAACCCGAATCTCAATCGGGTCTCGTAAGTTTTTTACCCTTCGTTTTTTCGACACCGGATTTTTACGGTAAAACGGGATTACCGTGCCTCGTCTTCGATTTACCCTCGCTGGGGAGTGGTGCACCATGGTACTGTTCCGTTTCAAATCCATGCACGCCTTTTTAAAAGTCGTATGGCACTGTTTCGCCATTTCGGACAGATTTTGCACCTTGCACCGCGGATGTTGCACCCTGTATATATCGATTATTCGGACGGTCATAACTTCTGGCTCGTTTAGAGTTACGGGAGCCATAACCTGTCAAAACGAAGGCCACGGTAAGTTCTATGGCTTTGATAGCTTTCAGCCGTCAACGGATAGATTAATGGCCAAAAAGAATAACCCGAATCTCAATCAGGTCTCGTAAGTTTTTTACCCTTCGTTTTTTCGACGCCGGATTTTAACGGTAAAACGGAATTACCGTGGCTCGTCTTCGATTTACCATCGCTGGAGAGTGGTGCACCATGGTACTGTTCAATTTCAAATCCATGCATGCATTTCTAAAAGTCGTACCGCACTATTTCGCCATTTCGGACGGATGTCGCACCCTGTAGATATCGATTATTCGGACGGCCATAACTTCTGGCTCATTTAGAGTTACGAGAGCCATAACCTATCAAAACGAAAGCCACGGTGAGTTCTACGGCTTTTACCACTTTCAGCCGTCAACGGATAGATTAATAACCAAAAAGGACAACCCGAATCTCAATCGGGTCTCGTAAGTTTTTTACCCTTCGTTTTGTCGACACCGGATTTTAACGGTAAAACGGGATTACCGTACCTCGTCTTCGATTTACCATCGCTGGAGAGTGGGGCACCATGGTGCTGTTCCATTTCAAATCCATGCACGCATTTCTAAAAGTCGTACGACACTGTTTCTCCATTTCGGACGGATGTTGCACCTTGCACCGCGGATATTGCACCCTGTAAATATCGATTATTCGGACGGCCATAGCTTCTGGCTCGTTTAGAGTTACGGAAGCCATAACCTGTTAAAACGAAGGCCACGGTGAGTTCTATGACTCTGAAGCTTTCAGCCGTCAACGGATAGATTAATGCCCAAAAAGGACAACCCGAATCTCAATCGGGTCTCGTAAGTTTTTTACCCTTCCTTTTTTCGACACCGGATTTTTACGGTAAAACGGGATTACCGTGCCTCGTCTTCGATTTACCTTCGTTGGAGAGTGGTGCACCATGGTACCGATCCATTTCAAATCCATGCACGCATTTCTAAAAGTCATACGACACTGTGCCGCCATTTCGGACGGATGTTGCACCATACACCGCGGATGTTGCACCCTGTAGATATCGATTATTCGGACGGCCATAACTTCTGGCTCGTTTAGAGTTACGGGAGTCATAACCTGTCAAAACGAAGGCCACGGTGAGTTCTACGGCTTTGACAGCTTTCAGCCGTCAACGGATAGATTAATGCCCAAAAAGGACAACCGAATCTCAATCGGGTCTCGTAAGTTTTTTACCCTCCGTCAATGGATAGATTAATGCCAGTAAAGGACAACCCGAATCTCAATCGGGATTCGTAAGTTTTTTACCCTTCGCTTTTTCGACACCGGATTTTTACGGTAAAACGGGATTACTGTGCCTCGCCTTCGATTTACCATCGCTGGAGAGTGGTGCACCATGGTACTGTTCCGTTTCAAATCCATGCACGCATTTGTAAAAGTCGTACGGCACAGTTTCGGCATTTCGGACGGATGTTGCACCCTGTAGATATCGATTATTCGGACGGCCATAACTTCTGGCTCGTTTAGAGTTACGAGAGCCATAACCTGTCAAAACGAAGGCCACGGTGAGTTCTACGGCTTTGACCGCTTTCAGCCGTCAACGGATAGATTAATGCCCGAAAAGGACAACCCGAATCTCAATCCGGTCTCATAAGTTTTTTACCCTTCGTTTTTTCGATACCAGATTTTAACGGTAAAACAGGATTACCGTGGCTCGTCTTCGATTTACCATCGCTGGAGAGTGGTGCACCATGGTACTGTTCCATTTCAAATCCATGCACGCATTTCTAAAAGTCGTACGACACTGTTTCGCAATTTCGGACGGATGTTGCACCTTACCCCGCGGATGTTGCAACATGTACATATCAATTATTCAGACGGCCATAACTTCTGGCTCGTTTAGAGTTACGGGAGCCATAACCTGTCAAAACGAAGGCCACGGTGAGTTCTACGGCTTTGACAGCTTTCAGCCATCAACGGATAGATTAATGCCCGAAAAGGACAACCCGAATCTCAATCGGGTCTCGTAAGTTTTTTACCCTTCGTTTTTTCGACACCGGATTTTTACGGTAAAACGGGATTACCTTGCCTCATCTTCGATTTACCATCGTTAGAGAGTGGTGCACCATGGTACTGTTCCGTTTCAAATCCATGCATGTATTTCTACACCGGATTTTTACGGTAACACGGGATTACCGTGCCTCGTTTTCTATTTACCATCGCTGGAGAGTGGTGCACAATGGTACTGTTCCGTTTCAAATCCGTGCAGGCATTTCTAAAAGTCGTACGGCACTGTTTCGCCATTTTGGACGGACGTGCACCTTGCACCGCGGATGTTGCACCCTGTAGATATCGATTATTCGAACGGCCGTAACTTCTGGCTCGTTTAGACTTACGGGAGCCATAACCTGTCAAAACGAAGCACACGGTGAGTTCTACGGCTTTGACCACTTTCAGCCGTCAATGGATAGATTAATGCCCAAAAAGGACAACCCGAATCTCAATCGGGTCTCGTAAGTTTTTTACCCTTCGTTTTTTCGACACGTGGATTTTAACGGTAAAACGGGATTACCGTGGCCCGTCTTCGACTTCCCATCGCTGGAGAGTGGTGCACCATGGTACTGTTCCGTTTCAAATCCATGCACGTATTTCTAAAAGTCGTACGTCACTGATTCGCCATTTCGGACGGATGTTGCACCTTGCACCGCGGATGTTGCACCCTGTAGATATCGATTATTCGGACGGTCATAACTTTTTTCTCGTTTAGAGTTACTGGAACCATAACCTGTCAAAACGAAGGCCACGGTGATTTCTATGGCTTTGACAGCTTTCAGCCTTCAACGGATAGATTAATGCCCAAAAAGAACAACCCGAATCTCAATCGGGTCTCGTAATTTTTTTACCCTTCGTTTTTTCGACACGTGGATTTTTACGGTAAAACGGGATTACCGTGGCTGGCCTTCGATTTACCATCGCTGGAGAGTGGTGCACCATGGTACTGTTCCGTTTCAAATCCATGCACGCATTTCTAAAAGTCGTACGGCACTGTTTCGCCATTTCGGACGGATGTCGCACCCAGTAGATATCGATTATTCGGATGGCCATAACTTCTGGCTAGTTTAGAGTTACGAGAGCCATAACCTATCAAAACGAAGGCCACGGTGAGTTCTACGGCTTTGACCACTTTCAGCCGTCAACGGATAGATTAATGCCCGAAAAGGACAACCCGAATCTCAATCGGGTCTCGTAAGTTTTTTACCCTTCGTTTTTTCGACACCGGATTTTTACGGTAAAACGGGATTACCTTGCCTCATCTTCGATTTACCATCGTTAGAGAGTGGTGCAGCATGGTACTGTTCCGTTTCAAATCCATGCATGTATTTCTATAGGTCATACGACACTGTTTTACCATCTCGGATGGATGTTGCACCTTGCACCGCGGATGTTGCACCCTGTAGATGTCGATTATTCGGACGGCCATAACTTCTGGCTCGTTTAAAGTTACGGGAGCCATAACCTGTCAAAACGAAGGCATCGGAGAGTTCTACAGCTTTGACAGCTTTCAGCCGTCAATGGATAGATTAATGCCCAAAAAGGACAACCCGAATCTTAATCGGGGTTCATAAGTTTTTTACCCTTCGATTTTTCGACACCGGATTTTTACGGTAAAACGGGATTACTGTGCCTCGCCTTCGATTTACCATCGCTGGAGAGTGGTGCACCATGGTACTATTCCGTTTCAAATCCATGCACGCATTTCGAAAAGTCGTACGTCACTGTTCCTCCATTTCGGACGGATGTTGCACCTTGCACCGCGGATGTTGCACCCTGTAGATATCGATTATTCGGACGGCCATAACTTCTGGCTCGTTTAGAGTTACGGGAGCCATAACCTGTCGAAACGAAGGCCACGGTGAGTTCTACGGATTTGACCGCTTTTAGCCGTCAATGGATAGATTAATGCCCGAAAAGGACAACACGAATCTCAATCCCGTCTCGTAAGTTTTTTACCCTTCGTTTTTTCGACACCGGATTTAAACGGTAAAACAGGATTACCATGGCTCGTCTTCGATTTACCATCGCTGGAGAGTGGTGTACCATGGTACTCTTCCGTTTCAAATCCATGCACGAATTTCTAAAAGTCGTACGACACTGTTTCGCCATTTCGGACGGATGTTGCACCTTACCCCGCGGATGTTGCACCCTATACATATCGATTATTCGGACGGCCATAACTTCTGGCTCGTTTAGAGTTACGGGAGCCGTAACCTGTCAAAACGAAGGCCACGATGAGTTCTACGGCTTTGACAGCTTTCAGCCATAAACGGATAGATTAATGCGCGAAAAGAACAACCCGAATCTCAATCGAATCTCGTAAGTTTTTTACCCTTCGTTTTTTCGACACCGGATTTTTACGGTAAAACGGGATTACCGTGCCTCGTCTTCGATTTACCATCGCTGGAGAGTGGTGCACCATGGTACTGTTCCATTTCAAATCCATGTACGCATTTCTAAAAGTCGTACGGTACTGTTTTGCCATTTCGGACGGATGTTGCACCTTGCACCGCGGATGTTGCACCCTGTAGATATCGATTATTCGGACGGCCATAACTTCTGGCTCGTTTAGAGTTACGGGAGCCATAACTTGTCAAAACGAAGGCCACGGTGAGTTCTACCGCTTTGACCGCTTTCAGCCGTCAATGGATAAATTTATGCCCAAAAAGGACAACCCGAATCTCAATCGGGTCTCGTAAGTTTTTTACCCTTCGTTTTATCGACACCGGATGTTTACGGTAAAACGGGATTACCGTGCCTCGTCTTCGATTTACCATTGCTGGAGAGTGGTGCACCATGGTACCGTTCCATTTCAAACCCATGCACGCATTTCTAAAAGTCATACGACACTGTTTCGCCTTTTCGGTCGGATGTTGCACCTTGCACCGCGGATGTTGCACCCTGTAGATATCGATTATTCGGACGTCATAACTTCTGGCTCGTTTAGAGTTACGGGAGCCATAACCTGTCAAAACGAAAGCCACGGTGAGTTCTATGGCATTGACCGCTTTCAGCCGTCAACGGATAGATTAATGCCCAAAAAGAACAACCCGAATCTCAATCGGATCTCGTAAGTTATTTACCTTTCGTTTTTTCGATGCCGGATTTTAACGGTAAAACGGGATTACCGTGGCTCGTGTTCGATTTACCATCGCTGGAGAGTGGTGCAGCATGGCACTGTTCCATTTCAAATCCATGCACGCATTTCTAAAAGTTGTACGGCAATGTTTCGCCATTTTGGACGGATGTCACACCCTGTAGATATCGATTATAGGAACGGCCATAACTTCTGGCTCGTTTAGAGTTACGGGAGCCATAACCTATCAAAACGAAGGCCACGGTGAGTTCTACGGTTTTGACCACTTTCATCCGTCAAGTTTAGATTAATGCCCGAAAAGGACAACCCGAATCTCTATCGGGCCTCGTAAGTTTTTTACCCTTCTTTTTTCGACACCGGATTTTAACGGTAAAACGGGATTACCGTGCCTCGTCTTCGATTTACCATCGCTGGAGAGTGGTGCACCATGGTACTGTTCCGTTTCAAATCCATACACGCATTTCTAAAAGTCGTACGAAACTGTTTCTCCATTTTGGACGGATGTTGCACATTGCGCCGCGGATATTGCACCCTGTAGATATCGATTATTCGGACGGCCATAACTTCTGGCTCGTTTAGAGTTACTGGAGCCATAACATGTCAAAACGAAGGCCACGGTGAGTTCTATGGCTTTGAAGCTTTCAGCCATCAACGGATAGATTAATGCCCAAAAAGGACAACCCAAATCTCAATCGGGTCTTGTAAGTTTTTTACCCTTCGTTTTTTCGACACTGGATTTTTACGGTAAAACGGAATTACCATGCCTCTCTTCGATTTACCATCATTGGAGAGTGGTGCACCATGGTACTGTTCCGTTTCAAATCCGTGCACGCATTTCTAAAAGTCATACGACACTGTTTCGCCATTTCGGACGGATGTTGCACCTTGCACCGCGGATGTTGCACCCTTTAGATATCAATTATTCGGACGGCCATAACTTCTGGCTAGTTTAGAGTTACGGGAGCCATAACCGGTCAAAACGAAGGCCACGATGAGTTCTACAGCTTTGACAGCTTTCAGCCGTCAACGGATAGATGAATGCACGAAAAGGACAACCCGAATCTCAAACGGGGTTCGTAAGTTTTTTACCCTTAGCTTTTTCGACACCGGATTTTTACGGTAAAACGGGATTACTGTGCCTCGCCTTCGATTTACCATCGCTGGAGAGTGATGCACCATGGTACTGTTCCATTTCAAATCCATGCACGCATTTCTAAAAGTCGTACGGCACCGTTTCGCTATTTCGGACGGATGTTGCACCTTGCACCGCGGATGTTGCACCCTGTAGATATCGATTATTCGGACGGCCATAACTTCTGGCTCGTTTAGAGTTACAGGAGCCATAACCTGTCAAAACGAAGGCCACGGTGAGTTCTACAGCTTTGACCGTTTTCAGCCGTCAACGGATAGATTAATGCCTGAAAAGGACAACCCGAATCTCCATCCGGTCTCGTAAGTTTTTACCCTTTGTTTTTTCGACACCGGATTTTTACGGTAAAATGGGATTACCGTGCCTCGTCTTCGATTTACCATCGCTTGAGAGTGGTGCACAGTGGTACTGTTCCGTTTCAAATCCATGCACGCATTTCTAAAAGTCGTACGACGCTGTTTCTCCATTTCGGACGGATGTTGCACCTTACCCCACGGATGTTGCACCCTGTACATATCGATTATTCGGACGGCCATAACTTTGGGCTCGTTTAGAGTTATGGGAGCCATAACCTGTCAAAACGAAGGCCACGGTGAGTTCTATGGCATTGACCGCTTTCAGCCGTCAACGGATAGATTAATGCCCAAAAAGAACAACCCGAATCTCAATCGGATCTCGTAAGTTATTTACCCTTCGTTTTTCCGACACCGGGTTTTTACGGTAAAACGGGATTACCGTGCCACGTCTTCGATTTACAATCGCTGGAGAGTGGTGCACCATGGTACTATTCCGTTTCAAATCCATGCACGCATTTCTAAAAGTCGTACGCCACTATTTCGCCATTTCGGACGGGTGTTGCACCTTGCACCATGGATGTTGCACCATGTAGATATCGATTATTCGGACGGCCATAACTTCTGGCTCGTTTAGAATTACGGGAGCCATAACTTGTCAAAATGAAGGCCACGGTGAGTTCTATGGCTTTGACGGCTTTCATCTGTCAATGGATAGATTAATGCCCGAAAAGGACAACCCGAATCTCAATCGGGTCTCGTAAGTTTTTTACCCTTCCTTTTTTCGACACCGGATTTTTACGGTAAAACGGAATTACCGTGCCTTGTCTTCGATTTACCATCGCTGGAGAGTGGTGCACCATGGTACTATTCCGTTTCAAATCCATGCACGCATTTCTAAAAGTCGTACGCCACTGTTTCGCCATTTCGGACGGATGTTGCACCTTGCACCACGGATGTTGCACCCTGTAGATATCGATTATTTGGACCGCCATAACTTTTGGCTCATTTAGAGTTACGGGAACTATAACCTGTCAAAACGAAGGCCACGGTGAGTTCTACGGCTTTGATCGCTTTCAGCCATCAACGGATAGATTAATTCCCAAAAAGGACAACCTGAATCTCAATCGGGTATCGCAAGTTTTTTACCCTTCGTTTTTTCGACACCGGATTTTTACGGTAAAATGGGATTACCGTGCCTCGCCTTCGATTTACCATCGCTGGAGAGTGGTGCACCATGGTACTGTTCCATTTTAAATCCATGCACGCATTTCTATAAGTCGTACGACACTGTTTCGCCATTTCGGACGGATGTTGCACCTTGCACCGCGGATGTTGTACCCTGTAGATATCGATTATTCGGACGGTCATAACTTCTGGCTCGTTTAGAGTTACGGGAGACATAACCTGTCCAAACGAAGACCACGGTGAGTTCTACGGCTTTGACAGCTTTCAGCCATCAACGGATAGATTAATGCCCAAAAAGGACAACCCGAATCTCAATCGGGTCTCGTAAGTTTTTTACCCATCGTTTTTTTGACGCTGGATTTTAACGGTAAAACAGGATTACCGTTGCTCGTCTTCGATTTACCATCGCTGGAGAGTGCTGCACCATGGTACTGTTCCATTTCAAATCCATGCACGCATTTCTAAAAGTCGTACGGCACTGTTTCGCAATTTCGGACGGATGTTGCACCTTGCAACGCGGATGTTGCACCCTGTAGATATCGATTATTCGGACGGCCATAACTTCTGGATCGTTTAGAGTTATGGGAGCCATAACCTGTTAAAACGAAGGCCACGGTGAGTTCTACGGCTTTGACAGCTTTCAGCCGTCAACAGATAGATTAATGCCCGAAAAGGACAACCCGAATCTCAATCGGGTATTGTAAGTTTTTTACCCTTCGTTTTTTCGACACCAGATTTTTACGGTAAAACGGGATTACCATGGCTCGTCTTCGATTTACCATCGCTGGAGAATGGTGCACCATGGTACTGTTCCATTTCAAATCCATGCATGCATTTCTAAAAGTCGTACGGCACTGTTTCGCCATTTCGGACGGATGTTGCACCTTGCACCGCGGATGTTGCACCCTGTAGATATCGATTATTCGGACGACCATAACTTCTGGCTCGTTTAGAGTTGCGGGAGCCATAACCTGTCAAAACGAAGGCCACGGTGAGTTTTACGGCTTTGACTGCTTTCAGCCGTCAACGGATTGATTAATGCCCAAAAAGGACAACCCGAATCTCAATCGGGTCTCGTAAGTTTTTTACCCTTCGTTTTTTCGATACCGGATTTTTACGGTAAAACGGGATTACCGTGCCTCGTCTTTGATTTACCATCGCTGGAGAGTGGTGCACCATGGTACTGTTCTGTTTCAAATCCATGCACGCATTTCTAAAAGTCGTACGGCACTGTTTTGCCATTTCGGACGGATGTTGCACCTTGCACCGCGGATGTTGCACCCTGTAGATATCGATTATTCATACGGTCATAACTTCTGGCTCGTTTAGAGTTACGGGAGCCATAACCTGTCAAAACGAAGGCCACGGTGAGTTCTACGACTTTGACAGCTTTCGGCCGTCAACGGATGGACTAATGCCCAAAAAGGACAACCCGAATCTCAATTGGGTCTCGTAAGTTTTTTACCCTTCGTTTTTTCGACACCGGATTTTAACGGTAAAACGGGATTACCGGGGATCGTCTTCGATTGACCATTGCTGGAGAGGGGTGCACCATGGTACCATTCCATTTCAAATCCATGCACGCATTTCTAAAAGTCGTACGGCACAATTTCGCCATTTCGGACGGATGTTGCACCTTGCACCGCGGATGTTGCACCCTGTAGATATCGATTATTCGGACGGCCATAACTTCTGCCTCGTTTAGAGTTACGGGAGCCATAACCTGTCAAAACGAAGGCCACGGTGAGTTCTACGGCTTTGATCGCTTTCAGCCGTCAATGGTAAGATTAATGCCCGAAAAGGACAACCCGAATCTCAATCGGGTCTCGTAAGTTTTTTACCCTTCGTTTTTTCGACACCGGATTTTTACGGTAAAACGAGATTACCGTGGCTCGTCTTCGATTTACCATCGCTGGAGAGTGGTGAACCGTGGTACTGTTCCAATTTAAATCCATGCACGCATTTCTAAAAGTCGTACGGCACTTTTCGCCATTTCAGACGGATGTTGCACCTTGCTCCGCGGACTATAGATATCGATTATTCGGACGGTCAAAACTTCTGGCTCGTTTAGAGTTAACGGGAGCCATAACCTGTCAAAACAAAGGCCAGGGTGAGTTCTACGGCTTTGACAGCTATCAGCCATCAACGGATAGATTAATGCCCAAAAAGGACAATCCGAATCTCAATCGGGTCTCGTAAGTTTTTTACCCATCATTTTTTCGACGCCGGATTTTAACGGTAAAATGGGATTACCTTGGCTCATCTTCGATTTACCATCACTGGAGAGTGGTGCACCATGGTAGTGTTCCAGTTCAAATCCATGCAAGCATTTCTAAAAGTCGTACGGCACTGTTTCGTCATTTCGGACGGATGTTGCACCTTGCAACGCGGATGTTGCACCCTGTAGATATCGATTATTCGGACAGCCATAACTTCTGGATCGTTTAGAGTTACGGGAGCCATAACCTGTCAAAACGAAGGCCACGGTGAGTTCTACAGCTTTGACCACTTTCAGCCGTCAACGGATAGATTAATGCCCAAAAAGGACAACCCGAATCTCAATCGGGCCTCGTAAGTTTTATCCTTCGTTTTTTCGACACCGTATTTTCATGGTAAAACGGGTTTACCGTGCCTCCTCTTCGATTTACCATCGCTGGAGAGTGGTGCACCATGGTACTGTTCCGTTTCAAATCCATGCACGCATTTCTAAAAGTTGTACGGCGCTGTTTTGCCATTTCGGACGGATTTTGCACCTTGCCCCGCGGATGTTGCACCCTGTAGATATCGATTATTCGGACGGTCATAACTTCTGGCTCGTTTAGAGTTACGGGAGCCATAAGCTGTCAAAACGAAGGCCACGGTGAGTTCTACGTCTTTGACAGCTTTTAGCCGTCAACGGATAGATTAATGCACAAAAAGGACAACCCGAATCTCAATCCGGTCTCGTAAGTTTTTTACCATTCGTTTTTTCGACACCGGATTTTAACGATAAAACGGGATTACCGTGGATCGCCTTCAATTTACCATCGCTGGAGAGGGGTGCACCATGGTACCGTTCCATTTCAAATCCATGCACGCATTTCTAAAAGTCATACGGCACAATTTCGCCATTTCGGATAGATGTTTTACCTTGCACCGCGGACGTTGCACCCTGCAGATATCGATTATTCGGACGGCCATAACTTCTGGCTCGTTTAGAGTTACGTGAGCCATAACCTGTCAAAACGAAGGCCACGGTGAGTTCTACGGCTTTCACAACTTTCAGCCGTCAACGGATAGATTAATGCCCAAAAAGGACAACCCGAATCTCAATCGGGTCTCGTAAGTTTTTTACCTTTCGTTTTTTTGACACCGAATTTTAACGGTAAAACAGGATTACCGTGCCTCGTCTTCGATTTACCATCGCTGGAGAGTGGTGCACTATGGTACTGTTCCGTTTCAAATCATTGCACGCATTTCTAAAAGTGGTACGACACTGTTTCGCCATTTCGGACGGATGTTGCACCTTGCACCGCGGATGTTGCACCCTGTAGATATCGATTATTCGGACGGCCATAACTTCTGGCTCGTTTAGAGTTACGGGAGCCATAACCTGTCAAACGAAGGCCACGGTGAGTTCTACGGCTTTGACCGCTTTCAACCGTCAACGGATAGATTAATGCCCGAAAAGGACACCCCGAATCTCAATCGGGTCTCGAAAGTTTTTTACCCTTCCTTTTTTCGACACTGGATTTTCACGGTAACACGGGAGTACGTGGCTCGTCTTCGATTTACCATCGCTGGAGAGTGGTGCACCATGGTACTGTTCCGTTTCAAATCCATGCACGCATTTCTAAAAGTCGTACGGCATTGTTTTGCCATTTCGGACGGATGTTGCACCTTGCACCGCAGATGTTGCACCCTGTAGATATCGATTATTCGGACGGTCATAACTTGTGGCTCGTTTAGAGTTACGGGAGCCATAACCTGTCAAAACGAAGGCCATGGTGAGTTCTACGGCTTTGACCGCTTTCAGCCGTCAACGGATAGATTAATGCACAAAAAGGACAACCCGAATCTCAATCGGGTCTCGTAAGTTTTTTACCCATCGTTTTTTCGACGCCGTATTTTAACGGTAAAACGGGATTACCGTGGCTCATCTTCGAATTTACCATTACTGGAGAGTGGTGCACCATGGTACTGTTCCGTTTCAAATCCATGCACGCATTTCTAAAAGTCGTACGGCACTGTTTCGCCATTTCGGACGGATGTTGCACCTTGCACCGCGGACGTTGCACCCTGTAGATATCGATTATTCGGACGACCATAACGTTTGGCTCGTTTAGAGTTACAGGAGCCATAACCTGTCAAAACGAAGGCCACAGTGAGTTCTACGGTTTTGACAGCTTTCAGCCATCAACGGATAGATTAATGCTCGAAAAGGACAACCCGAATCTCAATGGGGTCTCGTAAGTTATTTACCCTTCGTTTTTCCGACACCGGGTTTTTACGGTAAAACGGGATTACCGTGCCACGTCTTCGATTTACAATCGCTGGAGAGTGGTGCACCATGGTACTATTCCGTTTCAAATCCATGCACGCATTTCTAAAAGTCGTACGCCACTATTTCGCCATTTCGGACGGGTGTTGCACCTTGCACCATGGATGTTGCACCATGTAGATATCGATTATTCGGACGGCCATAACTTCTGGCTCGTTTAGAATTACGGGAGCCATAACTTGTCAAAATGAAGGCCACGGTGAGTTCTATGGCTTTGACGGCTTTCATCTGTCAATGGATAGATTAATGCCCGAAAAGGACAACCCGAATCTCAATCGGGTCTCGTAAGTTTTTTACCCTTCCTTTTTTCGACACCGGATTTTTACGGTAAAACGGAATTACCGTGCCTTGTCTTCGATTTACCATCGCTGGAGAGTGGTGCACCATGGTACTATTCCGTTTCAAATCCATGCACGCATTTCTAAAAGTCGTACGCCACTGTTTCGCCATTTCGGACGGATGTTGCACCTTGCACCACGGATGTTGCACCCTGTAGATATCGATTATTTGGACCGCCATAACTTTTGGCTCATTTAGAGTTACGGGAACTATAACCTGTCAAAACGAAGGCCACGGTGAGTTCTACGGCTTTGATCGCTTTCAGCCATCAACGGATAGATTAATTCCCAAAAAGGACAACCTGAATCTCAATCGGGTATCGCAAGTTTTTTACCCTTCGTTTTTTCGACACCGGATTTTTACGGTAAAATGGGATTACCGTGCCTCGCCTTCGATTTACCATCGCTGGAGAGTGGTGCACCATGGTACTGTTCCATTTTAAATCCATGCACGCATTTCTATAAGTCGTACGACACTGTTTCGCCATTTCGGACGGATGTTGCACCTTGCACCGCGGATGTTGTACCCTGTAGATATCGATTATTCGGACGGTCATAACTTCTGGCTCGTTTAGAGTTACGGGAGACATAACCTGTCCAAACGAAGACCACGGTGAGTTCTACATCTTTGACAGCTTTCAGCCATCAACGGATAGATTAATGCCCAAAAAGGACAACCCGAATCTCAATCGGGTCTCGTAAGTTTTTTACCCATCGTTTTTTTGACGCTGGATTTTAACGGTAAAACAGGATTACCGTTGCTCGTCTTCGATTTACCATCGCTGGAGAGTGCTGCACCATGGTACTGTTCCATTTCAAATCCATGCACGCATTTCTAAAAGTCGTACGGCACTGTTTCGCAATTTCGGACGGATGTTGCACCTTGCAACGCGGATGTTGCACCCTGTAGATATCGATTATTCGGACGGCCATAACTTCTGGATCGTTTAGAGTTATGGGAGCCATAACCTGTTAAAACGAAGGCCACGGTGAGTTCTACGGCTTTGACAGCTTTCAGCCGTCAACAGATAGATTAATGCCCGAAAAGGACAACCCGAATCTCAATCGGGTATTGTAAGTTTTTTACCCTTCGTTTTTTTGACACCAGATTTTTACGGTAAAACGGGATTACCATGGCTCGTCTTCGATTTACCATCGCTGGAGAATGGTGCACCATGGTACTGTTCCATTTCAAATCCATGCATGCATTTCTAAAAGTCGTACGGCACTGTTTCGCCATTTCGGACGGATGTTGCACCTTGCACCGCGGATGTTGCACCCTGTAGATATCGATTATTCGGACGACCATAACTTCTGGCTCGTTTAGAGTTGCGGGAGCCATAACCTGTCAAAACGAAGGCCACGGTGAGTTTTACGGCTTTGACTGCTTTCAGCCGTCAACGGATTGATTAATGCCCAAAAAGGACAACCCGAATCTCAATCGGGTCTCGTAAGTTTTTTACCCTTCGTTTTTTCGACACGTGGATTTTTACGGTAAAACAGGATTACCGTGGCTGGCCTTTGATTTACCATCGCTGGAGTGTGGTGCACCATGGTACTGTTCTGTTTCAAATCCATGCACGCATTTCTAAAAGTCGTACGGCACTGTTTTGCCATTTCGGACGGATGTTGCACCTTGCACCGCGGATGTTGCACCCTGTAGATATCGATTATTCATACGGTCATAACTTCTGGCTCGTTTAGAGTTACGGGAGCCATAACCTGTCAAAACGAAGGCCACGGTGAGTTCTACGACTTTGACAGCTTTCGGCCGTCAACGGATGGACTAATGCCCAAAAAGGACAACCCGAATCTCAATTGGGTCTCGTAAGTTTTTTACCCTTCGTTTTTTCGACACCGGATTTTAACGGTAAAACGGGATTACCGGGGATCGTCTTCGATTGACCATTGCTGGAGAGGGGTGCACCATGGTACCATTCCATTTCAAATCCATGCACGCATTTCTAAAAGTCGTACGGCACAATTTCGCCATTTCGGACGGATGTTGCACCTTGCACCGCGGATGTTGCACCCTGTAGATATCGATTATTTGGACGGCCATAACTTCTGCCTCGTTTAGAGTTACGGGAGCCATAACCTGTCAAAACGAAGGCCACGGTGAGTTCTACGGCTTTGATCGCTTTCAGCCGTCAATGGTAAGATTAATGCCCGAAAAGGACAACCCGAATCTCAATCGGGTCTCGTAAGTTTTTTACCCTTCGTTTTTTCGACACCGGATTTTTACGGTAAAACGAGATTACCGTGGCTCGTCTTCGATTTACCATCGCTGGAGAGTGGTGAACCGTGGTACTGTTCCAATTTAAATCCATGCACGCATTTCTAAAAGTCGTACGGCACTTTTCGCCATTTCAGACGGATGTTGCACCTTGCTCCGCGGACTATAGATATCGATTATTCGGACGGTCAAAACATCTGGCTCGTTTAGAGTTAACGGGAGCCATAACCTGTCAAAACAAAGGCCAGGGTGAGTTCTACGGCTTTGACAGCTATCAGCCATCAACGGATAGATTAATGCCCAAAAAGGACAATCCGAATCTCAATCGGGTCTCGTAAGTTTTTTACCCATCATTTTTTCGACGCCGGATTTTAACGGTAAAATGGGATTACCTTGGCTCATCTTCGATTTACCATCACTGGAGAGTGGTGCACCATGGTAGTGTTCCAGTTCAAATCCATGCAAGCATTTCTAAAAGTCGTACGGCACTGTTTCGTCATTTCGGACGGATGTTGCACCTTGCAACGCGGATGTTGCACCCTGTAGATATCGATTATTCGGACAGCCATAACTTCTGGATCGTTTAGAGTTACGGGAGCCATAACCTGTCAAAACGAAGGCCACGGTGAGTTCTACAGCTTTGACCACTTTCAGCCGTCAACGGATAGATTAATGCCCAAAAAGGACAACCCGAATCTCAATCGGGCCTCGTAAGTTTTATCCTTCGTTTTTTCGACACCGTATTTTCATGGTAAAACGGGTTTACCGTGCCTCCTCTTCGATTTACCATCGCTGGAGAGTGGTGCACCATGGTACTGTTCCGTTTCAAATCCATGCACGCATTTCTAAAAGTTGTACGGCGCTGTTTTGCCATTTCGGACGGATTTTGCACCTTGCCCCGCGGATGTTGCACCCTGTAGATATCGATTATTCGGACGGTCATAACTTCTGGCTCGTTTAGAGTTACGGGAGCCATAAGCTGTCAAAACGAATGCCACGGTGAGTTCTACGTCTTTGACAGCTTTTAGCCGTCAACGGATAGATTAATGCACAAAAAGGACAACCCGAATCTCAATCCGGTCTCGTAAGTTTTTTACCATTCGTTTTTTCGACACCGGATTTTAACGATAAAACGGGATTACCGTGGATCGCCTTCAATTTACCATCGCTGGAGAGGGGTGCACCATGGTACCGTTCCATTTCAAATCCATGCACGCATTTCTAAAAGTCATACGGCACAATTTCGCCATTTCGGATAGATGTTTTACCTTGCGCCGCGGACGTTGCACCCTGCAGATATCGATTATTCGGACGGCCATAACTTCTGGCTCGTTTAGAGTTACGTGAGCCATAACCTGTCAAAACGAAGGCCACGGTGAGTTCTACGGCTTTCACAACTTTCAGCCGTCAACGGATAGATTAATGCCCAAAAAGGACAACCCGAATCTCAATCGGGTCTCGTAAGTTTTTTACCTTTCGTTTTTTTGACACCGAATTTTAACGGTAAAACAGGATTACCGTGCCTCGTCTTCGATTTACCATCGCTGGAGAGTGGTGCACTATGGTACTGTTCCGTTTCAAATCATTGCACGCATTTCTAAAAGTGGTACGACACTGTTTCGCCATTTCGGACGGATGTTGCACCTTGCACCGCGGATGTTGCACCCTGTAGATATCGATTATTCGGACGGCCATAACTTCTGGCTCGTTTAGAGTTACGGGAGCCATAACCTGTCAAACGAAGGCCACGGTGAGTTCTACGGCTTTGACCGCTTTCAACCGTCAACGGATAGATTAATGCCCGAAAAGGACACCCCGAATCTCAATCGGGTCTCGAAAGTTTTTTACCCTTCCTTTTTTCGACACTGGATTTTCACGGTAACACGGGAGTACGTGGCTCGTCTTCGATTTACCATCGCTGGAGAGTGGTGCACCATGGTACTGTTCCGTTTCAAATCCATGCACGCATTTCTAAAAGTCGTACGGCATTGTTTTGCCATTTCGGACGGATGTTGCACCTTGCACCGCAGATGTTGCACCCTGTAGATATCGATTATTCGGACGGTCATAACTTGTGGCTCGTTTAGAGTTACGGGAGCCATAACCTGTCAAAACGATGGCCATGGTGAGTTCTACGGCTTTGACCGCTTTCAGCCGTCAACGGATAGATTAATGCACAAAAAGGACAACCCGAATCTCAATCGGGTCTCGTAAGTTTTTTACCCATCGTTTTTTCGACGCCGTATTTTAACGGTAAAACGGGATTACCGTGGCTCATCTTCGAATTTACCATTACTGGAGAGTGGTGCACCATGGTACTGTTCTGTTTCAAATCCATGCACGCATTTCTAAAAGTCGTACGGCACTGTTTCGCCATTTCGGACGGATGTTGCACCTTGCACCGCGGACGTTGCACCCTGTAGATATCGATTATTCGGACGACCATAACGTTTGGCTCGTTTAGAGTTACAGGAGCCATAACCTGTCAAAACGAAGGCCACAGTGAGTTCTACGGTTTTGACAGCTTTCAGCCATCAACGGATAGATTAATGCTCGAAAAGGACAACCCGAATCTCAATGGGGTCTCGTAAGTTTTTTACCCATCGTTTTTTTTACGCCGGATTTTAACGGTAAAACGGGATTACCGTGGCTCGTCTTCGATTTACCATCGCTGGAGAGTGGTGCGCCATGGTATTGTTCCGTTTCAAATCCATGCACGCATTTCTAAAAGTCGTATGGCACTGTTTCGACATTTCGGACGGCTGTTGCACCTTGCACCGCGGACGTTGCACCCTGTAGATATCGATTATTCGGACGGCCATAACTTCTGGCTCGTTTAGAGTTACGGGAGCCATAACCTGTCAAAACGAAGGCCATAGTGAGTTCTACAGCTTTGACAGGTTTTAGCCGTCAACGGATAGATTAATGCCCGAAAAGGACAACCCGAATCTCAATCGGGTCTCGTAAGCTTTTTACCCTTCGTTTTTTCGACGCCGGATTTTAACTGTAAAACGGGATTACCGTGGCTCGTCTTCGATTTACCATCGCTGGAGAGTGGTGCACCATGGTACTGTTCCGTTTCACATCCATGCACGCATTTCTAAAAGTCGTACGATACTGTTTCGCCATTTCGGACGGATGTTGCACCTTGCACCGCGGACGTTGCACCCTGTAGATATCGATTATTTGAACGGCCATAACTTCTGGCTCGTTTAGAGTTACGGGAGCCATAACCTGTCAAAACGAAGGCCACGGTGAGTTCTACGGCTTTGACAGCTTTCAAGCGTCAACGGATAGATTAATGCCCGAAAAGGACAACCCGAATCTCAATCGGGTCTCGTAAGTTTTTTACCCTTCGTTTTTTTCGACACAGGAATATCACGGTAACACGGGATTACAGTGTCTCGTCTTCGATTTACCATCGCTGGAGAGTGGTGCACCATGGTACTGTTCCGTTTCAAATCCATGCACGCATTTCTAAAAGTCGTACGGCACCGTTTCGCCATTTCGGACGGATGTTGCGCCTTGTAGCGCGGATGTTGCACCTTGTAGATATCGATTATTCGGACGGCCATAACTTCTGGCTCGTTTAGAGTTACGGGAGCCATAACCTGTCAAAACGAAAGCCACGGTGAGTTCTACAGCTTTGACCACTTTCAGCCGTCAACGGATAGATTAATGCCCGAAAAGGAAAACCCGAATCTCAATCGGGTCTCGTAAGTTTTTTACCCTTCGTTTTTTCGACACCGTATTTTTACGGTAAAACGGGATTACCGTGGCTCGTCTTCGATTTACCATCGCTGGAGAGTGGTGCACCATGGTACTGTTCCGTTTCAAATCCATGCATGCATTTCTAAAAGTCGTACGGCACAATTTCGCCATTTCGGACGGATGTTTTACCTTGCACCGCGGACGTTGCACCCTGTAGATATCGATTCTTCGGACGGCCATAACTTTTGGCTCGTTTAGAGTTACGGGAGCCAAAACCTGTCAAAACGAAGGCCACGGTGAGTTCTACGGCTTTGACAGCTTTCAGCCATCAATGGATAGATTAATGCCCGAAAAGGACAACCCGAATCTCAATCGGGTCTTAGAAGTTTTTTACCCATCGTTTTTTCGACGCCGGATTTTAACGGTAAAACGGGATTACCGTGGCTCGTCTTCGATTTACCATCGCTGGAGTGTGGTGCACCATGGTACTGTTCCGTTTCAAATCCTTGCATGCATTTCTAAAAGTCGTACGACACTGTTTCGCCATTTCGGACGGATGTTGCACCTTGCACCGCGGATGTTGCACCCTATAGATATCGATTATTCGGACGGTCATAACTTCTGGCTCGTTTAGAGTTACGGGAGCCATAACCTGTCAAAACGAAGGCCACGGTGAGTTCTATGGCTTTGACAGCTTTCAGCCGTCAACGGATAGATTAATGCCCGAAAAGGACAACCCGAATCTCAATCGGGTCTCGCAAGTTTTTTTCCCATCGTTTTTTCGATGTCGGATTTTAACGGTAAAACGGGATTACCGTGGCTCTTCTTCGCTTTACCATCGTTGGAGAGTGGTGCACCATGTTACTGTTCCGTTTCAAATCCATGCACGCATTTCTGAAAGTCGTACGGCACTGTTTCGCCATTTCGGACGGATGTTGCACCTTGCACCGCGGACGTTGCACCCTGTAGATATCGATTATTCGGACGGCCGTAACTTCTGGCTCGTTTCGAGTTATGGGAGCCATAACCTGTCAAAACAAAGGCCACGGTGAGTTCTACGGCTCTGACAGATTTCAGCCGTCAACGGATAGATTAATGCCCGAAAAGGACAACCCGAATCTCAATCGGGTTCGTAAGTTTTTTACCCATCGTTTTTTCGACGCCGGATTTTAACGGTAAAACGGGATTACCGTGGCTCGTCTTCGATTTACCATCGCTGGAGAGTGGTGCACCATGGCACTGTTCCGTTTCAAATCCATGCACGCATTTCTAAAAGTCGTACGGTACTGTTTCGCCATTTCGGACGGATGTTGCACCTTGCACCGCGGACGTTGCACGGTTATGGGCTCGGTTATGGGCTCGGTTATGGGCTCGGTTATGGGCTCGGTTATGGGCTCGGTTATGGGCTCGGTTATGGGCTCGGTTATGGGCTCGGTTATGGGCTCGGTTATGGGCTCGGTTATGGGCTCGGTTATGGGCTCGGTTATGGGCTCGGTTATGGGCTCGGTTATGGGCTCGGTTATGGGCTCGGTTATGGGCTCGGTTATGGGCTCGGTTATGGGCTCGGTTATGGGCTCGGTTATGGGCTCGGTTATGGGCTCGGTTATGGGCTCGGTTATGGGCTCGGTTATGGGCTCGGTTATGGGCTCGGTTATGGGCTCGGTTATGGGCTCGGTTATGGGCTCGGTTATGGGCTCGGTTATGGGCTCGGTTATGGGCTCGGTTATGGGCTCGGTTATGGGCTCGGTTATGGGCTCGGTTATGGGCTCGGTTATGGGCTCGGTTATGGGCTCGGTTATGGGCTCGGTTATGGGCTCGGTTATGGGCTCGGTTATGGGCTCGGTTATGGGCTCGGTTATGGGCTCGGTTATGGGCTCGGTTATGGGCTCGGTTATGGGCTCGGTTATGGGCTCGGTTATGGGCTCGGTTATGGGCTCGGTTATGGGCTCGGTTATGGGCTCGGTTATGGGCTCGGTTATGGGCTCGGTTATGGGCTCGGTTATGGGCTCGGTTATGGGCTCGGTTATGGGCTCGGTTATGGGCTCGGTTATGGGCTCGGTTATGGGCTCGGTTATGGGCTCGGTTATGGGCTCGGTTATGGGCTCGGTTATGGGCTCGGTTATGGGCTCGGTTATGGGCTCGGTTATGGGCTCGGTTATGGGCTCGGTTATGGGCTCGGTTATGGGCTCGGTTATGGGCTCGGTTATGGGCTCGGTTATGGGCTCGGTTATGGGCTCGGTTATGGGCTCGGTTATGGGCTCGGTTATGGGCTCGGTTATGGGCTCGGTTATGGGCTCGGTTATGGGCTCGGTTATGGGCTCGGTTATGGGCTCGGTTATGGGCTCGGTTATGGGCTCGGTTATGGGCTCGGTTATGGGCTCGGTTATGGGCTCGGTTATGGGCTCGGTTATGGGCTCGGTTATGGGCTCGGTTATGGGCTCGGTTATGGGCTCGGTTATGGGCTCGGTTATGGGCTCGGTTATGGGCTCGGTTATGGGCTCGGTTATGGGCTCGGTTATGGGCTCGGTTATGGGCTCGGTTATGGGCTCGGTTATGGGCTCGGTTATGGGCTCGGTTATGGGCTCGGTTATGGGCTCGGTTATGGGCTCGGTTATGGGCTCGGTTATGGGCTCGGTTATGGGCTCGGTTATGGGCTCGGTTATGGGCTCGGTTATGGGCTCGGTTATGGGCTCGGTTATGGGCTCGGTTATGGGCTCGGTTATGGGCTCGGTTATGGGCTCGGTTATGGGCTCGGTTATGGGCTCGGTTATGGGCTCGGTTATGGGCTCGGTTATGGGCTCGGTTATGGGCTCGGTTATGGGCTCGGTTATGGGCTCGGTTATGGGCTCGGTTATGGGCTCGGTTATGGGCTCGGTTATGGGCTCGGTTATGGGCTCGGTTATGGGCTCGGTTATGGGCTCGGTTATGGGCTCGGTTATGGGCTCGGTTATGGGCTCGGTTATGGGCTCGGTTATGGGCTCGGTTATGGGCTCGGTTATGGGCTCGGTTATGGGCTCGGTTATGGGCTCGGTTATGGGCTCGGTTATGGGCTCGGTTATGGGCTCGGTTATGGGCTCGGTTATGGGCTCGGTTATGGGCTCGGTTATGGGCTCGGTTATGGGCTCGGTTATGGGCTCGGTTATGGGCTCGGTTATGGGCTCGGTTATGGGCTCGGTTATGGGCTCGGTTATGGGCTCGGTTATGGGCTCGGTTATGGGCTCGGTTATGGGCTCGGTTATGGGCTCGGTTATGGGCTCGGTTATGGGCTCGGTTATGGGCTCGGTTATGGGCTCGGTTATGGGCTCGGTTATGGGCTCGGTTATGGGCTCGGTTATGGGCTCGGTTATGGGCTCGGTTATGGGCTCGGTTATGGGCTCGGTTATGGGCTCGGTTATGGGCTCGGTTATGGGCTCGGTTATGGGCTCGGTTATGGGCTCGGTTATGGGCTCGGTTATGGGCTCGGTTATGGGCTCGGTTATGGGCTCGGTTATGGGCTCGGTTATGGGCTCGGTTATGGGCTCGGTTATGGGCTCGGTTATGGGCTCGGTTATGGGCTCGGTTATGGGCTCGGTTATGGGCTCGGTTATGGGCTCGGTTATGGGCTCGGTTATGGGCTCGGTTATGGGCTCGGTTATGGGCTCGGTTATGGGCTCGGTTATGGGCTCGGTTATGGGCTCGGTTATGGGCTCGGTTATGGGCTCGGTTATGGGCTCGGTTATGGGCTCGGTTATGGGCTCGGTTATGGGCTCGGTTATGGGCTCGGTTATGGGCTCGGTTATGGGCTCGGTTATGGGCTCGGTTATGGGCTCGGTTATGGGCTCGGTTATGGGCTCGGTTATGGGCTCGGTTATGGGCTCGGTTATGGGCTCGGTTATGGGCTCGGTTATGGGCTCGGTTATGGGCTCGGTTATGGGCTCGGTTATGGGCTCGGTTATGGGCTCGGTTATGGGCTCGGTTATGGGCTCGGTTATGGGCTCGGTTATGGGCTCGGTTATGGGCTCGGTTATGGGCTCGGTTATGGGCTCGGTTATGGGCTCGGTTATGGGCTCGGTTATGGGCTCGGTTATGGGCTCGGTTATGGGCTCGGTTATGGGCTCGGTTATGGGCTCGGTTATGGGCTCGGTTATGGGCTCGGTTATGGGCTCGGTTATGGGCTCGGTTATGGGCTCGGTTATGGGCTCGGTTATGGGCTCGGTTATGGGCTCGGTTATGGGCTCGGTTATGGGCTCGGTTATGGGCTCGGTTATGGGCTCGGTTATGGGCTCGGTTATGGGCTCGGTTATGGGCTCGGTTATGGGCTCGGTTATGGGCTCGGTTATGGGCTCGGTTATGGGCTCGGTTATGGGCTCGGTTATGGGCTCGGTTATGGGCTCGGTTATGGGCTCGGTTATGGGCTCGGTTATGGGCTCGGTTATGGGCTCGGTTATGGGCTCGGTTATGGGCTCGGTTATGGGCTCGGTTATGGGCTCGGTTATGGGCTCGGTTATGGGCTCGGTTATGGGCTCGGTTATGGGCTCGGTTATGGGCTCGGTTATGGGCTCGGTTATGGGCTCGGTTATGGGCTCGGTTATGGGCTCGGTTATGGGCTCGGTTATGGGCTCGGTTATGGGCTCGGTTATGGGCTCGGTTATGGGCTCGGTTATGGGCTCGGTTATGGGCTCGGTTATGGGCTCGGTTATGGGCTCGGTTATGGGCTCGGTTATGGGCTCGGTTATGGGCTCGGTTATGGGCTCGGTTATGGGCTCGGTTATGGGCTCGGTTATGGGCTCGGTTATGGGCTCGGTTATGGGCTCGGTTATGGGCTCGGTTATGGGCTCGGTTATGGGCTCGGTTATGGGCTCGGTTATGGGCTCGGTTATGGGCTCGGTTATGGGCTCGGTTATGGGCTCGGTTATGGGCTCGGTTATGGGCTCGGTTATGGGCTCGGTTATGGGCTCGGTTATGGGCTCGGTTATGGGCTCGGTTATGGGCTCGGTTATGGGCTCGGTTATGGGCTCGGTTATGGGCTCGGTTATGGGCTCGGTTATGGGCTCGGTTATGGGCTCGGTTATGGGCTCGGTTATGGGCTCGGTTATGGGCTCGGTTATGGGCTCGGTTATGGGCTCGGTTATGGGCTCGGTTATGGGCTCGGTTATGGGCTCGGTTATGGGCTCGGTTATGGGCTCGGTTATGGGCTCGGTTATGGGCTCGGTTATGGGCTCGGTTATGGGCTCGGTTATGGGCTCGGTTATGGGCTCGGTTATGGGCTCGGTTATGGGCTCGGTTATGGGCTCGGTTATGGGCTCGGTTATGGGCTCGGTTATGGGCTCGGTTATGGGCTCGGTTATGGGCTCGGTTATGGGCTCGGTTATGGGCTCGGTTATGGGCTCGGTTATGGGCTCGGTTATGGGCTCGGTTATGGGCTCGGTTATGGGCTCGGTTATGGGCTCGGTTATGGGCTCGGTTATGGGCTCGGTTATGGGCTCGGTTATGGGCTCGGTTATGGGCTCGGTTATGGGCTCGGTTATGGGCTCGGTTATGGGCTCGGTTATGGGCTCGGTTATGGGCTCGGTTATGGGCTCGGTTATGGGCTCGGTTATGGGCTCGGTTATGGGCTCGGTTATGGGCTCGGTTATGGGCTCGGTTATGGGCTCGGTTATGGGCTCGGTTATGGGCTCGGTTATGGGCTCGGTTATGGGCTCGGTTATGGGCTCGGTTATGGGCTCGGTTATGGGCTCGGTTATGGGCTCGGTTATGGGCTCGGTTATGGGCTCGGTTATGGGCTCGGTTATGGGCTCGGTTATGGGCTCGGTTATGGGCTCGGTTATGGGCTCGGTTATGGGCTCGGTTATGGGCTCGGTTATGGGCTCGGTTATGGGCTCGGTTATGGGCTCGGTTATGGGCTCGGTTATGGGCTCGGTTATGGGCTCGGTTATGGGCTCGGTTATGGGCTCGGTTATGGGCTCGGTTATGGGCTCGGTTATGGGCTCGGTTATGGGCTCGGTTATGGGCTCGGTTATGGGCTCGGTTATGGGCTCGGTTATGGGCTCGGTTATGGGCTCGGTTATGGGCTCGGTTATGGGCTCGGTTATGGGCTCGGTTATGGGCTCGGTTATGGGCTCGGTTATGGGCTCGGTTATGGGCTCGGTTATGGGCTCGGTTATGGGCTCGGTTATGGGCTCGGTTATGGGCTCGGTTATGGGCTCGGTTATGGGCTCGGTTATGGGCTCGGTTATGGGCTCGGTTATGGGCTCGGTTATGGGCTCGGTTATGGGCTCGGTTATGGGCTCGGTTATGGGCTCGGTTATGGGCTCGGTTATGGGCTCGGTTATGGGCTCGGTTATGGGCTCGGTTATGGGCTCGGTTATGGGCTCGGTTATGGGCTCGGTTATGGGCTCGGTTATGGGCTCGGTTATGGGCTCGGTTATGGGCTCGGTTATGGGCTCGGTTATGGGCTCGGTTATGGGCTCGGTTATGGGCTCGGTTATGGGCTCGGTTATGGGCTCGGTTATGGGCTCGGTTATGGGCTCGGTTATGGGCTCGGTTATGGGCTCGGTTATGGGCTCGGTTATGGGCTCGGTTATGGGCTCGGTTATGGGCTCGGTTATGGGCTCGGTTATGGGCTCGGTTATGGGCTCGGTTATGGGCTCGGTTATGGGCTCGGTTATGGGCTCGGTTATGGGCTCGGTTATGGGCTCGGTTATGGGCTCGGTTATGGGCTCGGTTATGGGCTCGGTTATGGGCTCGGTTATGGGCTCGGTTATGGGCTCGGTTATGGGCTCGGTTATGGGCTCGGTTATGGGCTCGGTTATGGGCTCGGTTATGGGCTCGGTTATGGGCTCGGTTATGGGCTCGGTTATGGGCTCGGTTATGGGCTCGGTTATGGGCTCGGTTATGGGCTCGGTTATGGGCTCGGTTATGGGCTCGGTTATGGGCTCGGTTATGGGCTCGGTTATGGGCTCGGTTATGGGCTCGGTTATGGGCTCGGTTATGGGCTCGGTTATGGGCTCGGTTATGGGCTCGGTTATGGGCTCGGTTATGGGCTCGGTTATGGGCTCGGTTATGGGCTCGGTTATGGGCTCGGTTATGGGCTCGGTTATGGGCTCGGTTATGGGCTCGGTTATGGGCTCGGTTATGGGCTCGGTTATGGGCTCGGTTATGGGCTCGGTTATGGGCTCGGTTATGGGCTCGGTTATGGGCTCGGTTATGGGCTCGGTTATGGGCTCGGTTATGGGCTCGGTTATGGGCTCGGTTATGGGCTCGGTTATGGGCTCGGTTATGGGCTCGGTTATGGGCTCGGTTATGGGCTCGGTTATGGGCTCGGTTATGGGCTCGGTTATGGGCTCGGTTATGGGCTCGGTTATGGGCTCGGTTATGGGCTCGGTTATGGGCTCGGTTATGGGCTCGGTTATGGGCTCGGTTATGGGCTCGGTTATGGGCTCGGTTATGGGCTCGGTTATGGGCTCGGTTATGGGCTCGGTTATGGGCTCGGTTATGGGCTCGGTTATGGGCTCGGTTATGGGCTCGGTTATGGGCTCGGTTATGGGCTCGGTTATGGGCTCGGTTATGGGCTCGGTTATGGGCTCGGTTATGGGCTCGGTTATGGGCTCGGTTATGGGCTCGGTTATGGGCTCGGTTATGGGCTCGGTTATGGGCTCGGTTATGGGCTCGGTTATGGGCTCGGTTATGGGCTCGGTTATGGGCTCGGTTATGGGCTCGGTTATGGGCTCGGTTATGGGCTCGGTTATGGGCTCGGTTATGGGCTCGGTTATGGGCTCGGTTATGGGCTCGGTTATGGGCTCGGTTATGGGCTCGGTTATGGGCTCGGTTATGGGCTCGGTTATGGGCTCGGTTATGGGCTCGGTTATGGGCTCGGTTATGGGCTCGGTTATGGGCTCGGTTATGGGCTCGGTTATGGGCTCGGTTATGGGCTCGGTTATGGGCTCGGTTATGGGCTCGGTTATGGGCTCGGTTATGGGCTCGGTTATGGGCTCGGTTATGGGCTCGGTTATGGGCTCGGTTATGGGCTCGGTTATGGGCTCGGTTATGGGCTCGGTTATGGGCTCGGTTATGGGCTCGGTTATGGGCTCGGTTATGGGCTCGGTTATGGGCTCGGTTATGGGCTCGGTTATGGGCTCGGTTATGGGCTCGGTTATGGGCTCGGTTATGGGCTCGGTTATGGGCTCGGTTATGGGCTCGGTTATGGGCTCGGTTATGGGCTCGGTTATGGGCTCGGTTATGGGCTCGGTTATGGGCTCGGTTATGGGCTCGGTTATGGGCTCGGTTATGGGCTCGGTTATGGGCTCGGTTATGGGCTCGGTTATGGGCTCGGTTATGGGCTCGGTTATGGGCTCGGTTATGGGCTCGGTTATGGGCTCGGTTATGGGCTCGGTTATGGGCTCGGTTATGGGCTCGGTTATGGGCTCGGTTATGGGCTCGGTTATGGGCTCGGTTATGGGCTCGGTTATGGGCTCGGTTATGGGCTCGGTTATGGGCTCGGTTATGGGCTCGGTTATGGGCTCGGTTATGGGCTCGGTTATGGGCTCGGTTATGGGCTCGGTTATGGGCTCGGTTATGGGCTCGGTTATGGGCTCGGTTATGGGCTCGGTTATGGGCTCGGTTATGGGCTCGGTTATGGGCTCGGTTATGGGCTCGGTTATGGGCTCGGTTATGGGCTCGGTTATGGGCTCGGTTATGGGCTCGGTTATGGGCTCGGTTATGGGCTCGGTTA
This sequence comes from Allium cepa, assembly GCA_030765085.1. NCBI lineage: Eukaryota > Viridiplantae > Streptophyta > Magnoliopsida > Asparagales > Amaryllidaceae > Allium > Allium cepa. The sequence continues at coordinate 58,148 of CM060939.1, read as the reverse complement.
TGGGCTCGGTTATGGGCTCGGTTATGGGCTCGGTTATGGGCTCGGTTATGGGCTCGGTTATGGGCTCGGTTATGGGCTCGGTTATGGGCTCGGTTATGGGCTCGGTTATGGGCTCGGTTATGGGCTCGGTTATGGGCTCGGTTATGGGCTCGGTTATGGGCTCGGTTATGGGCTCGGTTATGGGCTCGGTTATGGGCTCGGTTATGGGCTCGGTTATGGGCTCGGTTATGGGCTCGGTTATGGGCTCGGTTATGGGCTCGGTTATGGGCTCGGTTATGGGCTCGGTTATGGGCTCGGTTATGGGCTCGGTTATGGGCTCGGTTATGGGCTCGGTTATGGGCTCGGTTATGGGCTCGGTTATGGGCTCGGTTATGGGCTCGGTTATGGGCTCGGTTATGGGCTCGGTTATGGGCTCGGTTATGGGCTCGGTTATGGGCTCGGTTATGGGCTCGGTTATGGGCTCGGTTATGGGCTCGGTTATGGGCTCGGTTATGGGCTCGGTTATGGGCTCGGTTATGGGCTCGGTTATGGGCTCGGTTATGGGCTCGGTTATGGGCTCGGTTATGGGCTCGGTTATGGGCTCGGTTATGGGCTCGGTTATGGGCTCGGTTATGGGCTCGGTTATGGGCTCGGTTATGGGCTCGGTTATGGGCTCGGTTATGGGCTCGGTTATGGGCTCGGTTATGGGCTCGGTTATGGGCTCGGTTATGGGCTCGGTTATGGGCTCGGTTATGGGCTCGGTTATGGGCTCGGTTATGGGCTCGGTTATGGGCTCGGTTATGGGCTCGGTTATGGGCTCGGTTATGGGCTCGGTTATGGGCTCGGTTATGGGCTCGGTTATGGGCTCGGTTATGGGCTCGGTTATGGGCTCGGTTATGGGCTCGGTTATGGGCTCGGTTATGGGCTCGGTTATGGGCTCGGTTATGGGCTCGGTTATGGGCTCGGTTATGGGCTCGGTTATGGGCTCGGTTATGGGCTCGGTTATGGGCTCGGTTATGGGCTCGGTTATGGGCTCGGTTATGGGCTCGGTTATGGGCTCGGTTATGGGCTCGGTTATGGGCTCGGTTATGGGCTCGGTTATGGGCTCGGTTATGGGCTCGGTTATGGGCTCGGTTATGGGCTCGGTTATGGGCTCGGTTATGGGCTCGGTTATGGGCTCGGTTATGGGCTCGGTTATGGGCTCGGTTATGGGCTCGGTTATGGGCTCGGTTATGGGCTCGGTTATGGGCTCGGTTATGGGCTCGGTTATGGGCTCGGTTATGGGCTCGGTTATGGGCTCGGTTATGGGCTCGGTTATGGGCTCGGTTATGGGCTCGGTTATGGGCTCGGTTATGGGCTCGGTTATGGGCTCGGTTATGGGCTCGGTTATGGGCTCGGTTATGGGCTCGGTTATGGGCTCGGTTATGGGCTCGGTTATGGGCTCGGTTATGGGCTCGGTTATGGGCTCGGTTATGGGCTCGGTTATGGGCTCGGTTATGGGCTCGGTTATGGGCTCGGTTATGGGCTCGGTTATGGGCTCGGTTATGGGCTCGGTTATGGGCTCGGTTATGGGCTCGGTTATGGGCTCGGTTATGGGCTCGGTTATGGGCTCGGTTATGGGCTCGGTTATGGGCTCGGTTATGGGCTCGGTTATGGGCTCGGTTATGGGCTCGGTTATGGGCTCGGTTATGGGCTCGGTTATGGGCTCGGTTATGGGCTCGGTTATGGGCTCGGTTATGGGCTCGGTTATGGGCTCGGTTATGGGCTCGGTTATGGGCTCGGTTATGGGCTCGGTTATGGGCTCGGTTATGGGCTCGGTTATGGGCTCGGTTATGGGCTCGGTTATGGGCTCGGTTATGGGCTCGGTTATGGGCTCGGTTATGGGCTCGGTTATGGGCTCGGTTATGGGCTCGGTTATGGGCTCGGTTATGGGCTCGGTTATGGGCTCGGTTATGGGCTCGGTTATGGGCTCGGTTATGGGCTCGGTTATGGGCTCGGTTATGGGCTCGGTTATGGGCTCGGTTATGGGCTCGGTTATGGGCTCGGTTATGGGCTCGGTTATGGGCTCGGTTATGGGCTCGGTTATGGGCTCGGTTATGGGCTCGGTTATGGGCTCGGTTATGGGCTCGGTTATGGGCTCGGTTATGGGCTCGGTTATGGGCTCGGTTATGGGCTCGGTTATGGGCTCGGTTATGGGCTCGGTTATGGGCTCGGTTATGGGCTCGGTTATGGGCTCGGTTATGGGCTCGGTTATGGGCTCGGTTATGGGCTCGGTTATGGGCTCGGTTATGGGCTCGGTTATGGGCTCGGTTATGGGCTCGGTTATGGGCTCGGTTATGGGCTCGGTTATGGGCTCGGTTATGGGCTCGGTTATGGGCTCGGTTATGGGCTCGGTTATGGGCCTCGGTTATGGGCTCGGTTATGGGCTCGGTTATGGGCTCGGTTATGGGCTCGGTTATGGGCTCGGTTATGGGCTCGGTTATGGGCTCGGTTATGGGCTCGGTTATGGGCTCGGTTATGGGCTCGGTTATGGGCTCGGTTATGGGCTCGGTTATGGGCTCGGTTATGGGCTCGGTTATGGGCTCGGTTATGGGCTCGGTTATGGGCTCGGTTATGGGCTCGGTTATGGGCTCGGTTATGGGCTCGGTTATGGGCTCGGTTATGGGCTCGGTTATGGGCTCGGTTATGGGCTCGGTTATGGGCTCGGTTATGGGCTCGGTTATGGGCTCGGTTATGGGCTCGGTTATGGGCTCGGTTATGGGCTCGGTTATGGGCTCGGTTATGGGCTCGGTTATGGGCTCGGTTATGGGCTCGGTTATGGGCTCGGTTATGGGCTCGGTTATGGGCTCGGTTATGGGCTCGGTTATGGGCTCGGTTATGGGCTCGGTTATGGGCTCGGTTATGGGCTCGGTTATGGGCTCGGTTATGGGCTCGGTTATGGGCTCGGTTATGGGCTCGGTTATGGGCTCGGTTATGGGCTCGGTTATGGGCTCGGTTATGGGCTCGGTTATGGGCTCGGTTATGGGCTCGGTTATGGGCTCGGTTATGGGCTCGGTTATGGGCTCGGTTATGGGCTCGGTTATGGGCTCGGTTATGGGCTCGGTTATGGGCTCGGTTATGGGCTCGGTTATGGGCTCGGTTATGGGCTCGGTTATGGGCTCGGTTATGGGCTCGGTTATGGGCTCGGTTATGGGCTCGGTTATGGGCTCGGTTATGGGCTCGGTTATGGGCTCGGTTATGGGCTCGGTTATGGGCTCGGTTATGGGCTCGGTTATGGGCTCGGTTATGGGCTCGGTTATGGGCTCGGTTATGGGCTCGGTTATGGGCTCGGTTATGGGCTCGGTTATGGGCTCGGTTATGGGCTCGGTTATGGGCTCGGTTATGGGCTCGGTTATGGGCTCGGTTATGGGCTCGGTTATGGGCTCGGTTATGGGCTCGGTTATGGGCTCGGTTATGGGCTCGGTTATGGGCTCGGTTATGGGCTCGGTTATGGGCTCGGTTATGGGCTCGGTTATGGGCTCGGTTATGGGCTCGGTTATGGGCTCGGTTATGGGCTCGGTTATGGGCTCGGTTATGGGCTCGGTTATGGGCTCGGTTATGGGCTCGGTTATGGGCTCGGTTATGGGCTCGGTTATGGGCTCGGTTATGGGCTCGGTTATGGGCTCGGTTATGGGCTCGGTTATGGGCTCGGTTATGGGCTCGGTTATGGGCTCGGTTATGGGCTCGGTTATGGGCTCGGTTATGGGCTCGGTTATGGGCTCGGTTATGGGCTCGGTTATGGGCTCGGTTATGGGCTCGGTTATGGGCTCGGTTATGGGCTCGGTTATGGGCTCGGTTATGGGCTCGGTTATGGGCTCGGTTATGGGCTCGGTTATGGGCTCGGTTATGGGCTCGGTTATGGGCTCGGTTATGGGCTCGGTTATGGGCTCGGTTATGGGCTCGGTTATGGGCTCGGTTATGGGCTCGGTTATGGGCTCGGTTATGGGCTCGGTTATGGGCTCGGTTATGGGCTCGGTTATGGGCTCGGTTATGGGCTCGGTTATGGGCTCGGTTATGGGCTCGGTTATGGGCTCGGTTATGGGCTCGGTTATGGGCTCGGTTATGGGCTCGGTTATGGGCTCGGTTATGGGCTCGGTTATGGGCTCGGTTATGGGCTCGGTTATGGGCTCGGTTATGGGCTCGGTTATGGGCTCGGTTATGGGCTCGGTTATGGGCTCGGTTATGGGCTCGGTTATGGGCTCGGTTATGGGCTCGGTTATGGGCTCGGTTATGGGCTCGGTTATGGGCTCGGTTATGGGCTCGGTTATGGGCTCGGTTATGGGCTCGGTTATGGGCTCGGTTATGGGCTCGGTTATGGGCTCGGTTATGGGCTCGGTTATGGGCTCGGTTATGGGCTCGGTTATGGGCTCGGTTATGGGCTCGGTTATGGGCTCGGTTATGGGCTCGGTTATGGGCTCGGTTATGGGCTCGGTTATGGGCTCGGTTATGGGCTCGGTTATGGGCTCGGTTATGGGCTCGGTTATGGGCTCGGTTATGGGCTCGGTTATGGGCTCGGTTATGGGCTCGGTTATGGGCTCGGTTATGGGCTCGGTTATGGGCTCGGTTATGGGCTCGGTTATGGGCTCGGTTATGGGCTCGGTTATGGGCTCGGTTATGGGCTCGGTTATGGGCTCGGTTATGGGCTCGGTTATGGGCTCGGTTATGGGCTCGGTTATGGGCTCGGTTATGGGCTCGGTTATGGGCTCGGTTATGGGCTCGGTTATGGGCTCGGTTATGGGCTCGGTTATGGGCTCGGTTATGGGCTCGGTTATGGGCTCGGTTATGGGCTCGGTTATGGGCTCGGTTATGGGCTCGGTTATGGGCTCGGTTATGGGCTCGGTTATGGGCTCGGTTATGGGCTCGGTTATGGGCTCGGTTATGGGCTCGGTTATGGGCTCGGTTATGGGCTCGGTTATGGGCTCGGTTATGGGCTCGGTTATGGGCTCGGTTATGGGCTCGGTTATGGGCTCGGTTATGGGCTCGGTTATGGGCTCGGTTATGGGCTCGGTTATGGGCTCGGTTATGGGCTCGGTTATGGGCTCGGTTATGGGCTCGGTTATGGGCTCGGTTATGGGCTCGGTTATGGGCTCGGTTATGGGCTCGGTTATGGGCTCGGTTATGGGCTCGGTTATGGGCTCGGTTATGGGCTCGGTTATGGGCTCGGTTATGGGCTCGGTTATGGGCTCGGTTATGGGCTCGGTTATGGGCTCGGTTATGGGCTCGGTTATGGGCTCGGTTATGGGCTCGGTTATGGGCTCGGTTATGGGCTCGGTTATGGGCTCGGTTATGGGCTCGGTTATGGGCTCGGTTATGGGCTCGGTTATGGGCTCGGTTATGGGCTCGGTTATGGGCTCGGTTATGGGCTCGGTTATGGGCTCGGTTATGGGCTCGGTTATGGGCTCGGTTATGGGCTCGGTTATGGGCTCGGTTATGGGCTCGGTTATGGGCTCGGTTATGGGCTCGGTTATGGGCTCGGTTATGGGCTCGGTTATGGGCTCGGTTATGGGCTCGGTTATGGGCTCGGTTATGGGCTCGGTTATGGGCTCGGTTATGGGCTCGGTTATGGGCTCGGTTATGGGCTCGGTTATGGGCTCGGTTATGGGCTCGGTTATGGGCTCGGTTATGGGCTCGGTTATGGGCTCGGTTATGGGCTCGGTTATGGGCTCGGTTATGGGCTCGGTTATGGGCTCGGTTATGGGCTCGGTTATGGGCTCGGTTATGGGCTCGGTTATGGGCTCGGTTATGGGCTCGGTTATGGGCTCGGTTATGGGCTCGGTTATGGGCTCGGTTATGGGCTCGGTTATGGGCTCGGTTATGGGCTCGGTTATGGGCTCGGTTATGGGCTCGGTTATGGGCTCGGTTATGGGCTCGGTTATGGGCTCGGTTATGGGCTCGGTTATGGGCTCGGTTATGGGCTCGGTTATGGGCTCGGTTATGGGCTCGGTTATGGGCTCGGTTATGGGCTCGGTTATGGGCTCGGTTATGGGCTCGGTTATGGGCTCGGTTATGGGCTCGGTTATGGGCTCGGTTATGGGCTCGGTTATGGGCTCGGTTATGGGCTCGGTTATGGGCTCGGTTATGGGCTCGGTTATGGGCTCGGTTATGGGCTCGGTTATGGGCTCGGTTATGGGCTCGGTTATGGGCTCGGTTATGGGCTCGGTTATGGGCTCGGTTATGGGCTCGGTTATGGGCTCGGTTATGGGCTCGGTTATGGGCTCGGTTATGGGCTCGGTTATGGGCTCGGTTATGGGCTCGGTTATGGGCTCGGTTATGGGCTCGGTTATGGGCTCGGTTATGGGCTCGGTTATGGGCTCGGTTATGGGCTCGGTTATGGGCTCGGTTATGGGCTCGGTTATGGGCTCGGTTATGGGCTCGGTTATGGGCTCGGTTATGGGCTCGGTTATGGGCTCGGTTATGGGCTCGGTTATGGGCTCGGTTATGGGCTCGGTTATGGGCTCGGTTATGGGCTCGGTTATGGGCTCGGTTATGGGCTCGGTTATGGGCTCGGTTATGGGCTCGGTTATGGGCTCGGTTATGGGCTCGGTTATGGGCTCGGTTATGGGCTCGGTTATGGGCTCGGTTATGGGCTCGGTTATGGGCTCGGTTATGGGCTCGGTTATGGGCTCGGTTATGGGCTCGGTTATGGGCTCGGTTATGGGCTCGGTTATGGGCTCGGTTATGGGCTCGGTTATGGGCTCGGTTATGGGCTCGGTTATGGGCTCGGTTATGGGCTCGGTTATGGGCTCGGTTATGGGCTCGGTTATGGGCTCGGTTATGGGCTCGGTTATGGGCTCGGTTATGGGCTCGGTTATGGGCTCGGTTATGGGCTCGGTTATGGGCTCGGTTATGGGCTCGGTTATGGGCTCGGTTATGGGCTCGGTTATGGGCTCGGTTATGGGCTCGGTTATGGGCTCGGTTATGGGCTCGGTTATGGGCTCGGTTATGGGCTCGGTTATGGGCTCGGTTATGGGCTCGGTTATGGGCTCGGTTATGGGCTCGGTTATGGGCTCGGTTATGGGCTCGGTTATGGGCTCGGTTATGGGCTCGGTTATGGGCTCGGTTATGGGCTCGGTTATGGGCTCGGTTATGGGCTCGGTTATGGGCTCGGTTATGGGCTCGGTTATGGGCTCGGTTATGGGCTCGGTTATGGGCTCGGTTATGGGCTCGGTTATGGGCTCGGTTATGGGCTCGGTTATGGGCTCGGTTATGGGCTCGGTTATGGGCTCGGTTATGGGCTCGGTTATGGGCTCGGTTATGGGCTCGGTTATGGGCTCGGTTATGGGCTCGGTTATGGGCTCGGTTATGGGCTCGGTTATGGGCTCGGTTATGGGCTCGGTTATGGGCTCGGTTATGGGCTCGGTTATGGGCTCGGTTATGGGCTCGGTTATGGGCTCGGTTATGGGCTCGGTTATGGGCTCGGTTATGGGCTCGGTTATGGGCTCGGTTATGGGCTCGGTTATGGGCTCGGTTATGGGCTCGGTTATGGGCTCGGTTATGGGCTCGGTTATGGGCTCGGTTATGGGCTCGGTTATGGGCTCGGTTATGGGCTCGGTTATGGGCTCGGTTATGGGCTCGGTTATGGGCTCGGTTATGGGCTCGGTTATGGGCTCGGTTATGGGCTCGGTTATGGGCTCGGTTATGGGCTCGGTTATGGGCTCGGTTATGGGCTCGGTTATGGGCTCGGTTATGGGCTCGGTTATGGGCTCGGTTATGGGCTCGGTTATGGGCTCGGTTATGGGCTCGGTTATGGGCTCGGTTATGGGCTCGGTTATGGGCTCGGTTATGGGCTCGGTTATGGGCTCGGTTATGGGCTCGGTTATGGGCTCGGTTATGGGCTCGGTTATGGGCTCGGTTATGGGCTCGGTTATGGGCTCGGTTATGGGCTCGGTTATGGGCTCGGTTATGGGCTCGGTTATGGGCTCGGTTATGGGCTCGGTTATGGGCTCGGTTATGGGCTCGGTTATGGGCTCGGTTATGGGCTCGGTTATGGGCTCGGTTATGGGCTCGGTTATGGGCTCGGTTATGGGCTCGGTTATGGGCTCGGTTATGGGCTCGGTTATGGGCTCGGTTATGGGCTCGGTTATGGGCTCGGTTATGGGCTCGGTTATGGGCTCGGTTATGGGCTCGGTTATGGGCTCGGTTATGGGCTCGGTTATGGGCTCGGTTATGGGCTCGGTTATGGGCTCGGTTATGGGCTCGGTTATGGGCTCGGTTATGGGCTCGGTTATGGGCTCGGTTATGGGCTCGGTTATGGGCTCGGTTATGGGCTCGGTTATGGGCTCGGTTATGGGCTCGGTTATGGGCTCGGTTATGGGCTCGGTTATGGGCTCGGTTATGGGCTCGGTTATGGGCTCGGTTATGGGCTCGGTTATGGGCTCGGTTATGGGCTCGGTTATGGGCTCGGTTATGGGCTCGGTTATGGGCTCGGTTATGGGCTCGGTTATGGGCTCGGTTATGGGCTCGGTTATGGGCTCGGTTATGGGCTCGGTTATGGGCTCGGTTATGGGCTCGGTTATGGGCTCGGTTATGGGCTCGGTTATGGGCTCGGTTATGGGCTCGGTTATGGGCTCGGTTATGGGCTCGGTTATGGGCTCGGTTATGGGCTCGGTTATGGGCTCGGTTATGGGCTCGGTTATGGGCTCGGTTATGGGCTCGGTTATGGGCTCGGTTATGGGCTCGGTTATGGGCTCGGTTATGGGCTCGGTTATGGGCTCGGTTATGGGCTCGGTTATGGGCTCGGTTATGGGCTCGGTTATGGGCTCGGTTATGGGCTCGGTTATGGGCTCGGTTATGGGCTCGGTTATGGGCTCGGTTATGGGCTCGGTTATGGGCTCGGTTATGGGCTCGGTTATGGGCTCGGTTATGGGCTCGGTTATGGGCTCGGTTATGGGCTCGGTTATGGGCTCGGTTATGGGCTCGGTTATGGGCTCGGTTATGGGCTCGGTTATGGGCTCGGTTATGGGCTCGGTTATGGGCTCGGTTATGGGCTCGGTTATGGGCTCGGTTATGGGCTCGGTTATGGGCTCGGTTATGGGCTCGGTTATGGGCTCGGTTATGGGCTCGGTTATGGGCTCGGTTATGGGCTCGGTTATGGGCTCGGTTATGGGCTCGGTTATGGGCTCGGTTATGGGCTCGGTTATGGGCTCGGTTATGGGCTCGGTTATGGGCTCGGTTATGGGCTCGGTTATGGGCTCGGTTATGGGCTCGGTTATGGGCTCGGTTATGGGCTCGGTTATGGGCTCGGTTATGGGCTCGGTTATGGGCTCGGTTATGGGCTCGGTTATGGGCTCGGTTATGGGCTCGGTTATGGGCTCGGTTATGGGCTCGGTTATGGGCTCGGTTATGGGCTCGGTTATGGGCTCGGTTATGGGCTCGGTTATGGGCTCGGTTATGGGCTCGGTTATGGGCTCGGTTATGGGCTCGGTTATGGGCTCGGTTATGGGCTCGGTTATGGGCTCGGTTATGGGCTCGGTTATGGGCTCGGTTATGGGCTCGGTTATGGGCTCGGTTATGGGCTCGGTTATGGGCTCGGTTATGGGCTCGGTTATGGGCTCGGTTATGGGCTCGGTTATGGGCTCGGTTATGGGCTCGGTTATGGGCTCGGTTATGGGCTCGGTTATGGGCTCGGTTATGGGCTCGGTTATGGGCTCGGTTATGGGCTCGGTTATGGGCTCGGTTATGGGCTCGGTTATGGGCTCGGTTATGGGCTCGGTTATGGGCTCGGTTATGGGCTCGGTTATGGGCTCGGTTATGGGCTCGGTTATGGGCTCGGTTATGGGCTCGGTTATGGGCTCGGTTATGGGCTCGGTTATGGGCTCGGTTATGGGCTCGGTTATGGGCTCGGTTATGGGCTCGGTTATGGGCTCGGTTATGGGCTCGGTTATGGGCTCGGTTATGGGCTCGGTTATGGGCTCGGTTATGGGCTCGGTCGGTTATGGGCTCGGTTATGGGCTCGGTTATGGGCTCGGTTATGGGCTCGGTTATGGGCTCGGTTATGGGCTCGGTTATGGGCTCGGTTATGGGCTCGGTTATGGGCTCGGTTATGGGCTCGGTTATGGGCTCGGTTATGGGCTCGGTTATGGGCTCGGTTATGGGCTCGGTTATGGGCTCGGTTATGGGCTCGGTTATGGGCTCGGTTATGGGCTCGGTTATGGGCTCGGTTATGGGCTCGGTTATGGGCTCGGTTATGGGCTCGGTTATGGGCTCGGTTATGGGCTCGGTTATGGGCTCGGTATGGGCTCGGTTATGGGCTCGGTTATGGGCTCGGTTATGGGCTCGGTTATGGGCTCGGTTATGGGCTCGGTTATGGGCTCGGTTATGGGCTCGGTTATGGGCTCGGTTATGGGCTCGGTTATGGGCTCGGTTATGGGCTCGGTTATGGGCTCGGTTATGGGCTCGGTTATGGGCTCGGTTATGGGCTCGGTTATGGGCTCGGTTATGGGCTCGGTTATGGGCTCGGTTATGGGCTCGGTTATGGGCTCGGTTATGGGCTCGGTTATGGGCTCGGTTATGGGCTCGGGTTATGGGCTCGGTTATGGGCTCGGTTATGGGCTCGGTTATGGGCTCGGTTATGGGCTCGGTTATGGGCTCGGTTATGGGCTCGGTTATGGGCTCGGTTATGGGCTCGGTTATGGGCTCGGTTATGGGCTCGGTTATGGGCTCGGTTATGGGCTCGGTTATGGGCTCGGTTATGGGCTCGGTTATGGGCTCGGTTATGGGCTCGGTTATGGGCTCGGTTATGGGCTCGGTTATGGGCTCGGTTATGGGCTCGGTTATGGGCTCGGTTATGGGCTCGGTTATGGGCTCGGTTATGGGCTCGGTTATGGGCTCGGTTATGGGCTCGGTTATGGGCTCGGTTATGGGCTCGGTTATGGGCTCGGTTATGGGCTCGGTTATGGGCTCGGTTATGGGCTCGGTTATGGGCTCGGTTATGGGCTCGGTTATGGGCTCGGTTATGGGCTCGGTTATGGGCTCGGTTATGGGCTCGGTTATGGGCTCGGTTATGGGCTCGGTTATGGGCTCGGTTATGGGCTCGGTTATGGGCTCGGTTATGGGCTCGGTTATGGGCTCGGTTATGGGCTCGGTTATGGGCTCGGTTATGGGCTCGGTTATGGGCTCGGTTATGGGCTCGGTTATGGGCTCGGTTATGGGCTCGGTTATGGGCTCGGTTATGGGCTCGGTTATGGGCTCGGTTATGGGCTCGGTTATGGGCTCGGTTATGGGCTCGGTTATGGGCTCGGTTATGGGCTCGGTTATGGGCTCGGTTATGGGCTCGGTTATGGGCTCGGTTATGGGCTCGGTTATGGGCTCGGTTATGGGCTCGGTTATGGGCTCGGTTATGGGCTCGGTTATGGGCTCGGTTATGGGCTCGGTTATGGGCTCGGTTATGGGCTCGGTTATGGGCTCGGTTATGGGCTCGGTTATGGGCTCGGTTATGGGCTCGGTTATGGGCTCGGTTATGGGCTCGGTTATGGGCTCGGTTATGGGCTCGGTTATGGGCTCGGTTATGGGCTCGGTTATGGGCTCGGTTATGGGCTCGGTTATGGGCTCGGTTATGGGCTCGGTTATGGGCTCGGTTATGGGCTCGGTTATGGGCTCGGTTATGGGCTCGGTTATGGGCTCGGTTATGGGCTCGGTTATGGGCTCGGTTATGGGCTCGGTTATGGGCTCGGTTATGGGCTCGGTTATGGGCTCGGTTATGGGCTCGGTTATGGGCTCGGTTATGGGCTCGGTTATGGGCTCGGTTATGGGCTCGGTTATGGGCTCGGTTATGGGCTCGGTTATGGGCTCGGTTATGGGCTCGGTTATGGGCTCGGTTATGGGCTCGGTTATGGGCTCGGTTATGGGTCGGTTATGGGCTCGGTTATGGGCTCGGTTATGGGCTCGGTTATGGGCTCGGTTATGGGCTCGGTTATGGGCTCGGTTATGGGCTCGGTTATGGGCTCGGTTATGGGCTCGGTTATGGGCTCGGTTATGGGCTCGGTTATGGGCTCGGTTATGGGCTCGGTTATGGGCTCGGTTATGGGCTCGGTTATGGGCTCGGTTATGGGCTCGGTTATGGGCTCGGTTATGGGCTCGGTTATGGGCTCGGTTATGGGCTCGGTTATGGGCTCGGTTATGGGCTCGGTTATGGGCTCGGTTATGGGCTCGGTTATGGGCTCGGTTATGGGCTCGGTTATGGGCTCGGTTATGGGCTCGGTTATGGGCTCGGTTATGGGCTCGGTTATGGGCTCGGTTATGGGCTCGGTTATGGGCTCGGTTATGGGCTCGGTTATGGGCTCGGTTATGGGCTCGGTTATGGGCTCGGTTATGGGCTCGGTTATGGGCTCGGTTATGGGCTCGGTTATGGGCTCGGTTATGGGCTCGGTTATGGGCTCGGTTATGGGCTCGGTTATGGGCTCGGTTATGGGCTCGGTTATGGGCTCGGTTATGGGCTCGGTTATGGGCTCGGTTATGGGCTCGGTTATGGGCTCGGTTATGGGCTCGGTTATGGGCTCGGTTATGGGCTCGGTTATGGGCTCGGTTATGGGCTCGGTTATGGGCTCGGTTATGGGCTCGGTTATGGGCTCGGTTATGGGCTCGGTTATGGGCTCGGTTATGGGCTCGGTTATGGGCTCGGTTATGGGCTCGGTTATGGGCTCGGTTATGGGCTCGGTTATGGGCTCGGTTATGGGCTCGGTTATGGGCTCGGTTATGGGCTCGGTTATGGGCTCGGTTATGGGCTCGGTTATGGGCTCGGTTATGGGCTCGGTTATGGGCTCGGTTATGGGCTCGGTTATGGGCTCGGTTATGGGCTCGGTTATGGGCTCGGTTATGGGCTCGGTTATGGGCTCGGTTATGGGCTCGGTTATGGGCTCGGTTATGGGCTCGGTTATGGGCTCGGTTATGGGCTCGGTTATGGGCTCGGTTATGGGCTCGGTTATGGGCTCGGTTATGGGCTCGGTTATGGGCTCGGTTATGGGCTCGGTTATGGGCTCGGTTATGGGCTCGGTTATGGGCTCGGTTATGGGCTCGGTTATGGGCTCGGTTATGGGCTCGGTTATGGGCTCGGTTATGGGCTCGGTTATGGGCTCGGTTATGGGCTCGGTTATGGGCTCGGTTATGGGCTCGGTTATGGGCTCGGTTATGGGCTCGGTTATGGGCTCGGTTATGGGCTCGGTTATGGGCTCGGTTATGGGCTCGGTTATGGGCTCGGTTATGGGCTCGGTTATGGGCTCGGTTATGGGCTCGGTTATGGGCTCGGTTATGGGCTCGGTTATGGGCTCGGTTATGGGCTCGGTTATGGGCTCGGTTATGGGCTCGGTTATGGGCTCGGTTATGGGCTCGGTTATGGGCTCGGTTATGGGCTCGGTTATGGGCTCGGTTATGGGCTCGGTTATGGGCTCGGTTATGGGCTCGGTTATGGGCTCGGTTATGGGCTCGGTTATGGGCTCGGTTATGGGCTCGGTTATGGGCTCGGTTATGGGCTCGGTTATGGGCTCGGTTATGGGCTCGGTTATGGGCTCGGTTATGGGCTCGGTTATGGGCTCGGTTATGGGCTCGGTTATGGGCTCGGTTATGGGCTCGGTTATGGGCTCGGTTATGGGCTCGGTTATGGGCTCGGTTATGGGCTCGGTTATGGGCTCGGTTATGGGCTCGGTTATGGGCTCGGTTATGGGCTCGGTTATGGGCTCGGTTATGGGCTCGGTTATGGGCTCGGTTATGGGCTCGGTTATGGGCTCGGTTATGGGCTCGGTTATGGGCTCGGTTATGGGCTCGGTTATGGGCTCGGTTATGGGCTCGGTTATGGGCTCGGTTATGGGCTCGGTTATGGGCTCGGTTATGGGCTCGGTTATGGGCTCGGTTATGGGCTCGGTTATGGGCTCGGTTATGGGCTCGGTTATGGGCTCGGTTATGGGCTCGGTTATGGGCTCGGTTATGGGCTCGGTTATGGGCTCGGTTATGGGCTCGGTTATGGGCTCGGTTATGGGCTCGGTTATGGGCTCGGTTATGGGCTCGGTTATGGGCTCGGTTATGGGCTCGGTTATGGGCTCGGTTATGGGCTCGGTTATGGGCTCGGTTATGGGCTCGGTTATGGGCTCGGTTATGGGCTCGGTTATGGGCTCGGTTATGGGCTCGGTTATGGGCTCGGTTATGGGCTCGGTTATGGGCTCGGTTATGGGCTCGGTTATGGGCTCGGTTATGGGCTCGGTTATGGGCTCGGTTATGGGCTCGGTTATGGGCTCGGTTATGGGCTCGGTTATGGGCTCGGTTATGGGCTCGGTTATGGGCTCGGTTATGGGCTCGGTTATGGGCTCGGTTATGGGCTCGGTTTATGGGCTCGGTTATGGGCTCGGTTATGGGCTCGGTTATGGGCTCGGTTATGGGCTCGGTTATGGGCTCGGTTATGGGCTCGGTTATGGGCTCGGTTATGGGCTCGGTTATGGGCTCGGTTATGGGCTCGGTTATGGGCTCGGTTATGGGCTCGGTTATGGGCTCGGTTATGGGCTCGGTTATGGGCTCGGTTATGGGCTCGGTTATGGGCTCGGTTATGGGCTCGGTTATGGGCTCGGTTATGGGCTCGGTTATGGGCTCGGTTATGGGCTCGGTTATGGGCTCGGTTATGGGCTCGGTTATGGGCTCGGTTATGGGCTCGGTTATGGGCTCGGTTATGGGCTCGGTTATGGGCTCGGTTATGGGCTCGGTTATGGGCTCGGTTATGGGCTCGGTTATGGGCTCGGTTATGGGCTCGGTTATGGGCTCGGTTATGGGCTCGGTTATGGGCTCGGTTATGGGCTCGGTTATGGGCTCGGTTATGGGCTCGGTTATGGGCTCGGTTATGGCTCGGTTATGGGCTCGGTTATGGGCTCGGTTATGGGCTCGGTTATGGGCTCGGTTATGGGCTCGGTTATGGGCTCGGTTATGGGCTCGGTTATGGGCTCGGTTATGGGCTCGGTTATGGGCTCGGTTATGGGCTCGGTTATGGGCTCGGTTATGGGCTCGGTTATGGGCTCGGTTATGGGCTCGGTTATGGGCTCGGTTATGGGCTCGGTTATGGGCTCGGTTATGGGCTCGGTTATGGGCTCGGTTATGGGCTCGGTTATGGGCTCGGTTATGGGCTCGGTTATGGGCTCGGTTATGGGCTCGGTTATGGGCTCGGTTATGGGCTCGGTTATGGGCTCGGTTATGGGCTCGGTTATGGGCTCGGTTATGGGCTCGGTTATGGGCTCGGTTATGGGCTCGGTTATGGGCTCGGTTATGGGCTCGGTTATGGGCTCGGTTATGGGCTCGGTTATGGGCTCGGTTATGGGCTCGGTTATGGGCTCGGTTATGGGCTCGGTTATGGGCTCGGTTATGGGCTCGGTTATGGGCTCGGTTATGGGCTCGGTTATGGGCTCGGTTATGGGCTCGGTTATGGGCTCGGTTATGGGCTCGGTTATGGGCTCGGTTATGGGCTCGGTTATGGGCTCGGTTATGGGCTCGGTTATGGGCTCGGTTATGGGCTCGGTTATGGGCTCGGTTATGGGCTCGGTTATGGGCTCGGTTATGGGCTCGGTTATGGGCTCGGTTATGGGCTCGGTTATGGGCTCGGTTATGGGCTCGGTTATGGGCTCGGTTATGGGCTCGGTTATGGGCTCGGTTATGGGCTCGGTTATGGGCTCGGTTATGGGCTCGGTTATGGGCTCGGTTATGGGCTCGGTTATGGGCTCGGTTATGGGCTCGGTTATGGGCTCGGTTATGGGCTCGGTTATGGGCTCGGTTATGGGCTCGGTTATGGGCTCGGTTATGGGCTCGGTTATGGGCTCGGTTATGGGCTCGGTTATGGGCTCGGTTATGGGCTCGGTTATGGGCTCGGTTATGGGCTCGGTTATGGGCTCGGTTATGGGCTCGGTTATGGGCTCGGTTATGGGCTCGGTTATGGGCTCGGTTATGGGCTCGGTTATGGGCTCGGTTATGGGCTCGGTTATGGGCTCGGTTATGGGCTCGGTTATGGGCTCGGTTATGGGCTCGGTTATGGGCTCGGTTATGGGCTCGGTTATGGGCTCGGTTATGGGCTCGGTTATGGGCTCGGTTATGGGCTCGGTTATGGGCTCGGTTATGGGCTCGGTTATGGGCTCGGTTATGGGCTCGGTTATGGGCTCGGTTATGGGCTCGGTTATGGGCTCGGTTATGGGCTCGGTTATGGGCTCGGTTATGGGCTCGGTTATGGGCTCGGTTATGGGCTCGGTTATGGGCTCGGTTATGGGCTCGGTTATGGGCTCGGTTATGGGCTCGGTTATGGGCTCGGTTATGGGCTCGGTTATGGGCTCGGTTATGGGCTCGGTTATGGGCTCGGTTATGGGCTCGGTTATGGGCTCGGTTATGGGCTCGGTTATGGGCTCGGTTATGGGCTCGGTTATGGGCTCGGTTATGGGCTCGGTTATGGGCTCGGTTATGGGCTCGGTTATGGGCTCGGTTATGGGCTCGGTTATGGGCTCGGTTATGGGCTCGGTTATGGGCTCGGTTATGGGCTCGGTTATGGGCTCGGTTATGGGCTCGGTTATGGGCTCGGTTATGGGCTCGGTTATGGGCTCGGTTATGGGCTCGGTTATGGGCTCGGTTATGGGCTCGGTTATGGGCTCGGTTATGGGCTCGGTTATGGGCTCGGTTATGGGCTCGGTTATGGGCTCGGTTATGGGCTCGGTTATGGGCTCGGTTATGGGCTCGGTTATGGGCTCGGTTATGGGCTCGGTTATGGGCTCGGTTATGGGCTCGGTTATGGGCTCGGTTATGGGCTCGGTTATGGGCTCGGTTATGGGCTCGGTTATGGGCTCGGTTATGGGCTCGGTTATGGGCTCGGTTATGGGCTCGGTTATGGGCTCGGTTATGGGCTCGGTTATGGGCTCGGTTATGGGCTCGGTTATGGGCTCGGTTATGGGCTCGGTTATGGGCTCGGTTATGGGCTCGGTTATGGGCTCGGTTATGGGCTCGGTTATGGGCTCGGTTATGGGCTCGGTTATGGGCTCGGTTATGGGCTCGGTTATGGGCTCGGTTATGGGCTCGGTTATGGGCTCGGTTATGGGCTCGGTTATGGGCTCGGTTATGGGCTCGGTTATGGGCTCGGTTATGGGCTCGGTTATGGGCTCGGTTATGGGCTCGGTTATGGGCTCGGTTATGGGCTCGGTTATGGGCTCGGTTATGGGCTCGGTTATGGGCTCGGTTATGGGCTCGGTTATGGGCTCGGTTATGGGCTCGGTTATGGGCTCGGTTATGGGCTCGGTTATGGGCTCGGTTATGGGCTCGGTTATGGGCTCGGTTATGGGCTCGGTTATGGGCTCGGTTATGGGCTCGGTTATGGGCTCGGTTATGGGCTCGGTTATGGGCTCGGTTATGGGCTCGGTTATGGGCTCGGTTATGGGCTCGGTTATGGGCTCGGTTATGGGCTCGGTTATGGGCTCGGTTATGGGCTCGGTCGTTATGGGCTCGGTTATGGGCTCGGTTATGGGCTCGGTTATGGGCTCGGTTATGGGCTCGGTTATGGGCTCGGTTATGGGCTCGGTTATGGGCTCGGTTATGGGCTCGGTTATGGGCTCGGTTATGGGCTCGGTTATGGGCTCGGTTATGGGCTCGGTTATGGGCTCGGTTATGGGCTCGGTTATGGGCTCGGTTATGGGCTCGGTTATGGGCTCGGTTATGGGCTCGGTTATGGGCTCGGTTATGGGCTCGGTTATGGGCTCGGTTATGGGCTCGGTTATGGGCTCGGTTATGGGCTCGGTTATGGGCTCGGTTATGGGCTCGGTTATGGGCTCGGTTATGGGCTCGGTTATGGGCTCGGTTATGGGCTCGGTTATGGGCTCGGTTATGGGCTCGGTTATGGGCTCGGTTATGGGCTCGGTTATGGGCTCGGTTATGGGCTCGGTTATGGGCTCGGTTATGGGCTCGGTTATGGGCTCGGTTATGGGCTCGGTTATGGGCTCGGTTATGGGCTCGGTTATGGGCTCGGTTATGGGCTCGGTTATGGGCTCGGTTATGGGCTCGGTTATGGGCTCGGTTATGGGCTCGGTTATGGGCTCGGTTATGGGCTCGGTTATGGGCTCGGTTATGGGCTCGGTTATGGGCTCGGTTATGGGCTCGGTTATGGGCTCGGTTATGGGCTCGGTTATGGGCTCGGTTATGGGCTCGGTTATGGGCTCGGTTATGGGCTCGGTTATGGGCTCGGTTATGGGCTCGGTTATGGGCTCGGTTATGGGCTCGGTTATGGGCTCGGTTATGGGCTCGGTTATGGGCTCGGTTATGGGCTCGGTTATGGGCTCGGTTATGGGCTCGGTTATGGGCTCGGTTATGGGCTCGGTTATGGGCTCGGTTATGGGCTCGGTTATGGGCTCGGTTATGGGCTCGGTTATGGGCTCGGTTATGGGCTCGGTTATGGGCTCGGTTATGGGCTCGGTTATGGGCTCGGTTATGGGCTCGGTTATGGGCTCGGTTATGGGCTCGGTTATGGGCTCGGTTATGGGCTCGGTTATGGGCTCGGTTATGGGCTCGGTTATGGGCTCGGTTATGGGCTCGGTTATGGGCTCGGTTATGGGCTCGGTTATGGGCTCGGTTATGGGCTCGGTTATGGGCTCGGTTATGGGCTCGGTTATGGGCTCGGTTATGGGCTCGGTTATGGGCTCGGTTATGGGCTCGGTTATGGGCTCGGTTATGGGCTCGGTTATGGGCTCGGTTATGGGCTCGGTTATGGGCTCGGTTATGGGCTCGGTTATGGGCTCGGTTATGGGCTCGGTTATGGGCTCGGTTATGGGCTCGGTTATGGGCTCGGTTATGGGCTCGGTTATGGGCTCGGTTATGGGCTCGGTTATGGGCTCGGTTATGGGCTCGGTTATGGGCTCGGTTATGGGCTCGGTTATGGGCTCGGTTATGGGCTCGGTTATGGGCTCGGTTATGGGCTCGGTTATGGGCTCGGTTATGGGCTCGGTTATGGGCTCGGTTATGGGCTCGGTTATGGGCTCGGTTATGGGCTCGGTTATGGGCTCGGTTATGGGCTCGGTTATGGGCTCGGTTATGGGCTCGGTTATGGGCTCGGTTATGGGCTCGGTTATGGGCTCGGTTATGGGCTCGGTTATGGGCTCGGTTATGGGCTCGGTTATGGGCTCGGTTATGGGCTCGGTTATGGGCTCGGTTATGGGCTCGGTTATGGGCTCGGTTATGGGCTCGGTTATGGGCTCGGTTATGGGCTCGGTTATGGGCTCGGTTATGGGCTCGGTTATGGGCTCGGTTATGGGCTCGGTTATGGGCTCGGTTATGGGCTCGGTTATGGGCTCGGTTATGGGCTCGGTTATGGGCTCGGTTATGGGCTCGGTTATGGGCTCGGTTATGGGCTCGGTTATGGGCTCGGTTATGGGCTCGGTTATGGGCTCGGTTATGGGCTCGGTTATGGGCTCGGTTATGGGCTCGGTTATGGGCTCGGTTATGGGCTCGGTTATGGGCTCGGTTATGGGCTCGGTTATGGGCTCGGTTATGGGCTCGGTTATGGGCTCGGTTATGGGCTCGGTTATGGGCTCGGTTATGGGCTCGGTTATGGGCTCGGTTATGGGCTCGGTTATGGGCTCGGTTATGGGCTCGGTTATGGGCTCGGTTATGGGCTCGGTTATGGGCTCGGTTATGGGCTCGGTTATGGGCTCGGTTATGGGCTCGGTTATGGGCTCGGTTATGGGCTCGGTTATGGGCTCGGTTATGGGCTCGGTTATGGGCTCGGTTATGGGCTCGGTTATGGGCTCGGTTATGGGCTCGGTTATGGGCTCGGTTATGGGCTCGGTTATGGGCTCGGTTATGGGCTCGGTTATGGGCTCGGTTATGGGCTCGGTTATGGGCTCGGTTATGGGCTCGGTTATGGGCTCGGTTATGGGCTCGGTTATGGGCTCGGTTATGGGCTCGGTTATGGGCTCGGTTATGGGCTCGGTTATGGGCTCGGTTATGGGCTCGGTTATGGGCTCGGTTATGGGCTCGGTTATGGGCTCGGTTATGGGCTCGGTTATGGGCTCGGTTATGGGCTCGGTTATGGGCTCGGTTATGGGCTCGGTTATGGGCTCGGTTATGGGCTCGGTTATGGGCTCGGTTATGGGCTCGGTTATGGGCTCGGTTATGGGCTCGGTTATGGGCTCGGTTATGGGCTCGGTTATGGGCTCGGTTATGGGCTCGGTTATGGGCTCGGTTATGGGCTCGGTTATGGGCTCGGTTATGGGCTCGGTTATGGGCTCGGTTATGGGCTCGGTTATGGGCTCGGTTATGGGCTCGGTTATGGGCTCGGTTATGGGCTCGGTTATGGGCTCGGTTATGGGCTCGGTTATGGGCTCGGTTATGGGCTCGGTTATGGGCTCGGTTATGGGCTCGGTTATGGGCTCGGTTATGGGCTCGGTTATGGGCTCGGTTATGGGCTCGGTTATGGGCTCGGTTATGGGCTCGGTTATGGGCTCGGTTATGGGCTCGGTTATGGGCTCGGTTATGGGCTCGGTTATGGGCTCGGTTATGGGCTCGGTTATGGGCTCGGTTATGGGCTCGGTTATGGGCTCGGTTATGGGCTCGGTTATGGGCTCGGTTATGGGCTCGGTTATGGGCTCGGTTATGGGCTCGGTTATGGGCTCGGTTATGGGCTCGGTTATGGGCTCGGTTATGGGCTCGGTTATGGGCTCGGTTATGGGCTCGGTTATGGGCTCGGTTATGGGCTCGGTTATGGGCTCGGTTATGGGCTCGGTTATGGGCTCGGTTATGGGCTCGGTTATGGGCTCGGTTATGGGCTCGGTTATGGGCTCGGTTATGGGCTCGGTTATGGGCTCGGTTATGGGCTCGGTTATGGGCTCGGTTATGGGCTCGGTTATGGGCTCGGTTATGGGCTCGGTTATGGGCTCGGTTATGGGCTCGGTTATGGGCTCGGTTATGGGCTCGGTTATGGGCTCGGTTATGGGCTCGGTTATGGGCTCGGTTATGGGCTCGGTTATGGGCTCGGTTATGGGCTCGGTTATGGGCTCGGTTATGGGCTCGGTTATGGGCTCGGTTATGGGCTCGGTTATGGGCTCGGTTATGGGCTCGGTTATGGGCTCGGTTATGGGCTCGGTTATGGGCTCGGTTATGGGCTCGGTTATGGGCTCGGTTATGGGCTCGGTTATGGGCTCGGTTATGGGCTCGGTTATGGGCTCGGTTATGGGCTCGGTTATGGGCTCGGTTATGGGCTCGGTTATGGGCTCGGTTATGGGCTCGGTTATGGGCTCGGTTATGGGCTCGGTTATGGGCTCGGTTATGGGCTCGGTTATGGGCTCGGTTATGGGCTCGGTTATGGGCTCGGTTATGGGCTCGGTTATGGGCTCGGTTATGGGCTCGGTTATGGGCTCGGTTATGGGCTCGGTTATGGGCTCGGTTATGGGCTCGGTTATGGGCTCGGTTATGGGCTCGGTTATGGGCTCGGTTATGGGCTCGGTTATGGGCTCGGTTATGGGCTCGGTTATGGGCTCGGTTATGGGCTCGGTTATGGGCTCGGTTATGGGCTCGGTTATGGGCTCGGTTATGGGCTCGGTTATGGGCTCGGTTATGGGCTCGGTTATGGGCTCGGTTATGGGCTCGGTTATGGGCTCGGTTATGGGCTCGGTTATGGGCTCGGTTATGGGCTCGGTTATGGGCTCGGTTATGGGCTCGGTTATGGGCTCGGTTATGGGCTCGGTTATGGGCTCGGTTATGGGCTCGGTTATGGGCTCGGTTATGGGCTCGGTTATGGGCTCGGTTATGGGCTCGGTTATGGGCTCGGTTATGGGCTCGGTTATGGGCTCGGTTATGGGCTCGGTTATGGGCTCGGTTATGGGCTCGGTTATGGGCTCGGTTATGGGCTCGGTTATGGGCTCGGTTATGGGCTCGGTTATGGGCTCGGTTATGGGCTCGGTTATGGGCTCGGTTATGGGCTCGGTTATGGGCTCGGTTATGGGCTCGGTTATGGGCTCGGTTATGGGCTCGGTTATGGGCTCGGTTATGGGCTCGGTTATGGGCTCGGTTATGGGCTCGGTTATGGGCTCGGTTATGGGCTCGGTTATGGGCTCGGTTATGGGCTCGGTTATGGGCTCGGTTATGGGCTCGGTTATGGGCTCGGTTATGGGCTCGGTTATGGGCTCGGTTATGGGCTCGGTTATGGGCTCGGTTATGGGCTCGGTTATGGGCTCGGTTATGGGCTCGGTTATGGGCTCGGTTATGGGCTCGGTTATGGGCTCGGTTATGGGCTCGGTTATGGGCTCGGTTATGGGCTCGGTTATGGGCTCGGTTATGGGCTCGGTTATGGGCTCGGTTATGGGCTCGGTTATGGGCTCGGTTATGGGCTCGGTTATGGGCTCGGTTATGGGCTCGGTTATGGGCTCGGTTATGGGCTCGGTTATGGGCTCGGTTATGGGCTCGGTTATGGGCTCGGTTATGGGCTCGGTTATGGGCTCGGTTATGGGCTCGGTTATGGGCTCGGTTATGGGCTCGGTTATGGGCTCGGTTATGGGCTCGGTTATGGGCTCGGTTATGGGCTCGGTTATGGGCTCGGTTATGGGCTCGGTTATGGGCTCGGTTATGGGCTCGGTTATGGGCTCGGTTATGGGCTCGGTTATGGGCTCGGTTATGGGCTCGGTTATGGGCTCGGTTATGGGCTCGGTTATGGGCTCGGTTATGGGCTCGGTTATGGGCTCGGTTATGGGCTCGGTTATGGGCTCGGTTATGGGCTCGGTTATGGGCTCGGTTATGGGCTCGGTTATGGGCTCGGTTATGGGCTCGGTTATGGGCTCGGTTATGGGCTCGGTTATGGGCTCGGTTATGGGCTCGGTTATGGGCTCGGTTATGGGCTCGGTTATGGGCTCGGTTATGGGCTCGGTTATGGGCTCGGTTATGGGCTCGGTTATGGGCTCGGTTATGGGCTCGGTTATGGGCTCGGTTATGGGCTCGGTTATGGGCTCGGTTATGGGCTCGGTTATGGGCTCGGTTATGGGCTCGGTTATGGGCTCGGTTATGGGCTCGGTTATGGGCTCGGTTATGGGCTCGGTTATGGGCTCGGTTATGGGCTCGGTTATGGGCTCGGTTATGGGCTCGGTTATGGGCTCGGTTATGGGCTCGGTTATGGGCTCGGTTATGGGCTCGGTTATGGGCTCGGTTATGGGCTCGGTTATGGGCTCGGTTATGGGCTCGGTTATGGGCTCGGTTATGGGCTCGGTTATGGGCTCGGTTATGGGCTCGGTTATGGGCTCGGTTATGGGCTCGGTTATGGGCTCGGTTATGGGCTCGGTTATGGGCTCGGTTATGGGCTCGGTTATGGGCTCGGTTATGGGCTCGGTTATGGGCTCGGTTATGGGCTCGGTTATGGGCTCGGTTATGGGCTCGGTTATGGGCTCGGTTATGGGCTCGGTTATGGGCTCGGTTATGGGCTCGGTTATGGGCTCGGTTATGGGCTCGGTTATGGGCTCGGTTATGGGCTCGGTTATGGGCTCGGTTATGGGCTCGGTTATGGGCTCGGTTATGGGCTCGGTTATGGGCTCGGTTATGGGCTCGGTTATGGGCTCGGTTATGGGCTCGGTTATGGGCTCGGTTATGGGCTCGGTTATGGGCTCGGTTATGGGCTCGGTTATGGGCTCGGTTATGGGCTCGGTTATGGGCTCGGTTATGGGCTCGGTTATGGGCTCGGTTATGGGCTCGGTTATGGGCTCGGTTATGGGCTCGGTTATGGGCTCGGTTATGGGCTCGGTTATGGGCTCGGTTATGGGCTCGGTTATGGGCTCGGTTATGGGCTCGGTTATGGGCTCGGTTATGGGCTCGGTTATGGGCTCGGTTATGGGCTCGGTTATGGGCTCGGTTATGGGCTCGGTTATGGGCTCGGTTATGGGCTCGGTTATGGGCTCGGTTATGGGCTCGGTTATGGGCTCGGTTATGGGCTCGGTTATGGGCTCGGTTATGGGCTCGGTTATGGGCTCGGTTATGGGCTCGGTTATGGGCTCGGTTATGGGCTCGGTTATGGGCTCGGTTATGGGCTCGGTTATGGGCTCGGTTATGGGCTCGGTTATGGGCTCGGTTATGGGCTCGGTTATGGGCTCGGTTATGGGCTCGGTTATGGGCTCGGTTATGGGCTCGGTTATGGGCTCGGTTATGGGCTCGGTTATGGGCTCGGTTATGGGCTCGGTTATGGGCTCGGTTATGGGCTCGGTTATGGGCTCGGTTATGGGCTCGGTTATGGGCTCGGTTATGGGCTCGGTTATGGGCTCGGTTATGGGCTCGGTTATGGGCTCGGTTATGGGCTCGGTTATGGGCTCGGTTATGGGCTCGGTTATGGGCTCGGTTATGGGCTCGGTTATGGGCTCGGTTATGGGCTCGGTTATGGGCTCGGTTATGGGCTCGGTTATGGGCTCGGTTATGGGCTCGGTTATGGGCTCGGTTATGGGCTCGGTTATGGGCTCGGTTATGGGCTCGGTTATGGGCTCGGTTATGGGCTCGGTTATGGGCTCGGTTATGGGCTCGGTTATGGGCTCGGTTATGGGCTCGGTTATGGGCTCGGTTATGGGCTCGGTTATGGGCTCGGTTATGGGCTCGGTTATGGGCTCGGTTATGGGCTCGGTTATGGGCTCGGTTATGGGCTCGGTTATGGGCTCGGTTATGGGCTCGGTTATGGGCTCGGTTATGGGCTCGGTTATGGGCTCGGTTATGGGCTCGGTTATGGGCTCGGTTATGGGCTCGGTTATGGGCTCGGTTATGGGCTCGGTTATGGGCTCGGTTATGGGCTCGGTTATGGGCTCGGTTATGGGCTCGGTTATGGGCTCGGTTATGGGCTCGGTTATGGGCTCGGTTATGGGCTCGGTTATGGGCTCGGTTATGGGCTCGGTTATGGGCTCGGTTATGGGCTCGGTTATGGGCTCGGTTATGGGCTCGGTTATGGGCTCGGTTATGGGCTCGGTTATGGGCTCGGTTATGGGCTCGGTTATGGGCTCGGTTATGGGCTCGGTTATGGGCTCGGTTATGGGCTCGGTTATGGGCTCGGTTATGGGCTCGGTTATGGGCTCGGTTATGGGCTCGGTTATGGGCTCGGTTATGGGCTCGGTTATGGGCTCGGTTATGGGCTCGGTTATGGGCTCGGTTATGGGCTCGGTTATGGGCTCGGTTATGGGCTCGGTTATGGGCTCGGTTATGGGCTCGGTTATGGGCTCGGTTATGGGCTCGGTTATGGGCTCGGTTATGGGCTCGGTTATGGGCTCGGTTATGGGCTCGGTTATGGGCTCGGTTATGGGCTCGGTTATGGGCTCGGTTATGGGCTCGGTTATGGGCTCGGTTATGGGCTCGGTTATGGGCTCGGTTATGGGCTCGGTTATGGGCTCGGTTATGGGCTCGGTTATGGGCTCGGTTATGGGCTCGGTTATGGGCTCGGTTATGGGCTCGGTTATGGGCTCGGTTATGGGCTCGGTTATGGGCTCGGTTATGGGCTCGGTTATGGGCTCGGTTATGGGCTCGGTTATGGGCTCGGTTATGGGCTCGGTTATGGGCTCGGTTATGGGCTCGGTTATGGGCTCGGTTATGGGCTCGGTTATGGGCTCGGTTATGGGCTCGGTTATGGGCTCGGTTATGGGCTCGGTTATGGGCTCGGTTATGGGCTCGGTTATGGGCTCGGTTATGGGCTCGGTTATGGGCTCGGTTATGGGCTCGGTTATGGGCTCGGTTATGGGCTCGGTTATGGGCTCGGTTATGGGCTCGGTTATGGGCTCGGTTATGGGCTCGGTTATGGGCTCGGTTATGGGCTCGGTTATGGGCTCGGTTATGGGCTCGGTTATGGGCTCGGTTATGGGCTCGGTTATGGGCTCGGTTATGGGCTCGGTTATGGGCTCGGTTATGGGCTCGGTTATGGGCTCGGTTATGGGCTCGGTTATGGGCTCGGTTATGGGCTCGGTTATGGGCTCGGTTATGGGCTCGGTTATGGGCTCGGTTATGGGCTCGGTTATGGGCTCGGTTATGGGCTCGGTTATGGGCTCGGTTATGGGCTCGGTTATGGGCTCGGTTATGGGCTCGGTTATGGGCTCGGTTATGGGCTCGGTTATGGGCTCGGTTATGGGCTCGGTTATGGGCTCGGTTATGGGCTCGGTTATGGGCTCGGTTATGGGCTCGGTTATGGGCTCGGTTATGGGCTCGGTTATGGGCTCGGTTATGGGCTCGGTTATGGGCTCGGTTATGGGCTCGGTTATGGGCTCGGTTATGGGCTCGGTTATGGGCTCGGTTATGGGCTCGGTTATGGGCTCGGTTATGGGCTCGGTTATGGGCTCGGTTATGGGCTCGGTTATGGGCTCGGTTATGGGCTCGGTTATGGGCTCGGTTATGGGCTCGGTTATGGGCTCGGTTATGGGCTCGGTTATGGGCTCGGTTATGGGCTCGGTTATGGGCTCGGTTATGGGCTCGGTTATGGGCTCGGTTATGGGCTCGGTTATGGGCTCGGTTATGGGCTCGGTTATGGGCTCGGTTATGGGCTCGGTTATGGGCTCGGTTATGGGCTCGGTTATGGGCTCGGTTATGGGCTCGGTTATGGGCTCGGTTATGGGCTCGGTTATGGGCTCGGTTATGGGCTCGGTTATGGGCTCGGTTATGGGCTCGGTTATGGGCTCGGTTATGGGCTCGGTTATGGGCTCGGTTATGGGCTCGGTTATGGGCTCGGTTATGGGCTCGGTTATGGGCTCGGTTATGGGCTCGGTTATGGGCTCGGTTATGGGCTCGGTTATGGGCTCGGTTATGGGCTCGGTTATGGGCTCGGTTATGGGCTCGGTTATGGGCTCGGTTATGGGCTCGGTTATGGGCTCGGTTATGGGCTCGGTTATGGGCTCGGTTATGGGCTCGGTTATGGGCTCGGTTATGGGCTCGGTTATGGGCTCGGTTATGGGCTCGGTTATGGGCTCGGTTATGGGCTCGGTTATGGGCTCGGTTATGGGCTCGGTTATGGGCTCGGTTATGGGCTCGGTTATGGGCTCGGTTATGGGCTCGGTTATGGGCTCGGTTATGGGCTCGGTTATGGGCTCGGTTATGGGCTCGGTTATGGGCTCGGTTATGGGCTCGGTTATGGGCTCGGTTATGGGCTCGGTTATGGGCTCGGTTATGGGCTCGGTTATGGGCTCGGTTATGGGCTCGGTTATGGGCTCGGTTATGGGCTCGGTTATGGGCTCGGTTATGGGCTCGGTTATGGGCTCGGTTATGGGCTCGGTTATGGGCTCGGTTATGGGCTCGGTTATGGGCTCGGTTATGGGCTCGGTTATGGGCTCGGTTATGGGCTCGGTTATGGGCTCGGTTATGGGCTCGGTTATGGGCTCGGTTATGGGCTCGGTTATGGGCTCGGTTATGGGCTCGGTTATGGGCTCGGTTATGGGCTCGGTTATGGGCTCGGTTATGGGCTCGGTTATGGGCTCGGTTATGGGCTCGGTTATGGGCTCGGTTATGGGCTCGGTTATGGGCTCGGTTATGGGCTCGGTTATGGGCTCGGTTATGGGCTCGGTTATGGGCTCGGTTATGGGCTCGGTTATGGGCTCGGTTATGGGCTCGGTTATGGGCTCGGTTATGGGCTCGGTTATGGGCTCGGTTATGGGCTCGGTTATGGGCTCGGTTATGGGCTCGGTTATGGGCTCGGTTATGGGCTCGGTTATGGGCTCGGTTATGGGCTCGGTTATGGGCTCGGTTATGGGCTCGGTTATGGGCTCGGTTATGGGCTCGGTTATGGGCTCGGTTATGGGCTCGGTTATGGGCTCGGTTATGGGCTCGGTTATGGGCTCGGTTATGGGCTCGGTTATGGGCTCGGTTATGGGCTCGGTTATGGGCTCGGTTATGGGCTCGGTTATGGGCTCGGTTATGGGCTCGGTTATGGGCTCGGTTAGGTTATGGGCTCGGTTATGGGCTCGGTTATGGGCTCGGTTATGGGCTCGGTTATGGGCTCGGTTATGGGCTCGGTTATGGGCTCGGTTATGGGCTCGGTTATGGGCTCGGTTATGGGCTCGGTTATGGGCTCGGTTATGGGCTCGGTTATGGGCTCGGTTATGGGCTCGGTTATGGGCTCGGTTATGGGCTCGGTTATGGGCTCGGTTATGGGCTCGGTTATGGGCTCGGTTATGGGCTCGGTTATGGGCTCGGTTATGGGCTCGGTTATGGGCTCGGTTATGGGCTCGGTTATGGGCTCGGTTATGGGCTCGGTTATGGGCTCGGTTATGGGCTCGGTTATGGGCTCGGTTATGGGCTCGGTTATGGGCTCGGTTATGGGCTCGGTTATGGGCTCGGTTATGGGCTCGGTTATGGGCTCGGTTATGGGCTCGGTTATGGGCTCGGTTATGGGCTCGGTTATGGGCTCGGTTATGGGCTCGGTTATGGGCTCGGTTATGGGCTCGGTTATGGGCTCGGTTATGGGCTCGGTTATGGGCTCGGTTATGGGCTCGGTTATGGGCTCGGTTATGGGCTCGGTTATGGGCTCGGTTATGGGCTCGGTTATGGGCTCGGTTATGGGCTCGGTTATGGGCTCGGTTATGGGCTCGGTTATGGGCTCGGTTATGGGCTCGGTTATGGGCTCGGTTATGGGCTCGGTTATGGGCTCGGTTATGGGCTCGGTTATGGGCTCGGTTATGGGCTCGGTTATGGGCTCGGTTATGGGCTCGGTTATGGGCTCGGTTATGGGCTCGGTTATGGGCTCGGTTATGGGCTCGGTTATGGGCTCGGTTATGGGCTCGGTTATGGGCTCGGTTATGGGCTCGGTTATGGGCTCGGTTATGGGCTCGGTTATGGGCTCGGTTATGGGCTCGGTTATGGGCTCGGTTATGGGCTCGGTTATGGGCTCGGTTATGGGCTCGGTTATGGGCTCGGTTATGGGCTCGGTTGCTCGGTTATGGGCTCGGTTATGGGCTCGGTTATGGGCTCGGTTATGGGCTCGGTTATGGGCTCGGTTATGGGCTCGGTTATGGGCTCGGTTATGGGCTCGGTTATGGGCTCGGTTATGGGCTCGGTTATGGGCTCGGTTATGGGCTCGGTTATGGGCTCGGTTATGGGCTCGGTTATGGGCTCGGTTATGGGCTCGGTTATGGGCTCGGTTATGGGCTCGGTTATGGGCTCGGTTATGGGCTCGGTTATGGGCTCGGTTATGGGCTCGGTTATGGGCTCGGTTATGGGCTCGGTTATGGGCTCGGTTATGGGCTCGGTTATGGGCTCGGTTATGGGCTCGGTTATGGGCTCGGTTATGGGCTCGGTTATGGGCTCGGTTATGGGCTCGGTTATGGGCTCGGTTATGGGCTCGGTTATGGGCTCGGTTATGGGCTCGGTTATGGGCTCGGTTATGGCTCGGTTATGGGCTCGGTTATGGGCTCGGTTATGGGCTCGGTTATGGGCTCGGTTATGGGCTCGGTTATGGGCTCGGTTATGGGCTCGGTTATGGGCTCGGTTATGGGCTCGGTTATGGGCTCGGTTATGGGCTCGGTTATGGGCTCGGTTATGGGCTCGGTTATGGGCTCGGTTATGGGCTCGGTTATGGGCTCGGTTATGGGCTCGGTTATGGGCTCGGTTATGGGCTCGGTTATGGGCTCGGTTATGGGCTCGGTTATGGGCTCGGTTATGGGCTCGGTTATGGGCTCGGTTATGGGCTCGGTTATGGGCTCGGTTATGGGCTCGGTTATGGGCTCGGTTATGGGCTCGGTTATGGGCTCGGTTATGGGCTCGGTTATGGGCTCGGTTATGGGCTCGGTTATGGGCTCGGTTATGGGCTCGGTTATGGGCTCGGTTATGGGCTCGGTTATGGGCTCGGTTATGGGCTCGGTTATGGGCTCGGTTATGGGCTCGGTTATGGGCTCGGTTATGGGCTCGGTTATGGGCTCGGTTATGGGCTCGGTTATGGGCTCGGTTATGGGCTCGGTTATGGGCTCGGTTATGGGCTCGGTTATGGGCTCGGTTATGGGCTCGGTTATGGGCTCGGTTATGGGCTCGGTTATGGGCTCGGTTATGGGCTCGGTTATGGGCTCGGTTATGGGCTCGGTTATGGGCTCGGTTATGGGCTCGGTTATGGGCTCGGTTATGGGCTCGGTTATGGGCTCGGTTATGGGCTCGGTTATGGGCTCGGTTATGGGCTCGGTTATGGGCTCGGTTATGGGCTCGGTTATGGGCTCGGTTATGGGCTCGGTTATGGGCTCGGTTATGGGCTCGGTTATGGGCTCGGTTATGGGCTCGGTTATGGGCTCGGTTATGGGCTCGGTTATGGGCTCGGTTATGGGCTCGGTTATGGGCTCGGTTATGGGCTCGGTTATGGGCTCGGTTATGGGCTCGGTTATGGGCTCGGTTATGGGCTCGGTTATGGGCTCGGTTATGGGCTCGGTTATGGGCTCGGTTATGGGCTCGGTTATGGGCTCGGTTATGGGCTCGGTTATGGGCTCGGTTATGGGCTCGGTTATGGGCTCGGTTATGGGCTCGGTTATGGGCTCGGTTATGGGCTCGGTTATGGGCTCGGTTATGGGCTCGGTTATGGGCTCGGTTATGGGCTCGGTTATGGGCTCGGTTATGGGCTCGGTTATGGGCTCGGTTATGGGCTCGGTTATGGGCTCGGTTATGGGCTCGGTTATGGGCTCGGTTATGGGCTCGGTTATGGGCTCGGTTATGGGCTCGGTTATGGGCTCGGTTATGGGCTCGGTTATGGGCTCGGTTATGGGCTCGGTTATGGGCTCGGTTATGGGCTCGGTTATGGGCTCGGTTATGGGCTCGGTTATGGGCTCGGTTATGGGCTCGGTTATGGGCTCGGTTATGGGCTCGGTTATGGGCTCGGTTATGGGCTCGGTTATGGGCTCGGTTATGGGCTCGGTTATGGGCTCGGTTATGGGCTCGGTTATGGGCTCGGTTATCGGGCTCGGTTATGGGCTCGGTTATGGGCTCGGTTATGGGCTCGGTTATGGGCTCGGTTATGGGCTCGGTTATGGGCTCGGTTATGGGCTCGGTTATGGGCTCGGTTATGGGCTCGGTTATGGGCTCGGTTATGGGCTCGGTTATGGGCTCGGTTATGGGCTCGGTTATGGGCTCGGTTATGGGCTCGGTTATGGGCTCGGTTATGGGCTCGGTTATGGGCTCGGTTATGGGCTCGGTTATGGGCTCGGTTATGGGCTCGGTTATGGGCTCGGTTATGGGCTCGGTTATGGGCTCGGTTATGGGCTCGGTTATGGGCTCGGTTATGGGCTCGGTTATGGGCTCGGTTATGGGCTCGGTTATGGGCTCGGTTATGGGCTCGGTTATGGGCTCGGTTATGGGCTCGGTTATGGGCTCGGTTATGGGCTCGGTTATGGGCTCGGTTATGGGCTCGGTTATGGGCTCGGTTATGGGCTCGGTTATGGGCTCGGTTATGGGCTCGGTTATGGGCTCGGTTATGGGCTCGGTTATGGGCTCGGTTATGGGCTCGGTTATGGGCTCGGTTATGGGCTCGGTTATGGGCTCGGTTATGGGCTCGGTTATGGGCTCGGTTATGGGCTCGGTTATGGGCTCGGTTATGGGCTCGGTTATGGGCTCGGTTATGGGCTCGGTTATGGGCTCGGTTATGGGCTCGGTTATGGGCTCGGTTATGGGCTCGGTTATGGGCTCGGTTATGGGCTCGGTTATGGGCTCGGTTATGGGCTCGGTTATGGGCTCGGTTATGGGCTCGGTTATGGGCTCGGTTATGGGCTCGGTTATGGGCTCGGTTATGGGCTCGGTTATGGGCTCGGTTATGGGCTCGGTTATGGGCTCGGTTATGGGCTCGGTTATGGGCTCGGTTATGGGCTCGGTTATGGGCTCGGTTATGGGCTCGGTTATGGGCTCGGTTATGGGCTCGGTTATGGGCTCGGTTATGGGCTCGGTTATGGGCTCGGTTATGGGCTCGGTTATGGGCTCGGTTATGGGCTCGGTTATGGGCTCGGTTATGGGCTCGGTTATGGGCTCGGTTATGGGCTCGGTTATGGGCTCGGTTATGGGCTCGGTTATGGGCTCGGTTATGGGCTCGGTTATGGGCTCGGTTATGGGCTCGGTTATGGGCTCGGTTATGGGCTCGGTTATGGGCTCGGTTATGGGCTCGGTTATGGGCTCGGTTATGGGCTCGGTTATGGGCTCGGTTATGGGCTCGGTTATGGGCTCGGTTATGGGCTCGGTTATGGGCTCGGTTATGGGCTCGGTTATGGGCTCGGTTATGGGCTCGGTTATGGGCTCGGTTATGGGCTCGGTTATGGGCTCGGTTATGGGCTCGGTTATGGGCTCGGTTATGGGCTCGGTTATGGGCTCGGTTATGGGCTCGGTTATGGGCTCGGTTATGGGCTCGGTTATGGGCTCGGTTATGGGCTCGGTTATGGGCTCGGTTATGGGCTCGGTTATGGGCTCGGTTATGGGCTCGGTTATGGGCTCGGTTATGGGCTCGGTTATGGGCTCGGTTATGGGCTCGGTTATGGGCTCGGTTATGGGCTCGGTTATGGGCTCGGTTATGGGCTCGGTTATGGGCTCGGTTATGGGCTCGGTTATGGGCTCGGTTATGGGCTCGGTTATGGGCTCGGTTATGGGCTCGGTTATGGGCTCGGTTATGGGCTCGGTTATGGGCTCGGTTATGGGCTCGGTTATGGGCTCGGTTATGGGCTCGGTTATGGGCTCGGTTATGGGCTCGGTTATGGGCTCGGTTATGGGCTCGGTTATGGGCTCGGTTATGGGCTCGGTTATGGGCTCGGTTATGGGCTCGGTTATGGGCTCGGTTATGGGCTCGGTTATGGGCTCGGTTATGGGCTCGGTTATGGGCTCGGTTATGGGCTCGGTTATGGGCTCGGTTATGGGCTCGGTTATGGGCTCGGTTATGGGCTCGGTTATGGGCTCGGTTATGGGCTCGGTTATGGGCTCGGTTATGGGCTCGGTTATGGGCTCGGTTATGGGCTCGGTTATGGGCTCGGTTATGGGCTCGGTTATGGGCTCGGTTATGGGCTCGGTTATGGGCTCGGTTATGGGCTCGGTTATGGGCTCGGTTATGGGCTCGGTTATGGGCTCGGTTATGGGCTCGGTTATGGGCTCGGTTATGGGCTCGGTTATGGGCTCGGTTATGGGCTCGGTTATGGGCTCGGTTATGGGCTCGGTTATGGGCTCGGTTATGGGCTCGGTTATGGGCTCGGTTATGGGCTCGGTTATGGGCTCGGTTATGGGCTCGGTTATGGGCTCGGTTATGGGCTCGGTTATGGGCTCGGTTATGGGCTCGGTTATGATGGGCTCGGTTATGGGCTCGGTTATGGGCTCGGTTATGGGCTCGGTTATGGGCTCGGTTATGGGCTCGGTTATGGGCTCGGTTATGGGCTCGGTTATGGGCTCGGTTATGGGCTCGGTTATGGGCTCGGTTATGGGCTCGGTTATGGGCTCGGTTATGGGCTCGGTTATGGGCTCGGTTATGGGCTCGGTTATGGGCTCGGTTATGGGCTCGGTTATGGGCTCGGTTATGGGCTCGGTTATGGGCTCGGTTATGGGCTCGGTTATGGGCTCGGTTATGGGCTCGGTTATGGGCTCGGTTATGGGCTCGGTTATGGGCTCGGTTATGGGCTCGGTTATGGGCTCGGTTATGGGCTCGGTTATGGGCTCGGTTATGGGCTCGGTTATGGGCTCGGTTATGGGCTCGGTTATGGGCTCGGTTATGGGCTCGGTTATGGGCTCGGTTATGGGCTCGGTTATGGGCTCGGTTATGGGCTCGGTTATGGGCTCGGTTATGGGCTCGGTTATGGGCTCGGTTATGGGCTCGGTTATGGGCTCGGTTATGGGCTCGGTTATGGGCTCGGTTATGGGCTCGGTTATGGGCTCGGTTATGGGCTCGGTTATGGGCTCGGTTATGGGCTCGGTTATGGGCTCGGTTATGGGCTCGGTTATGGGCTCGGTTATGGGCTCGGTTATGGGCTCGGTTATGGGCTCGGTTATGGGCTCGGTTATGGGCTCGGTTATGGGCTCGGTTATGGGCTCGGTTATGGGCTCGGTTATGGGCTCGGTTATGGGCTCGGTTATGGGCTCGGTTATGGGCTCGGTTATGGGCTCGGTTATGGGCTCGGTTATGGGCTCGGTTATGGGCTCGGTTATGGGCTCGGTTATGGGCTCGGTTATGGGCTCGGTTATGGGCTCGGTTATGGGCTCGGTTATGGGCTCGGTTATGGGCTCGGTTATGGGCTCGGTTATGGGCTCGGTTATGGGCTCGGTTATGGGCTCGGTTATGGGCTCGGTTATGGGCTCGGTTATGGGCTCGGTTATGGGCTCGGTTATGGGCTCGGTTATGGGCTCGGTTATGGGCTCGGTTATGGGCTCGGTTATGGGCTCGGTTATGGGCTCGGTTATGGGCTCGGTTATGGGCTCGGTTATGGGCTCGGTTATGGGCTCGGTTATGGGCTCGGTTATGGGCTCGGTTATGGGCTCGGTTATGGGCTCGGTTATGGGCTCGGTTATGGGCTCGGTTATGGGCTCGGTTATGGGCTCGGTTATGGGCTCGGTTATGGGCTCGGTTATGGGCTCGGTTATGGGCTCGGTTATGGGCTCGGTTATGGGCTCGGTTATGGGCTCGGTTATGGGCTCGGTTATGGGCTCGGTTATGGGCTCGGTTATGGGCTCGGTTATGGGCTCGGTTATGGGCTCGGTTATGGGCTCGGTTATGGGCTCGGTTATGGGCTCGGTTATGGGCTCGGTTATGGGCTCGGTTATGGGCTCGGTTATGGGCTCGGTTATGGGCTCGGTTATGGGCTCGGTTATGGGCTCGGTTATGGGCTCGGTTATGGGCTCGGTTATGGGCTCGGTTATGGGCTCGGTTATGGGCTCGGTTATGGGCTCGGTTATGGGCTCGGTTATGGGCTCGGTTATGGGCTCGGTTATGGGCTCGGTTATGGGCTCGGTTATGGGCTCGGTTATGGGCTCGGTTATGGGCTCGGTTATGGGCTCGGTTATGGGCTCGGTTATGGGCTCGGTTATGGGCTCGGTTATGGGCTCGGTTATGGGCTCGGTTATGGGCTCGGTTATGGGCTCGGTTATGGGCTCGGTTATGGGCTCGGTTATGGGCTCGGTTATGGGCTCGGTTATGGGCTCGGTTATGGGCTCGGTTATGGGCTCGGTTATGGGCTCGGTTATGGGCTCGGTTATGGGCTCGGTTATGGGCTCGGTTATGGGCTCGGTTATGGGCTCGGTTATGGGCTCGGTTATGGGCTCGGTTATGGGCTCGGTTATGGGCTCGGTTATGGGCTCGGTTATGGGCTCGGTTATGGGCTCGGTTATGGGCTCGGTTATGGGCTCGGTTATGGGCTCGGTTATGGGCTCGGTTATGGGCTCGGTTATGGGCTCGGTTATGGGCTCGGTTATGGGCTCGGTTATGGGCTCGGTTATGGGCTCGGTTATGGGCTCGGTTATGGGCTCGGTTATGGGCTCGGTTATGGGCTCGGTTATGGGCTCGGTTATGGGCTCGGTTATGGGCTCGGTTATGGGCTCGGTTATGGGCTCGGTTATGGGCTCGGTTATGGGCTCGGTTATGGGCTCGGTTATGGGCTCGGTTATGGGCTCGGTTATGGGCTCGGTTATGGGCTCGGTTATGGGCTCGGTTATGGGCTCGGTTATGGGCTCGGTTATGGGCTCGGTTATGGGCTCGGTTATGGGCTCGGTTATGGGCTCGGTTATGGGCTCGGTTATGGGCTCGGTTATGGGCTCGGTTATGGGCTCGGTTATGGGCTCGGTTATGGGCTCGGTTATGGGCTCGGTTATGGGCTCGGTTATGGGCTCGGTTATGGGCTCGGTTATGGGCTCGGTTATGGGCTCGGTTATGGGCTCGGTTATGGGCTCGGTTATGGGCTCGGTTATGGGCTCGGTTATGGGCTCGGTTATGGGCTCGGTTATGGGCTCGGTTATGGGCTCGGTTATGGGCTCGGTTATGGGCTCGGTTATGGGCTCGGTTATGGGCTCGGTTATGGGCTCGGTTATGGGCTCGGTTATGGGCTCGGTTATGGGCTCGGTTATGGGCTCGGTTATGGGCTCGGTTATGGGCTCGGTTATGGGCTCGGTTATGGGCTCGGTTATGGGCTCGGTTATGGGCTCGGTTATGGGCTCGGTTATGGGCTCGGTTATGGGCTCGGTTATGGGCTCGGTTATGGGCTCGGTTATGGGCTGGCTCGGTTATGGGCTCGGTTATGGGCTCGGTTATGGGCTCGGTTATGGGCTCGGTTATGGGCTCGGTTATGGGCTCGGTTATGGGCTCGGTTATGGGCTCGGTTATGGGCTCGGTTATGGGCTCGGTTATGGGCTCGGTTATGGGCTCGGTTATGGGCTCGGTTATGGGCTCGGTTATGGGCTCGGTTATGGGCTCGGTTATGGGCTCGGTTATGGGCTCGGTTATTGGGCTCGGTTATGGGCTCGGTTATGGGCTCGGTTATGGGCTCGGTTATGGGCTCGGTTATGGGCTCGGTTATGGGCGGTTATGGGCTCGGTTATGGGCTCGGTTATGGGCTCGGTTATGGGCTCGGTTATGGGCTCGGTTATGGGCTCGGTTATGGGCTCGGTTATGGGCTCGGTTATGGCTCGGTTATGGGCTCGGTTATGGGCTCGGTTATGGGCTCGGTTATGGGCTCGGTTATGGGCTCGGTTATGGGCTCGGTTATGGGCTCGGTTATGGGCTCGGTTATGGGCTCGTTATGGGCTCGGTTATGGGGCTCGGTTATGGGCTCGGTTATGGGCTCGGTTATGGGCTCGGTTATGGGCTCGGTTATGGGCTCGGTTATGGGCTCGGTTATGGGCTCGGTTATGGCTCGGTTATGGGCATCGGTTATGGGCTCGGTTATGGGCTCGGTTATGGGCTCGGTTATGGGCTCGGTTATGGGCTCGGTTATGGGCTCGGTTATGGGCTCGGTTATGGGCTCGGTTATGGGCTCGGTTATGGGCTCGGTTAATGGGCTCAGGTTAGGCTCGTATGGGCTCGGTTATGGGCTCGGTTATGGGCTCGGTTATGGCTCGTTTATGGGCTCGGTTATGGGCTCGGTTATGGGCTCGGTTATGGGCTCGGTTATGGGCTCGGTTATGGGCTCGGTTATGGCTCGGTTATGGGCTCGGTTATGGGCTCGGTTTATGGGCTCGGTTATGGGCTCGGTTATGGGCTCGGTTATGGGCTCGGTTATAGGGCTCGGTTATGGGCTCGGTTATGGGCTCGGTTATGGGCTCGGTTATGGGCTCGGTTATGGGCTCGGTTATGGGCTCGGTTATGGGCTCGGTTATGGGCTCGGTTATGGGCTCGGTTATGGGCTCGGTTATGGGCTCGGTTATGGGCTCGGTTATGGGCTCGGTTATGGGCTCGGTTATGGGCTCGGTTATGGGCTCGGTTATGGGCTCGGTTATGGGCTCGGTTATGGGCTCGGTTATGGGCTCGGTTATGGGCTCGGTTATGGGCTCGGTTATGGGCTCGGTTATGGGCTCGGTTATGGGCTCGGTTATGGGCTCGGTTATGGGCTCGGTTATGGGCTCGGTTATGGGCTCGGTTATGGGCTCGGTTATGGGCTCGGTTATGGGCTCGGTTATGGGCTCGGTTATGGGCTCGGTTATGGGCTCGGTTATGGGCTCGGTTATGGGCTCGGTTATGGGCTCGGTTATGGGCTCGGTTATGGGCTCGGTTATGGGCTCGGTTATGGGCTCGGTTATGGGCTCGGTTATGGGCTCGGTTATGGGCTCGGTTATGGGCTCGGTTATGGGCTCGGTTATGGGCTCGGTTATGGGCTCGGTTATGGGCTCGGTTATGGGCTCGGTTATGGGCTCGGTTATGGGCTCGGTTATGGGCTCGGTTATGGGCTCGGTTATGGGCTCGGTTATGGGCTCGGTTATGGGCTCGGTTATGGGCTCGGTTATGGGCTCGGTTATGGGCTCGGTTATGGGCTCGGTTATGGGCTCGGTTATGGGCTCGGTTATGGGCTCGGTTATGGGCTCGGTTATGGGCTCGGTTATGGGCTCGGTTATGGGCTCGGTTATGGGCTCGGTTATGGGCTCGGTTATGGGCTCGGTTATGGGCTCGGTTATGGGCTCGGTTATGGGCTCGGTTATGGGCTCGGTTATGGGCTCGGTTATGGGCTCGGTTATGGGCTCGGTTATGGGCTCGGTTATGGGCTCGGTTATGGGCTCGGTTATGGGCTCGGTTATGGGCTCGGTTATGGGCTCGGTTATGGGCTCGGTTATGGGCTCGGTTATGGGCTCGGTTATGGGCTCGGTTATGGGCTCGGTTATGGGCTCGGTTATGGGCTCGGTTATGGGCTCGGTTATGGGCTCGGTTATGGGCTCGGTTATGGGCTCGGTTATGGGCTCGGTTATGGGCTCGGTTATGGGCTCGGTTATGGGCTCGGTTATGGGCTCGGTTATGGGCTCGGTTATGGGCTCGGTTATGGGCTCGGTTATGGGCTCGGTT
This sequence comes from Allium cepa, assembly GCA_030765085.1. Lineage (NCBI taxonomy): Eukaryota > Viridiplantae > Streptophyta > Magnoliopsida > Asparagales > Amaryllidaceae > Allium > Allium cepa. The sequence goes on along the minus strand of CM060939.1, from coordinate 19,750 downwards.
ATGGGCTCGGTTATGGGCTCGGTTATGGGCTCGGTTATGGGCTCGGTTATGGGCTCGGTTATGGGCTCGGTTATGGGCTCGGTTATGGGCTCGGTTATGGGCTCGGTTATGGGCTCGGTTATGGGCTCGGTTATGGGCTCGGTTATGGGCTCGGTTATGGGCTCGGTTATGGGCTCGGTTATGGGCTCGGTTATGGGCTCGGTTATGGGCTCGGTTATGGGCTCGGTTATGGGCTCGGTTATGGGCTCGGTTATGGGCTCGGTTATGGGCTCGGTTATGGGCTCGGTTATGGGCTCGGTTATGGGCTCGGTTATGGGCTCGGTTATGGGCTCGGTTATGGGCTCGGTTATGGGCTCGGTTATGGGCTCGGTTATGGGCTCGGTTATGGGCTCGGTTATGGGCTCGGTTATGGGCTCGGTTATGGGCTCGGTTATGGGCTCGGTTATGGGCTCGGTTATGGGCTCGGTTATGGGCTCGGTTATGGGCTCGGTTATGGGCTCGGTTATGGGCTCGGTTATGGGCTCGGTTATGGGCTCGGTTATGGGCTCGGTTATGGGCTCGGTTATGGGCTCGGTTATGGGCTCGGTTATGGGCTCGGTTATGGGCTCGGTTATGGGCTCGGTTATGGGCTCGGTTATGGGCTCGGTTATGGGCTCGGTTATGGGCTCGGTTATGGGCTCGGTTATGGGCTCGGTTATGGGCTCGGTTATGGGCTCGGTTATGGGCTCGGTTATGGGCTCGGTTATGGGCTCGGTTATGGGCTCGGTTATGGGCTCGGTTATGGGCTCGGTTATGGGCTCGGTTATGGGCTCGGTTATGGGCTCGGTTATGGGCTCGGTTATGGGCTCGGTTATGGGCTCGGTTATGGGCTCGGTTATGGGCTCGGTTATGGGCTCGGTTATGGGCTCGGTTATGGGCTCGGTTATGGGCTCGGTTATGGGCTCGGTTATGGGCTCGGTTATGGGCTCGGTTATGGGCTCGGTTATGGGCTCGGTTATGGGCTCGGTTATGGGCTCGGTTATGGGCTCGGTTATGGGCTCGGTTATGGGCTCGGTTATGGGCTCGGTTATGGGCTCGGTTATGGGCTCGGTTATGGGCTCGGTTATGGGCTCGGTTATGGGCTCGGTTATGGGCTCGGTTATGGGCTCGGTTATGGGCTCGGTTATGGGCTCGGTTATGGGCTCGGTTATGGGCTCGGTTATGGGCTCGGTTATGGGCTCGGTTATGGGCTCGGTTATGGGCTCGGTTATGGGCTCGGTTATGGGCTCGGTTATGGGCTCGGTTATGGGCTCGGTTATGGGCTCGGTTATGGGCTCGGTTATGGGCTCGGTTATGGGCTCGGTTATGGGCTCGGTTATGGGCTCGGTTATGGGCTCGGTTATGGGCTCGGTTATGGGCTCGGTTATGGGCTCGGTTATGGGCTCGGTTATGGGCTCGGTTATGGGCTCGGTTATGGGCTCGGTTATGGGCTCGGTTATGGGCTCGGTTATGGGCTCGGTTATGGGCTCGGTTATGGGCTCGGTTATGGGCTCGGTTATGGGCTCGGTTATGGGCTCGGTTATGGGCTCGGTTATGGGCTCGGTTATGGGCTCGGTTATGGGCTCGGTTATGGGCTCGGTTATGGGCTCGGTTATGGGCTCGGTTATGGGCTCGGTTATGGGCTCGGTTATGGGCTCGGTTATGGGCTCGGTTATGGGCTCGGTTATGGGCTCGGTTATGGGCTCGGTTATGGGCTCGGTTATGGGCTCGGTTATGGGCTCGGTTATGGGCTCGGTTATGGGCTCGGTTATGGGCTCGGTTATGGGCTCGGTTATGGGCTCGGTTATGGGCTCGGTTATGGGCTCGGTTATGGGCTCGGTTATGGGCTCGGTTATGGGCTCGGTTATGGGCTCGGTTATGGGCTCGGTTATGGGCTCGGTTATGGGCTCGGTTATGGGCTCGGTTATGGGCTCGGTTATGGGCTCGGTTATGGGCTCGGTTATGGGCTCGGTTATGGGCTCGGTTATGGGCTCGGTTATGGGCTCGGTTATGGGCTCGGTTATGGGCTCGGTTATGGGCTCGGTTATGGGCTCGGTTATGGGCTCGGTTATGGGCTCGGTTATGGGCTCGGTTATGGGCTCGGTTATGGGCTCGGTTATGGGCTCGGTTATGGGCTCGGTTATGGGCTCGGTTATGGGCTCGGTTATGGGCTCGGTTATGGGCTCGGTTATGGGCTCGGTTATGGGCTCGGTTATGGGCTCGGTTATGGGCTCGGTTATGGGCTCGGTTATGGGCTCGGTTATGGGCTCGGTTATGGGCTCGGTTATGGGCTCGGTTATGGGCTCGGTTATGGGCTCGGTTATGGGCTCGGTTATGGGCTCGGTTATGGGCTCGGTTATGGGCTCGGTTATGGGCTCGGTTATGGGCTCGGTTATGGGCTCGGTTATGGGCTCGGTTATGGGCTCGGTTATGGGCTCGGTTATGGGCTCGGTTATGGGCTCGGTTATGGGCTCGGTTATGGGCTCGGTTATGGGCTCGGTTATGGGCTCGGTTATGGGCTCGGTTATGGGCTCGGTTATGGGCTCGGTTATGGGCTCGGTTATGGGCTCGGTTATGGGCTCGGTTATGGGCTCGGTTATGGGCTCGGTTATGGGCTCGGTTATGGGCTCGGTTATGGGCTCGGTTATGGGCTCGGTTATGGGCTCGGTTATGGGCTCGGTTATGGGCTCGGTTATGGGCTCGGTTATGGGCTCGGTTATGGGCTCGGTTATGGGCTCGGTTATGGGCTCGGTTATGGGCTCGGTTATGGGCTCGGTTATGGGCTCGGTTATGGGCTCGGTTATGGGCTCGGTTATGGGCTCGGTTATGGGCTCGGTTATGGGCTCGGTTATGGGCTCGGTTATGGGCTCGGTTATGGGCTCGGTTATGGGCTCGGTTATGGGCTCGGTTATGGGCTCGGTTATGGGCTCGGTTATGGGCTCGGTTATGGGCTCGGTTATGGGCTCGGTTATGGGCTCGGTTATGGGCTCGGTTATGGGCTCGGTTATGGGCTCGGTTATGGGCTCGGTTATGGGCTCGGTTATGGGCTCGGTTATGGGCTCGGTTATGGGCTCGGTTATGGGCTCGGTTATGGGCTCGGTTATGGGCTCGGTTATGGGCTCGGTTATGGGCTCGGTTATGGGCTCGGTTATGGGCTCGGTTATGGGCTCGGTTATGGGCTCGGTTATGGGCTCGGTTATGGGCTCGGTTATGGGCTCGGTTATGGGCTCGGTTATGGGCTCGGTTATGGGCTCGGTTATGGGCTCGGTTATGGGCTCGGTTATGGGCTCGGTTATGGGCTCGGTTATGGGCTCGGTTATGGGCTCGGTTATGGGCTCGGTTATGGGCTCGGTTATGGGCTCGGTTATGGGCTCGGTTATGGGCTCGGTTATGGGCTCGGTTATGGGCTCGGTTATGGGCTCGGTTATGGGCTCGGTTATGGGCTCGGTTATGGGCTCGGTTATGGGCTCGGTTATGGGCTCGGTTATGGGCTCGGTTATGGGCTCGGTTATGGGCTCGGTTATGGGCTCGGTTATGGGCTCGGTTATGGGCTCGGTTATGGGCTCGGTTATGGGCTCGGTTATGGGCTCGGTTATGGGCTCGGTTATGGGCTCGGTTATGGGCTCGGTTATGGGCTCGGTTATGGGCTCGGTTATGGGCTCGGTTATGGGCTCGGTTATGGGCTCGGTTATGGGCTCGGTTATGGGCTCGGTTATGGGCTCGGTTATGGGCTCGGTTATGGGCTCGGTTATGGGCTCGGTTATGGGCTCGGTTATGGGCTCGGTTATGGGCTCGGTTATGGGCTCGGTTATGGGCTCGGTTATGGGCTCGGTTATGGGCTCGGTTATGGGCTCGGTTATGGGCTCGGTTATGGGCTCGGTTATGGGCTCGGTTATGGGCTCGGTTATGGGCTCGGTTATGGGCTCGGTTATGGGCTCGGTTATGGGCTCGGTTATGGGCTCGGTTATGGGCTCGGTTATGGGCTCGGTTATGGGCTCGGTTATGGGCTCGGTTATGGGCTCGGTTATGGGCTCGGTTATGGGCTCGGTTATGGGCTCGGTTATGGGCTCGGTTATGGGCTCGGTTATGGGCTCGGTTATGGGCTCGGTTATGGGCTCGGTTATGGGCTCGGTTATGGGCTCGGTTATGGGCTCGGTTATGGGCTCGGTTATGGGCTCGGTTATGGGCTCGGTTATGGGCTCGGTTATGGGCTCGGTTATGGGCTCGGTTATGGGCTCGGTTATGGGCTCGGTTATGGGCTCGGTTATGGGCTCGGTTATGGGCTCGGTTATGGGCTCGGTTATGGGCTCGGTTATGGGCTCGGTTATGGGCTCGGTTATGGGCTCGGTTATGGGCTCGGTTATGGGCTCGGTTATGGGCTCGGTTATGGGCTCGGTTATGGGCTCGGTTATGGGCTCGGTTATGGGCTCGGTTATGGGCTCGGTTATGGGCTCGGTTATGGGCTCGGTTATGGGCTCGGTTATGGGCTCGGTTATGGGCTCGGTTATGGGCTCGGTTATGGGCTCGGTTATGGGCTCGGTTATGGGCTCGGTTATGGGCTCGGTTATGGGCTCGGTTATGGGCTCGGTTATGGGCTCGGTTATGGGCTCGGTTATGGGCTCGGTTATGGGCTCGGTTATGGGCTCGGTTATGGGCTCGGTTATGGGCTCGGTTATGGGCTCGGTTATGGGCTCGGTTATGGGCTCGGTTATGGGCTCGGTTATGGGCTCGGTTATGGGCTCGGTTATGGGCTCGGTTATGGGCTCGGTTATGGGCTCGGTTATGGGCTCGGTTATGGGCTCGGTTATGGGCTCGGTTATGGGCTCGGTTATGGGCTCGGTTATGGGCTCGGTTATGGGCTCGGTTATGGGCTCGGTTATGGGCTCGGTTATGGGCTCGGTTATGGGCTCGGTTATGGGCTCGGTTATGGGCTCGGTTATGGGCTCGGTTATGGGCTCGGTTATGGGCTCGGTTATGGGCTCGGTTATGGGCTCGGTTATGGGCTCGGTTATGGGCTCGGTTATGGGCTCGGTTATGGGCTCGGTTATGGGCTCGGTTATGGGCTCGGTTATGGGCTCGGTTATGGGCTCGGTTATGGGCTCGGTTATGGGCTCGGTTATGGGCTCGGTTATGGGCTCGGTTATGGGCTCGGTTATGGGCTCGGTTATGGGCTCGGTTATGGGCTCGGTTATGGGCTCGGTTATGGGCTCGGTTATGGGCTCGGTTATGGGCTCGGTTATGGGCTCGGTTATGGGCTCGGTTATGGGCTCGGTTATGGGCTCGGTTATGGGCTCGGTTATGGGCTCGGTTATGGGCTCGGTTATGGGCTCGGTTATGGGCTCGGTTATGGGCTCGGTTATGGGCTCGGTTATGGGCTCGGTTATGGGCTCGGTTATGGGCTCGGTTATGGGCTCGGTTATGGGCTCGGTTATGGGCTCGGTTATGGGCTCGGTTATGGGCTCGGTTATGGGCTCGGTTATGGGCTCGGTTATGGGCTCGGTTATGGGCTCGGTTATGGGCTCGGTTATGGGCTCGGTTATGGGCTCGGTTATGGGCTCGGTTATGGGCTCGGTTATGGGCTCGGTTATGGGCTCGGTTATGGGCTCGGTTATGGGCTCGGTTATGGGCTCGGTTATGGGCTCGGTTATGGGCTCGGTTATGGGCTCGGTTATGGGCTCGGTTATGGGCTCGGTTATGGGCTCGGTTATGGGCTCGGTTATGGGCTCGGTTATGGGCTCGGTTATGGGCTCGGTTATGGGCTCGGTTATGGGCTCGGTTATGGGCTCGGTTATGGGCTCGGTTATGGGCTCGGTTATGGGCTCGGTTATGGGCTCGGTTATGGGCTCGGTTATGGGCTCGGTTATGGGCTCGGTTATGGGCTCGGTTATGGGCTCGGTTATGGGCTCGGTTATGGGCTCGGTTATGGGCTCGGTTATGGGCTCGGTTATGGGCTCGGTTATGGGCTCGGTTATGGGCTCGGTTATGGGCTCGGTTATGGGCTCGGTTATGGGCTCGGTTATGGGCTCGGTTATGGGCTCGGTTATGGGCTCGGTTATGGGCTCGGTTATGGGCTCGGTTATGGGCTCGGTTATGGGCTCGGTTATGGGCTCGGTTATGGGCTCGGTTATGGGCTCGGTTATGGGCTCGGTTATGGGCTCGGTTATGGGCTCGGTTATGGGCTCGGTTATGGGCTCGGTTATGGGCTCGGTTATGGGCTCGGTTATGGGCTCGGTTATGGGCTCGGTTATGGGCTCGGTTATGGGCTCGGTTATGGGCTCGGTTATGGGCTCGGTTATGGGCTCGGTTATGGGCTCGGTTATGGGCTCGGTTATGGGCTCGGTTATGGGCTCGGTTATGGGCTCGGTTATGGGCTCGGTTATGGGCTCGGTTATGGGCTCGGTTATGGGCTCGGTTATGGGCTCGGTTATGGGCTCGGTTATGGGCTCGGTTATGGGCTCGGTTATGGGCTCGGTTATGGGCTCGGTTATGGGCTCGGTTATGGGCTCGGTTATGGGCTCGGTTATGGGCTCGGTTATGGGCTCGGTTATGGGCTCGGTTATGGGCTCGGTTATGGGCTCGGTTATGGGCTCGGTTATGGGCTCGGTTATGGGCTCGGTTATGGGCTCGGTTATGGGCTCGGTTATGGGCTCGGTTATGGGCTCGGTTATGGGCTCGGTTATGGGCTCGGTTATGGGCTCGGTTATGGGCTCGGTTATGGGCTCGGTTATGGGCTCGGTTATGGGCTCGGTTATGGGCTCGGTTATGGGCTCGGTTATGGGCTCGGTTATGGGCTCGGTTATGGGCTCGGTTATGGGCTCGGTTATGGGCTCGGTTATGGGCTCGGTTATGGGCTCGGTTATGGGCTCGGTTATGGGCTCGGTTATGGGCTCGGTTATGGGCTCGGTTATGGGCTCGGTTATGGGCTCGGTTATGGGCTCGGTTATGGGCTCGGTTATGGGCTCGGTTATGGGCTCGGTTATGGGCTCGGTTATGGGCTCGGTTATGGGCTCGGTTATGGGCTCGGTTATGGGCTCGGTTATGGGCTCGGTTATGGGCTCGGTTATGGGCTCGGTTATGGGCTCGGTTATGGGCTCGGTTATGGGCTCGGTTATGGGCTCGGTTATGGGCTCGGTTATGGGCTCGGTTATGGGCTCGGTTATGGGCTCGGTTATGGGCTCGGTTATGGGCTCGGTTATGGGCTCGGTTATGGGCTCGGTTATGGGCTCGGTTATGGGCTCGGTTATGGGCTCGGTTATGGGCTCGGTTATGGGCTCGGTTATGGGCTCGGTTATGGGCTCGGTTATGGGCTCGGTTATGGGCTCGGTTATGGGCTCGGTTATGGGCTCGGTTATGGGCTCGGTTATGGGCTCGGTTATGGGCTCGGTTATGGGCTCGGTTATGGGCTCGGTTATGGGCTCGGTTATGGGCTCGGTTATGGGCTCGGTTATGGGCTCGGTTATGGGCTCGGTTATGGGCTCGGTTATGGGCTCGGTTATGGGCTCGGTTATGGGCTCGGTTATGGGCTCGGTTATGGGCTCGGTTATGGGCTCGGTTATGGGCTCGGTTATGGGCTCGGTTATGGGCTCGGTTATGGGCTCGGTTATGGGCTCGGTTATGGGCTCGGTTATGGGCTCGGTTATGGGCTCGGTTATGGGCTCGGTTATGGGCTCGGTTATGGGCTCGGTTATGGGCTCGGTTATGGGCTCGGTTATGGGCTCGGTAATGGGCTCGGTTATGGGCTCGGTTATGGGCTCGGTTATGGGCTCGGTTATGGGCTCGGTTATGGGCTCGGTTATGGGCTCGGTTATGGGCTCGGTTATGGGCTCGGTTATGGGCTCGGTTATGGGCTCGGTTATGGGCTCGGTTATGGGCTCGGTTATGGGCTCGGTTATGGGCTCGGTTATGGGCTCGGTTATGGGCTCGGTTATGGGCTCGGTTATGGGCTCGGTTATGGGCTCGGTTATGGGCTCGGTTATGGGCTCGGTTATGGGCTCGGTTATGGGCTCGGTTATGGGCTCGGTTATGGGCTCGGTTATGGGCTCGGTTATGGGCTCGGTTATGGGCTCGGTTATGGGCTCGGTTATGGGCTCGGTTATGGGCTCGGTTATGGGCTCGGTTATGGGCTCGGTTATGGGCTCGGTTATGGGCTCGGTTATGGGCTCGGTTATGGGCTCGGTTATGGGCTCGGTTATGGGCTCGGTTATGGGCTCGGTTATGGGCTCGGTTATGGGCTCGGTTATGGGCTCGGTTATGGGCTCGGTTATGGGCTCGGTTATGGGCTCGGTTATGGGCTCGGTTATGGGCTCGGTTATGGGCTCGGTTATGGGCTCGGTTATGGGCTCGGTTATGGGCTCGGTTATGGGCTCGGTTATGGGCTCGGTTATGGGCTCGGTTATGGGCTCGGTTATGGGCTCGGTTATGGGCTCGGTTATGGGCTCGGTTATGGGCTCGGTTATGGGCTCGGTTATGGGCTCGGTTATGGGCTCGGTTATGGGCTCGGTTATGGGCTCGGTTATGGGCTCGGTTATGGGCTCGGTTATGGGCTCGGTTATGGGCTCGGTTATGGGCTCGGTTATGGGCTCGGTTATGGGCTCGGTATGGGCTCGGTTATGGGCTCGGTTATGGGCTCGGTTATGGGCTCGGTTATGGGCTCGTTATGGCTCGGTTATGGGCTCGGTTATGGGCTCGGTTATGGCTCGGTTATGGGCTCGGTTATGGGCTCGGTTTGGGCTCGGTTATGGGCTCGGTTATGGGCTCGGTTATGGGCTCGGTTATGGGCTCGGTTATGGGCTCGGTTATGGGCTCGGTTATGGGCTCGGTTATGGGCTCGGTTATGGGCTCGGTTATGGGCTCGGTTATGGGCTCGGTTATGGGCTCGGTTAGGGGCTCGGTTATGGGCTCGGTTATGGGCTCGGTTATGGGCTCGGTTATGGGGCTCGGTTATGGGCTCGGTTATGGGCTCGGTTATGGGCTCGGTTATGGGCTCGGTTATGGGCTCGGTTATGGGCTCGGTTATGGGCTCGGTTATGGGCTCGGTTATGGGGCTCGGTTATGGGCTCGGTTATGGGCTCGGTTATGGGGGCTCGGTTATGGGCTCGGTTATGGGCTCGGTTATGGGCTCTGTTATGGGCTCGGTTATGGGCTCGGTTATGGGCTCGGTTATGGCTCGGTTATGGGCTCGGTTATGGGCTCGGTTATGGGCTCGGTTATGGGCTCGGTTATGGGCTCGGTTATGGGCTCGGTTATGGGCTCGGTTATGGGCTCGGTTATGGGCTCGGTTATGGGCTCGGTTATGGGCTCGGTTATGGGCTCGGTTATGGGCTCGGTTATGGGCTCGGTTATGGGCTCGGTTATGGGCTCGGTTATGGCTCGGTTATGGGCTCGGTTATGGGGCTCGGTTATGGGCTCGGTTATGGGCTCGGTTATGGGCTCGGTTATGGGCTCGGTTATGGGCTCGGTTATGGGCTCGGTTATGGGCTCGGTTATGGGCTCGGTTATGGGCTCGGTTATGGGCTCGGTTATGGGCTCGGTTATGGGCTCGGTTATGGGCTCGGTTATGGGCTCGGTTATGGGCACGGTATGGGCTCGGTTATGGGCTCGGTTATGGGGCTCGGTTATGGGCTCGGTTATGGGCTCGGTTATGGGCTCGGTTATGGGCTCGGTTATGGGCTCGGTTATGGGCTCGGTATGGGTCGGTATGGCTAGGTTATGGGCTCGGTTATGGGGCTCGGTTATGGGCTCGGTCTGGGCTCGGTCGGTTATGGGCTCGGTTATGGGCTCGGTTATGGGCTCGGTTATGGGCTCGGTTATGGGCTCGGTTATGGGCTCGGTTATGGGCTCGGTTATGGGCTCGGTTATGGGCTCGGTTATGGGCTCGGTTATGGGCTCGGTTATGGGCTCGGTTATGGGCTCGGTTATGGGCTCGGTTATGGGCTCGGTTATGGGCTCGGTTATGGGCTCGGTTATGGGCTCGGTTATGGGCTCGGTTATGGGCTCGGTTATGGGCTCGGTTATGGGCTCGGTTATGGGCTCGGTTATGGGCTCGGTTATGGGCTCGGTTATGGGCTCGGTTATGGGCTCGGTTATGGGCTCGGTTATGGGCTCGGTTATGGGCTCGGTTATGGGCTCGGTTATGGGCTCGGTTATGGGCTCGGTTATGGGCTCGGTTATGGGCTCGGTTATGGGCTCGGTTATGGGCTCGGTTATGGGCTCGGTTATGGGCTCGGTTATGGGCTCGGTTATGGGCTCGGTTATGGGCTCGGTTATGGGCTCGGTTATGGGCTCGGTTATGGGCTCGGTTATGGGCTCGGTTATGGGCTCGGTTATGGGCTCGGTTATGGGCTCGGTTATGGGCTCGGTTATGGGCTCGGTTATGGGCTCGGTTATGGGCTCGGTTATGGGCTCGGTTATGGGCTCGGTTATGGGCTCGGTTATGGGCTCGGTTATGGGCTCGGTTATGGGCTCGGTTATGGGCTCGGTTATGGGCTCGGTTATGGGCTCGGTTATGGGCTCGGTTATGGGCTCGGTTATGGGCTCGGTTATGGGCTCGGTTATGGGCTCGGTTATGGGCTCGGTTATGGGCTCGGTTATGGGCTCGGTTATGGGCTCGGTTATGGGCTCGGTTATGGGCTCGGTTATGGGCTCGGTTATGGGCTCGGTTATGGGCTCGGTTATGGGCTCGGTTATGGGCTCGGTTATGGGCTCGGTTATGGGCTCGGTTATGGGCTCGGTTATGGGCTCGGTTATGGGCTCGGTTATGGGCTCGGTTATGGGCTCGGTTATGGGCTCGGTTATGGGCTCGGTTATGGGCTCGGTTATGGGCTCGGTTATGGGCTCGGTTATGGGCTCGGTTATGGGCTCGGTTATGGGCTCGGTTATGGGCTCGGTTATGGGCTCGGTTATGGGCTCGGTTATGGGCTCGGTTATGGGCTCGGTTATGGGCTCGGTTATGGGCTCGGTTATGGGCTCGGTTATGGGCTCGGTTATGGGCTCGGTTATGGGCTCGGTTATGGGCTCGGTTATGGGCTCGGTTATGGGCTCGGTTATGGGCTCGGTTATGGGCTCGGTTATGGGCTCGGTTATGGGCTCGGTTATGGGCTCGGTTATGGGCTCGGTTATGGGCTCGGTTATGGGCTCGGTTATGGGCTCGGTTATGGGCTCGGTTATGGGCTCGGTTATGGGCTCGGTTATGGGCTCGGTTATGGGCTCGGTTATGGGCTCGGTTATGGGCTCGGTTATGGGCTCGGTTATGGGCTCGGTTATGGGCTCGGTTATGGGCTCGGTTATGGGCTCGGTTATGGGCTCGGTTATGGGCTCGGTTATGGGCTCGGTTATGGGCTCGGTTATGGGCTCGGTTATGGGCTCGGTTATGGGCTCGGTTATGGGCTCGGTTATGGGCTCGGTTATGGGCTCGGTTATGGGCTCGGTTATGGGCTCGGTTATGGGCTCGGTTATGGGCTCGGTTATGGGCTCGGTTATGGGCTCGGTTATGGGCTCGGTTATGGGCTCGGTTATGGGCTCGGTTATGGGCTCGGTTATGGGCTCGGTTATGGGCTCGGTTATGGGCTCGGTTATGGGCTCGGTTATGGGCTCGGTTATGGGCTCGGTTATGGGCTCGGTTATGGGCTCGGTTATGGGCTCGGTTATGGGCTCGGTTATGGGCTCGGTTATGGGCTCGGTTATGGGCTCGGTTATGGGCTCGGTTATGGGCTCGGTTATGGGCTCGGTTATGGGCTCGGTTATGGGCTCGGTTATGGGCTCGGTTATGGGCTCGGTTATGGGCTCGGTTATGGGCTCGGTTATGGGCTCGGTTATGGGCTCGGTTATGGGCTCGGTTATGGGCTCGGTTATGGGCTCGGTTATGGGCTCGGTTATGGGCTCGGTTATGGGCTCGGTTATGGGCTCGGTTATGGGCTCGGTTATGGGCTCGGTTATGGGCTCGGTTATGGGCTCGGTTATGGGCTCGGTTATGGGCTCGGTTATGGGCTCGGTTATGGGCTCGGTTATGGGCTCGGTTATGGGCTCGGTTATGGGCTCGGTTATGGGCTCGGTTATGGGCTCGGTTATGGGCTCGGTTATGGGCTCGGTTATGGGCTCGGTTATGGGCTCGGTTATGGGCTCGGTTATGGGCTCGGTTATGGGCTCGGTTATGGGCTCGGTTATGGGCTCGGTTATGGGCTCGGTTATGGGCTCGGTTATGGGCTCGGTTATGGGCTCGGTTATGGGCTCGGTTATGGGCTCGGTTATGGGCTCGGTTATGGGCTCGGTTATGGGCTCGGTTATGGGCTCGGTTATGGGCTCGGTTATGGGCTCGGTTATGGGCTCGGTTATGGGCTCGGTTATGGGCTCGGTTATGGGCTCGGTTATGGGCTCGGTTATGGGCTCGGTTATGGGCTCGGTTATGGGCTCGGTTATGGGCTCGGTTATGGGCTCGGTTATGGGCTCGGTTATGGGCTCGGTTATGGGCTCGGTTATGGGCTCGGTTATGGGCTCGGTTATGGGCTCGGTTATGGGCTCGGTTATGGGCTCGGTTATGGGCTCGGTTATGGGCTCGGTTATGGGCTCGGTTATGGGCTCGGTTATGGGCTCGGTTATGGGCTCGGTTATGGGCTCGGTTATGGGCTCGGTTATGGGCTCGGTTATGGGCTCGGTTATGGGCTCGGTTATGGGCTCGGTTATGGGCTCGGTTATGGGCTCGGTTATGGGCTCGGTTATGGGCTCGGTTATGGGCTCGGTTATGGGCTCGGTTATGGGCTCGGTTATGGGCTCGGTTATGGGCTCGGTTATGGGCTCGGTTATGGGCTCGGTTATGGGCTCGGTTATGGGCTCGGTTATGGGCTCGGTTATGGGCTCGGTTATGGGCTCGGTTATGGGCTCGGTTATGGGCTCGGTTATGGGCTCGGTTATGGGCTCGGTTATGGGCTCGGTTATGGGCTCGGTTATGGGCTCGGTTATGGGCTCGGTTATGGGCTCGGTTATGGGCTCGGTTATGGGCTCGGTTATGGGCTCGGTTATGGGCTCGGTTATGGGCTCGGTTATGGGCTCGGTTATGGGCTCGGTTATGGGCTCGGTTATGGGCTCGGTTATGGGCTCGGTTATGGGCTCGGTTATGGGCTCGGTTATGGGCTCGGTTATGGGCTCGGTTATGGGCTCGGTTATGGGCTCGGTTATGGGCTCGGTTATGGGCTCGGTTATGGGCTCGGTTATGGGCTCGGTTATGGGCTCGGTTATGGGCTCGGTTATGGGCTCGGTTATGGGCTCGGTTATGGGCTCGGTTATGGGCTCGGTTATGGGCTCGGTTATGGGCTCGGTTATGGGCTCGGTTATGGGCTCGGTTATGGGCTCGGTTATGGGCTCGGTTATGGGCTCGGTTATGGGCTCGGTTATGGGCTCGGTTATGGGCTCGGTTATGGGCTCGGTTATGGGCTCGGTTATGGGCTCGGTTATGGGCTCGGTTATGGGCTCGGTTATGGGCTCGGTTATGGGCTCGGTTATGGGCTCGGTTATGGGCTCGGTTATGGGCTCGGTTATGGGCTCGGTTATGGGCTCGGTTATGGGCTCGGTTATGGGCTCGGTTATGGGCTCGGTTATGGGCTCGGTTATGGGCTCGGTTATGGGCTCGGTTATGGGCTCGGTTATGGGCTCGGTTATGGGCTCGGTTATGGGCTCGGTTATGGGCTCGGTTATGGGCTCGGTTATGGGCTCGGTTATGGGCTCGGTTATGGGCTCGGTTATGGGCTCGGTTATGGGCTCGGTTATGGGCTCGGTTATGGGCTCGGTTATGGGCTCGGTTATGGGCTCGGTTATGGGCTCGGTTATGGGCTCGGTTATGGGCTCGGTTATGGGCTCGGTTATGGGCTCGGTTATGGGCTCGGTTATGGGCTCGGTTATGGGCTCGGTTATGGGCTCGGTTATGGGCTCGGTTATGGGCTCGGTTATGGGCTCGGTTATGGGCTCGGTTATGGGCTCGGTTATGGGCTCGGTTATGGGCTCGGTTATGGGCTCGGTTATGGGCTCGGTTATGGGCTCGGTTATGGGCTCGGTTATGGGCTCGGTTATGGGCTCGGTTATGGGCTCGGTTATGGGCTCGGTTATGGGCTCGGTTATGGGCTCGGTTATGGGCTCGGTTATGGGCTCGGTTATGGGCTCGGTTATGGGCTCGGTTATGGGCTCGGTTATGGGCTCGGTTATGGGCTCGGTTATGGGCTCGGTTATGGGCTCGGTTATGGGCTCGGTTATGGGCTCGGTTATGGGCTCGGTTATGGGCTCGGTTATGGGCTCGGTTATGGGCTCGGTTATGGGCTCGGTTATGGGCTCGGTTATGGGCTCGGTTATGGGCTCGGTTATGGGCTCGGTTATGGGCTCGGTTATGGGCTCGGTTATGGGCTCGGTTATGGGCTCGGTTATGGGCTCGGTTATGGGCTCGGTTATGGGCTCGGTTATGGGCTCGGTTATGGGCTCGGTTATGGGCTCGGTTATGGGCTCGGTTATGGGCTCGGTTATGGGCTCGGTTATGGGCTCGGTTATGGGCTCGGTTATGGGCTCGGTTATGGGCTCGGTTATGGGCTCGGTTATGGGCTCGGTTATGGGCTCGGTTATGGGCTCGGTTATGGGCTCGGTTATGGGCTCGGTTATGGGCTCGGTTATGGGCTCGGTTATGGGCTCGGTTATGGGCTCGGTTATGGGCTCGGTTATGGGCTCGGTTATGGGCTCGGTTATGGGCTCGGTTATGGGCTCGGTTATGGGCTCGGTTATGGGCTCGGTTATGGGCTCGGTTATGGGCTCGGTTATGGGCTCGGTTATGGGCTCGGTTATGGGCTCGGTTATGGGCTCGGTTATGGGCTCGGTTATGGGCTCGGTTATGGGCTCGGTTATGGGCTCGGTTATGGGCTCGGTTATGGGCTCGGTTATGGGCTCGGTTATGGGCTCGGTTATGGGCTCGGTTATGGGCTCGGTTATGGGCTCGGTTATGGGCTCGGTTATGGGCTCGGTTATGGGCTCGGTTATGGGCTCGGTTATGGGCTCGGTTATGGGCTCGGTTATGGGCTCGGTTATGGGCTCGGTTATGGGCTCGGTTATGGGCTCGGTTATGGGCTCGGTTATGGGCTCGGTTATGGGCTCGGTTATGGGCTCGGTTATGGGCTCGGTTATGGGCTCGGTTATGGGCTCGGTTATGGGCTCGGTTATGGGCTCGGTTATGGGCTCGGTTATGGGCTCGGTTATGGGCTCGGTTATGGGCTCGGTTATGGGCTCGGTTATGGGCTCGGTTATGGGCTCGGTTATGGGCTCGGTTATGGGCTCGGTTATGGGCTCGGTTATGGGCTCGGTTATGGGCTCGGTTATGGGCTCGGTTATGGGCTCGGTTATGGGCTCGGTTATGGGCTCGGTTATGGGCTCGGTTATGGGCTCGGTTATGGGCTCGGTTATGGGCTCGGTTATGGGCTCGGTTATGGGCTCGGTTATGGGCTCGGTTATGGGCTCGGTTATGGGCTCGGTTATGGGCTCGGTTATGGGCTCGGTTATGGGCTCGGTTATGGGCTCGGTTATGGGCTCGGTTATGGGCTCGGTTATGGGCTCGGTTATGGGCTCGGTTATGGGCTCGGTTATGGGCTCGGTTATGGGCTCGGTTATGGGCTCGGTTATGGGCTCGGTTATGGGCTCGGTTATGGGCTCGGTTATGGGCTCGGTTATGGGCTCGGTTATGGGCTCGGTTATGGGCTCGGTTATGGGCTCGGTTATGGGCTCGGTTATGGGCTCGGTTATGGGCTCGGTTATGGGCTCGGTTATGGGCTCGGTTATGGGCTCGGTTATGGGCTCGGTTATGGGCTCGGTTATGGGCTCGGTTATGGGCTCGGTTATGGGCTCGGTTATGGGCTCGGTTATGGGCTCGGTTATGGGCTCGGTTATGGGCTCGGTTATGGGCTCGGTTATGGGCTCGGTTATGGGCTCGGTTATGGGCTCGGTTATGGGCTCGGTTATGGGCTCGGTTATGGGCTCGGTTATGGGCTCGGTTATGGGCTCGGTTATGGGCTCGGTTATGGGCTCGGTTATGGGCTCGGTTATGGGCTCGGTTATGGGCTCGGTTATGGGCTCGGTTATGGGCTCGGTTATGGGCTCGGTTATGGGCTCGGTTATGGGCTCGGTTATGGGCTCGGTTATGGGCTCGGTTATGGGCTCGGTTATGGGCTCGGTTATGGGCTCGGTTATGGGCTCGGTTATGGGCTCGGTTATGGGCTCGGTTATGGGCTCGGTTATGGGCTCGGTTATGGGCTCGGTTATGGGCTCGGTTATGGGCTCGGTTATGGGCTCGGTTATGGGCTCGGTTATGGGCTCGGTTATGGGCTCGGTTATGGGCTCGGTTATGGGCTCGGTTATGGGCTCGGTTATGGGCTCGGTTATGGGCTCGGTTATGGGCTCGGTTATGGGCTCGGTTATGGGCTCGGTTATGGGCTCGGTTATGGGCTCGGTTATGGGCTCGGTTATGGGCTCGGTTATGGGCTCGGTTATGGGCTCGGTTATGGGCTCGGTTATGGGCTCGGTTATGGGCTCGGTTATGGGCTCGGTTATGGGCTCGGTTATGGGCTCGGTTATGGGCTCGGTTATGGGCTCGGTTATGGGCTCGGTTATGGGCTCGGTTATGGGCTCGGTTATGGGCTCGGTTATGGGCTCGGTTATGGGCTCGGTTATGGGCTCGGTTATGGGCTCGGTTATGGGCTCGGTTATGGGCTCGGTTATGGGCTCGGTTATGGGCTCGGTTATGGGCTCGGTTATGGGCTCGGTTATGGGCTCGGTTATGGGCTCGGTTATGGGCTCGGTTATGGGCTCGGTTATGGGCTCGGTTATGGGCTCGGTTATGGGCTCGGTTATGGGCTCGGTTATGGGCTCGGTTATGGGCTCGGTTATGGGCTCGGTTATGGGCTCGGTTATGGGCTCGGTTATGGGCTCGGTTATGGGCTCGGTTATGGGCTCGGTTATGGGCTCGGTTATGGGCTCGGTTATGGGCTCGGTTATGGGCTCGGTTATGGGCTCGGTTATGGGCTCGGTTATGGGCTCGGTTATGGGCTCGGTTATGGGCTCGGTTATGGGCTCGGTTATGGGCTCGGTTATGGGCTCGGTTATGGGCTCGGTTATGGGCTCGGTTATGGGCTCGGTTATGGGCTCGGTTATGGGCTCGGTTATGGGCTCGGTTATGGGCTCGGTTATGGGCTCGGTTATGGGCTCGGTTATGGGCTCGGTTATGGGCTCGGTTATGGGCTCGGTTATGGGCTCGGTTATGGGCTCGGTTATGGGCTCGGTTATGGGCTCGGTTATGGGCTCGGTTATGGGCTCGGTTATGGGCTCGGTTATGGGCTCGGTTATGGGCTCGGTTATGGGCTCGGTTATGGGCTCGGTTATGGGCTCGGTTATGGGCTCGGTTATGGGCTCGGTTATGGGCTCGGTTATGGGCTCGGTTATGGGCTCGGTTATGGGCTCGGTTATGGGCTCGGTTATGGGCTCGGTTATGGGCTCGGTTATGGGCTCGGTTATGGGCTCGGTTATGGGCTCGGTTATGGGCTCGGTTATGGGCTCGGTTATGGGCTCGGTTATGGGCTCGGTTATGGGCTCGGTTATGGGCTCGGTTATGGGCTCGGTTATGGGCTCGGTTATGGGCTCGGTTATGGGCTCGGTTATGGGCTCGGTTATGGGCTCGGTTATGGGCTCGGTTATGGGCTCGGTTATGGGCTCGGTTATGGGCTCGGTTATGGGCTCGGTTATGGGCTCGGTTATGGGCTCGGTTATGGGCTCGGTTATGGGCTCGGTTATGGGCTCGGTTATGGGCTCGGTTATGGGCTCGGTTATGGGCTCGGTTATGGGCTCGGTTATGGGCTCGGTTATGGGCTCGGTTATGGGCTCGGTTATGGGCTCGGTTATGGGCTCGGTTATGGGCTCGGTTATGGGCTCGGTTATGGGCTCGGTTATGGGCTCGGTTATGGGCTCGGTTATGGGCTCGGTTATGGGCTCGGTTATGGGCTCGGTTATGGGCTCGGTTATGGGCTCGGTTATGGGCTCGGTTATGGGCTCGGTTATGGGCTCGGTTATGGGCTCGGTTATGGGCTCGGTTATGGGCTCGGTTATGGGCTCGGTTATGGGCTCGGTTATGGGCTCGGTTATGGGCTCGGTTATGGGCTCGGTTATGGGCTCGGTTATGGGCTCGGTTATGGGCTCGGTTATGGGCTCGGTTATGGGCTCGGTTATGGGCTCGGTTATGGGCTCGGTTATGGGCTCGGTTATGGGCTCGGTTATGGGCTCGGTTATGGGCTCGGTTATGGGCTCGGTTATGGGCTCGGTTATGGGCTCGGTTATGGGCTCGGTTATGGGCTCGGTTATGGGCTCGGTTATGGGCTCGGTTATGGGCTCGGTTATGGGCTCGGTTATGGGCTCGGTTATGGGCTCGGTTATGGGCTCGGTTATGGGCTCGGTTATGGGCTCGGTTATGGGCTCGGTTATGGGCTCGGTTATGGGCTCGGTTATGGGCTCGGTTATGGGCTCGGTTATGGGCTCGGTTATGGGCTCGGTTATGGGCTCGGTTATGGGCTCGGTTATGGGCTCGGTTATGGGCTCGGTTATGGGCTCGGTTATGGGCTCGGTTATGGGCTCGGTTATGGGCTCGGTTATGGGCTCGGTTATGGGCTCGGTTATGGGCTCGGTTATGGGCTCGGTTATGGGCTCGGTTATGGGCTCGGTTATGGGCTCGGTTATGGGCTCGGTTATGGGCTCGGTTATGGGCTCGGTTATGGGCTCGGTTATGGGCTCGGTTATGGGCTCGGTTATGGGCTCGGTTATGGGCTCGGTTATGGGCTCGGTTATGGGCTCGGTTATGGGCTCGGTTATGGGCTCGGTTATGGGCTCGGTTATGGGCTCGGTTATGGGCTCGGTTATGGGCTCGGTTATGGGCTCGGTTATGGGCTCGGTTATGGGCTCGGTTATGGGCTCGGTTATGGGCTCGGTTATGGGCTCGGTTATGGGCTCGGTTATGGGCTCGGTTATGGGCTCGGTTATGGGCTCGGTTATGGGCTCGGTTATGGGCTCGGTTATGGGCTCGGTTATGGGCTCGGTTATGGGCTCGGTTATGGGCTCGGTTATGGGCTCGGTTATGGGCTCGGTTATGGGCTCGGTTATGGGCTCGGTTATGGGCTCGGTTATGGGCTCGGTTATGGGCTCGGTTATGGGCTCGGTTATGGGCTCGGTTATGGGCTCGGTTATGGGCTCGGTTATGGGCTCGGTTATGGGCTCGGTTATGGGCTCGGTTATGGGCTCGGTTATGGGCTCGGTTATGGGCTCGGTTATGGGCTCGGTTATGGGCTCGGTTATGGGCTCGGTTATGGGCTCGGTTATGGGCTCGGTTATGGGCTCGGTTATGGGCTCGGTTATGGGCTCGGTTATGGGCTCGGTTATGGGCTCGGTTATGGGCTCGGTTATGGGCTCGGTTATGGGCTCGGTTATGGGCTCGGTTATGGGCTCGGTTATGGGCTCGGTTATGGGCTCGGTTATGGGCTCGGTTATGGGCTCGGTTATGGGCTCGGTTATGGGCTCGGTTATGGGCTCGGTTATGGGCTCGGTTATGGGCTCGGTTATGGGCTCGGTTATGGGCTCGGTTATGGGCTCGGTTATGGGCTCGGTTATGGGCTCGGTTATGGGCTCGGTTATGGGCTCGGTTATGGGCTCGGTTATGGGCTCGGTTATGGGCTCGGTT